>JAWWEM010000030.1:2289282-2300292 GCA_035582935.1 Ormyrus thymus | reverse complement strand
GCAGAAATAAGATTAAACTTGTGTATAGTAAACATTTTTTTTTTTAATAAAAAGTTGATTATTGTATTGCACAGTGTTATTCAGTAATTATGGAATGAAAGCAGACACAAATCTTGAAGAAGCGATCAAAAACAACTACACGTGTATTGCAATTTTGACCTTAATAATTAATATCTGAATGCCTATTTTATTAAGAAATAACGAGATATCTTAATAACGTGTGTCGAAAATTGTAATTTTATTATTTATTTTGTTGATACACACGACTAAGAAGGTCTCGCAATATAATAAATAATACGTTAAACAAAAATTAAAACTTGAATATTCATGCGTGCATTTAGGTATGCAAAGAATACCGGCAGCAGCAGCGCGTAATCCGCTACCCATAAAGAAAAACTTTGCTCTCCTTAAAAAAAAGGGGGGATGAACAGCTAAAAGAGTTTACAATAAAAATAAACGGAGGCAGTTTGCACGTTGGAGGTCCTCCTATTATCAAACAAACTTTTCAGTCCGGCAAAGTGAAAAGTGCGTCGAATTTTCCACCTCGAAGAGAGCCGCAAGTCTCCTCCCTCTCTCTCTCTCTCTCTCTCTCTCTCTCTCTCTCTCTCTCTCTCTCTCTCTCTCGGCTAACGTTCGCCGTGTAAATGTCGCTACGTGCTCGGCGAAGCTTGCGACTCAGCGTATATAAAACAAGCTGCTGACCAGCTAGGCCGCCTCCTCCCCAGGAGGACGGACGGGAGTTTGCCTTGCCGCGAGTCGCAGAATCAGCTGCTCCGTGCCGGCGTGTAATCTTATGTCAACAGAAGACGTACACGCTTTCGTTAATCATCGGCCGTCTCGAAGGAAAATGCAGCCCCGGGGCTTTGCGCGCTCTCTCTCCCCCCCTCTCTTCGAGCGGGCTTTTAAACTGCGCGGCCAGGCCGTGTGATCAGATTTTACGGTAATGTGTGGCCGGGTGCACTGCGCGGCGAGTGTCGCTGCGTTACCGGGCGAGATAACGCGAATGGTAGTTGGCAAAAATAGAGGAGGATGTGGAAAGAATGCTGATTACTCCCTATATGCAAAGCCTTTATTTTCATTTTCTTTTATGCCTCTGACTTACTAACATCATTTTAATCTTTAGCGAAATAGCGCTTTGCCTTGTAAGTTGCGGAATTATTTTATGCTTTCGGCTTACTTATCGTTGCGCGTTAGTAAATAGGGATTTTTTCCTGCCACTGACTTTGGAAAAAATTATATTTACAATCGATTATTTGGCTTTGCTGGCTATTTCGGTTGCTATTTCGGAAACAAAATAATGCCGCTGGGGGGCTTAACGAAAAATTAAATTAGTTGACCGGCAGTCGATTGTGTTGCATGTAAAATAAAACATTATTTTTTTAATGAATTTGGCAAAATTTAAAATATAGTTTATCTGAAAAATTGTTTAAGTAAACTTTTTTTCTTTGCCTCATTATGAAGGTAAGGTAGAAATTGGATCAATAACTGATTTTCAGTTTCGATTTTTCCAGTTGCCTCCAGATTTTGCTAATGCCTAATAAGTAATCCTCAAAATGTATTGCGATGTGACAAAAAAGTATTTTTTTTAAAGCTTTAGAGCTTAGTTTCTTCTTATATTTGCCACGTCTGTAGCAGTATTTTACAATAAGACGTTCGTGGTACTTTAAATTAAAAAAGAACGTAAAATGATATTAGATTGTAAAACATACTCTCATTTCTTATGAATTTTGAATCGGTGTCATGGTTATTTTTTAACTGATTTTAATCTTAATCGGAATTTGAAAACCTACTGCTGAAAAATTTCATCCCCACACGGAGAAAAATTTCTAGTACAATTTACTTGAAAGGTATGAGTAAAACATACTGATTCTGACTTAAGTAAAATTTACTTGATTTATTAAGTAAGCCATCGCACGCGCGAGAGAGACAGAAAGAAAAATGGCGCCTTGGATTCGCTAAAATTTACTTACAAAGCTGAGTAAAGCTTACTTAACCATGTTTGCTTAACTTTTTAAGCAATTTTTACTTAAATTTAAGGTAAATTTTAATAGCGATTTTTCTCCGTGCACAGAGCTTTCGCTAATTTTTTGTACTTGGCGGTACTTTTAGAAAAATATGTTTAAATGATTTATAAATAATGAACCTCGTGTGCTCTCAAAAGGTTATGTTATAGAAAGATCAAAAATGCTCAAGATAACAATGCACAGTGAAACCGTGCGCATCCGACAAGTGCACATAACGCGTCGGTGATCGCGGCCGACAGGGCGATCGGCCGGGTTTCTTCAGCGCCGACCGCGGCATCATCGATCCTCGGGCGAAACATTCGCGTTTTATTAGGTCGAGGCCCCGGAGTGAGCTTGGTGGGTGGCAGGAGGGGGGAGGTTGCTGCCGAGGATAATCGGCGACAATCAAGTTTCACGGCGGCGGTGGCAACGCGCCGATTGCCGGCTCGCGCCATGCCAAATGCAGCGCCTGCATATGCATGACGCAATCTCATATCCGAGAGAGAGAGAGAGAGAGAGAGGCTCGATTTCGCCACGCTCGCGGCCGCAGTGTGTCATTACTCGTCATTATCCACCTATCAAATCGCTCAGCAATAACTATCTGACCGTTAGCGCTGGCCCGCCGGCTTTACACCAATCAGCCCTTCCGACACCGACACCGACTCTCTCTCTCTCTCTCTCTCTCTCTCTTTCGGCTCGGTTTGCGCGCACTTTGTCGGTACGGTCTATGTACCCTCTCCCCGGCTCTATCTATCGGCCCTGCCGGCTTGTTCACGCTGATATCGCCACGCGAGCGGCCTTTCATAATTCTGTCTCTTATGGAGCTCGCCGATCGGCAGACTGGATAAATAGCCGCGCTGGTCGCGCTTGTTTACTTTTCTCGTTTAGCTTCTTTCCGCTTTATTGCCTGCTTGATTTGTGGGAGCCTCTTGTTGTTTGATGCCTCGCGGAAAATTTTCACTGGCTTTTGGATAAACAGGGGGGACTTGCATGGGAGGACTCATTGGGGATTATCAACGCTTTTGTTAACCTGCATCGAATATTTTGCTAAAGTTATTATAGAAATATGTTTAATTATTATTACCTTTATTATTAGTTTACTTATTGATTAGTTTTAAAATTAAAAAAAACACTCAGTCCGTGACAAGTTTAAAAAAAACATTACATTCATTCTATTCGATATTTGTAAGAAAATAATCGTTCCAAAAATCAAAGGGTTTGTCCGGCTTATCCCTAAATTTCTAGAAACTAAATCCGCGTCAAATAAGTTATCAACAGGTTTGCGAGCACTTTATTCTGTCAACTTCTTAAGCACATGCGCGAAAAACTCCACTTCTTCTTGGTCCTGAAAGTGGCGCATCACAATGCATAATGCATTTTCTTCCAAGATGGAAAAAAAATTAATATAAAAAAGCCAACACGTTAGTTAGTTATCTGTCAACACGTTAGTTTTAAAATGAAGAAAAATTCTGTTAGCATAAAATTAGGAAAACACGAAAACGAGTAAGATTTCACTTGATTTTTAGAGAAAAATTATATTTCATTCGCACAAAATTTTTCACAATTAGATTTTTTGAATACGTGAACAGATTTCGATTTTAAAAAGAAAAAAGAAATTTTTCAAAAAAATAAAAAGCAGACCCAAGTGCTCAGCAGTATCCATAAAGTAAATGCAAGGAATCGAGCCGCGGAACAGCGACTCGTGGTATTCTCCAAGTCTGGAGGCTTCCGTCGGGGTCTCCGGAACCAGCCGCGCTGTACACACACGCTGGCACGCGAAAGTGAGAGAGAGAGAGGGCCGGATGTTATTGGCAGGAGAGTAGAGGCCATTAGTCGGCATGATGGATGCCTGACAGGAGAACGCCGCGGCTCAGGCGTCCTCCTCTCTCTCTCTCTTTCTCCCTCTCTCTCTCCCTCTCTCTCTCTCCCTCTCTCTCTCTCTCTCTCTCTCTCTCTCTCTCTCTTGGCCGCTTGAGCCGGCCTGGCAGTTATAGTAAGTAATGGCCTCGGCTGCGCGCCCTGAGAAAGCCTGCCTGCGACCCTTCGCCTCGCGTCCGCTTCTCGTCGCCCCGTAATAACAACAAATCTTGCCTATATTAATTCCCTGACGGACATAACTCTCGGCCCTCCGCGCCCGTACACACTCGCGTCTTTTTCGCCCGCTGCTGCTGCTGCTGCTGCCGCTGGCTGCTGCTCGACTCTCTCTCTCTCTCTCCGCGGGAGGGAAAAATTGCGCGATGAAAATGTCCGACGCCCGACGAAATACGGGCGTCTCGTATTACGCACGCAACGCCGACCGGCTCTTACTCTGGCCGGCTTTCGCTTTTTATGTACCCGGACGAGAGGGTGGAAAGGAGACGAGCTCGTTTCGCCGTTCCGACTTTTTTTTTTTAGCCGCCGTTCTTATCGGGCGTGACTCAGTCTGTATATCATCGCTCCTTCTTTCAAGAGTGATTCTCGTAATTTCGGCTTTGCTTGTTCGATTCTGCGGGAACAGGGCCGCTGAACTTTCTCCCGACGTTCTTTTTCGGAGAGGAAGAATAAATTATCGGGAAATATAGTAGCGGGAGTATTAGAATTCTGTATCGAAACTTTTTGGAAAGCAGGGAAATGTTTTTCGTATGAAAAATTGAAGAAAAGTGGATATGTCAATTCGAAAGTTACTAAAGAGCAGTATAATTTAATAGTTTACAACTTGATAAACTAATTGCCAATATTTTACAATAGTTGTTACGATAAATGCGCAGTTTACACTCGATTAACGAAAAATAAAGCCGCTAAGAGCACGCGAATGGGTAAATAACGCGCGATTTTGCAATTAATCCGCTCTGTCCATATCGTTTACTCCTCCTGGCCGATGCGCAGGGAGGATCGGGAGAAAACGTAAATTGCGCAAAAGGGCGCAGAATGCGAGCGTCCGCTGGAAATCGGCTGCGTGCACGCGTTTCGCAGCTGCAAACAGCGTTGTACTGCAGAAAGGCGAACGAGAGAGAGAGAGAGAGAGAGAGAGAGAGAGAAAGGCCAATTATTGTTAGGATAATCTGCCGCGAGCCTGCTGGGACTGTTTAAATTAAAGGGTTTCTGGTTGCGAATTACGTCATTGCGCGGGAGGCTCGTACACGATTTCCCCACCCTTTCGTACTTACGGTTGCCCTTTCCCTCGTTTATAGCTATTTTATGGCTGTGAATAGGATTTTTTCCAATTTTTTCTAACGGTATATATGTAAAGTTGTGTCTTTAAGTAATCGGAAACTGTTGTATCTTGCATTCCTTTTTAAAACTTGTTGAAGTTCGAAAAGATCATCAGATGAATTGAGATTTCTAAATTTTTTTACTCAACTGCCAGCAAATTTTGACTTTTTAATCAAGATAAAAATTTTTTAGTTTTAACAAAGCTTAATGAGGTCAGTACAAGAGATAAACCAAACTTTTTTGTCATTATACATAATTTTTTTTAAAGATAAAATAATTTCGGGTCAAAATGTTGTTTTACTACATTTACATGTATAAAAAATGTACTCATGAACATACAAACAATAAAAAAGACATAAAAATTTTATACGGTTTTGTTTAAAATTCTTTACCCTTTCTGGTTTAAACTCGATATTAAAAGCTTCCAAAATCAAGAAAGTTTTAAGTAAACTATTACTCCCTCGCACACTGACGCAAGATGAAAACGCGAGTGTATTATAACTAACTGACAGTCGATGACCGGTTATGGCAGTCGCGATCCTCGAAAATCATCTCCTGCCCTTTCCGCGCAATTCCCCGGTGGCTTTGTACTCGTGGCTCGCCAGGGCAGACCTCCCCCCCCCCCCCCTTTAAATCATTGATTGTTGCATTATCTGTTATTGGCAATGCTATTAAGCGTTTATTCGCGCGCTTAAAATGCTGCGCGCAGCTGGAGCACGGCCGGCGCATAACCGCGGCGGCGGGCCGAGGGGGAGGAGTGCGCACTTAACATAAAGAGAGCTAATATCTATTGCACCCCTCGGCCTGTCCTAAATATCCGCGGCTGGAGAACAAAGTGCGCCGGTACTCCTAGCTCTGTTCGCTAATGCCGATTTCCGCTTATTTTTTCGAAGTCGATCACCCGCGAGAGTTTTAATGATTTTAAGCTAATACAGTTCAAAGGCATTTTAACAGGGAGCTGTTTTAATGATTACTTTTTAAAATCCCTCTATTCGTTATTGGGATTTGACATCGGGAGGGCGCCACTTATATCATCCTATGTTAAAATCAAGCTTGAAGCCGCGATTTTTCCGATATACAGATACACTTGCAGTTAAGCTTGACAGAACTTTTAAAGTTTTTACCTTAATTTTTAACCAATATTTAAGGGGCAATAATATTATAGTTAAACGTAAGTAATCAATACAATTTTCATTATTTTAATCCTAAAAAATGTAACTTTTTAAAAATTTTGTTAAAATATTTTCTTCTATACGCTATAATTAGTCGTCTCGTATAAGTAGTCACAAATATTATTTGAAGGGATATTTGAAGACTATACCTTTCAGGTTCAGTCCTTACACTTGCCTATAAATAATTAACATTATCATTCGAATAAAGCCTTCACGAAGATTTCCTAAGAGTTTATCAAATTCGAAGTTATTGTTCGGCACAAAAGAGCGTCGGCGATGAAAGCACCTATAATCCGGCCTCGGCCGACAATAATTATCCCGGCACTTGGCTGGTTCCGACACAACCCAATGCCGCGTCCCTCAGCCTACACACAGCAGGTGACCTCCCTCTCGCGATGTCAGCAGCTGGCTAGCCCGATCTGCAAATCCCCAAGACCCCGAATGAATCCGCATCGGGATTAAATCGGTCCTCGCGCCGCCTCACTTTTCCCCAGGCCGAAATGCCCGGGCATCTCCCCCGCCATTCCGCGTATATGATCAGGTGCAATTACAATCAGGTTGATAATTGTTACGGGCGCGGGTAGCCGCGCGCTCGCGCACGCTTCGTTAGCCATTCGAGGCAAATTCGGCTGCCGGAGAGCGGAGCGTGCTTGAGCGCCGCTGCAGCTGCAAAGCCATATTTCAAAGTGATTTTTAGAGCCGCTCGTTAGGTCGTTAATAGATTTGAACTCTGAGAGCTTTGATGATGGGTGTTTCTATTATCAATTCGATAATGGATTCGATTTTCGCGAATTGCGAACGCCTGACCCGACGGGCTGCTCTGTCTTTTTCCAGATGCTTTTGCGGTTCGCCTTTGTAGAACTCGCGTTCTGTAATTGTTTGAGCGAAGTACTTAATGCAGCAAGTGGGCGCAATTATTGATAAAGTAACGCTGCAGTTAAGTCAGCGATATAGTAAACAAGTGCTTTCGTGTTTAGTCTACTATATTATTCATTTGTTTATGTAGGATTAGAAATCAATTTTCGTACAAGAATTTCATTATTTGAAATAATTTTGTGATAAAATTTGTTCGCAATTCTTTTAATAATTAAGACTTGAGATAATATGGCTGCAAACTTTACTTTAGAACAGCATTTCATTCTCCGCATAAGAATAAGTTTATTCCGCACAAGTAATATTCTGGCGTAAAGAAGCTGCGTTAAAAAAATCAGTAAAATAATAAGAGAGTTTATTTATCCGAAAGCCTATATAATTACGACAGTAAACCGTTGCGTCTTAATTGTCGCTTACCTACACGCAGCGAAGAAGAAAAAGATAACCCTGTATCACTTGGCATTAGCATCGCAAGCTCGGGAGGGCGGCAAAAAAAAAGGCTCGTTGCGCGCTGCGAAAACGAGACGATCATCCCGGGGTGTATACGCTTTAATAATGTAGAAAGCGCAATTCGCGCAATTAGAAGGCGCCGCGCAATAACGCCTTAAGGCCAATAAGATGCCTCCTAATGGAACGTTTACGGCGTCGCGGCAATTATCTCGTTGCCTGCCGCTAGCATGTGCGAGTATTAAAATCCATATGGGAGGAGAGGGTGGTATATATTCGCGAGCGAAGGAAGGTGATTCTTAAACGCGAGACTCGGGCCTCGGAGGAGAGCGCCTCTTCTGCTTTTGCTTTGAGAGATAATCGAGGCGCGCGAGATTAGATCGCGCGAATTCCCAATGCCGCGTAATCGACTCCCAATCGAATCTTCGCAATCGCCGGCAATTACAAGTGTTTGCCGGAAAGAGGTTCGCCTCAAGTGGAAAGAAAGTGTTATGGTTATACGGTCCCCTCTTTACCGGGGTTGGTTGGGGTTGAACGGAAAATTTAAGAAGTTAGGGTCTGGATACTTAAATGCGCAGGTGGGGAATAATCTTAATTATTAGAAGCTGAAAGTGGAAAATTATGACATTTTAAAATGTATAACGATTGATATTTTTACATAATTTATGTAATTGAGTTTAGTTTATATAACCCGATTCATTTTAATACCTTACTTCAAAGACATTTTATTTTATGGATGATTAATCTAGATACGTAATGTATTATTCTAATATTAAGTGTTACGACTTCCTTAGTGGGATTCAATATATACAAAGATTTAATTTTCTATTCATTCGACAATTATTGTTTAAGTATCATAATGATAAATTTTATTTATATTCTACGCAATATCATGCTTTACAAAAAAATTAAAATGCATTTAATTAAAAATTTTTGCTCTGCTCGCATGGTTGTTAATTTGTCACAGTAAAAGCAATATCTATAAAGAAGCACAAGATAATATGAGTTTCTGCGTATGAAGAACGAATACGCGGATTTTCTATAAGTTAAAAAATTTTTAAACTTAATTTTATTCTCTGCTAGACTTAACGTTGATGCGTCACCCAAAGCTTTTCATGCGAAAGAAGCTCCTAAAATATTCAGTCCATCATCAAACCAAATAAAGTCTCGGTGTAAAACTGAAGCTCAAAAATATAGTAAAGTTGAGATGGCCGCTCCGTTCGGAGTTGTCTGGTATTTTTAATGCCGAAAGACATCATGAATATGGAGACATAAGGCAAGCAAAGATAGATATATAGAGTATAAGGCGCCGCAGCATTCTAATGCCGGCTGTTTCGCGAATGTCCTTATATACCCAATGAGCCCCGAGGCTTCTTGTCGCGGGCTTGCGGGCACTAAGTCCTCGTTATGATTCAACGCCTTAAGCCGGTCTGCCGCGCGGCTCGCTCGCCTTCCACCCACTCTCTTTCTGCGCGGAGAGCGCCAAGTCGCGCTCGTCCGCTAATTCCGGGGTGCGTTATTACAGCAGCGGAGCGAGCGCAGCGGAATTAAAAAAGAAAAACCATCGGATAATTTTTAACTAATTTTTAGCTAATTAATTACCAAAAGCAATGATTTCTAGCTCCTTCACACCCATGTCCGCTAGCGAAACATTTACGCCAGCGGAGCACGGCATAACTCCTGTTCTATTTAAATCATAATGAATGTTTGCATTTTCAAAAAAATGATAAAAAATGCAAATATGCTTATGCTACTATTTACAAAACACTACATGAATTAATTGCTGATTAATGACCAAAAGCAATAATTTCTATAAATAGAGCAGGAGTTGAGCCATGCTTCGCTGGCGTAAATGTTTCACTATTAGTTTCCGTTAAATTCATCATTATAATATAAAAAGGCAGATGCAAGTCTACTAAAACACTGAATAAATACCGCTATAACTATAAGGCAAACCACACTTTCAGTGTATCACACTGAGCGATACCTTGTCAAATCGAAAGCGAAATCATGCAACCGAAATTAGTTGGCCCCCGCAGTTACAGCTTTTCTCGGTCGTGCGTCAAACCACCACTCGAACGTCCCGCAAGCCGCAGTAGCGCTTCGGCAGTCTGCAGCGGGTCAGTCTCGCGGCCGCGGCCGCGTCATCTCCTTCCTTCCTCTCCCCCGCGGATCGCGGCGACTCAGAAATTCCGACTGAAGCCGCGGATTGGACTCATGCCGACCGGGGTTCCTCTCACTCTCCCCGCGCATGTGTATCCATTACGGACAGTAGAAGTATTCGCGCTTGAGATATATATCGAGGTCGTCGTCGCCGCTGGCGGCGTTGGCCCCCGGGAGAATTTACGGGCTACGGCGCGCCTCGCGCTTGAAGGGATTGTAAATCCCCGTTTGAGGATCGCTGATACCAAGTTTTATGTGGGACATTAGCTGGTCGGGGCGTGGCTTCAAAGAGAGAGAGAGAGAGAGAGAGGGAGAGAGAGAGGGAGAGAGAGAGGGAGAGAGAGAGAGAGAGGACTCGAGAATAGGCGACCAGAGTTGCCAGGGAGCTTTGCAATAAATTAGCCCGAAATGAAAGACAAATCGCTCCGAAGCTGTCCGCCCGTTCGGCCAGATGTGATAGAAGCGCAACTCTCCCGGTCTCTTCTTTTCGCCTCCGTGCGCGATTCTCTGTGCTCGGAGCTCAGCGCGACTCTCCATCTTCGCTTTTTCGAAGCTCTGCATCACCTCCGCATCTCTTCCTCTTGGGATGGGCCGGGGATGTTTGCCCTGAAAAGTCAAGGAGAATGTCGGCAATGGACTGGCTGGTCAAGTCCTCGGTTTGATCTCTCTGCTTTGACCTGAAATTTTTAAAATAACAAAGAGCAATCCAAAGCAGAATTTGAATTTTTTATCCTTTCTTTGAAGAAAAATATGGCTTTTATCTGAGGGCTTCGTGATCTGAGTAGTAAAAGTTTTACATGTAAGAGAATCGTGTAAAATTAAAATATATTTTTTTATATATTTAGTTATAGTTATTGGACTATATGTACGAAAATTGGCTCCCGTGATCATTGCAAAGTTTTAAAAATATTTGTTAACGAAATATATAGTGTTTCTTGTAAAAAATCTATCCAATGCTTCAAGTTTCATGTTTACAAGTGCAAAAATATTACTTATTAGATTACCTATATTATAAAAGAAATGTTAAATAATTAATTTATTTGAGCTTACATGTTTTCGAGTCTTTAAATTTCTAAGAAAAAATATATTATAAAAGAAATGTTAAATAATTAATTTATTTGAGCTTACATGTTTTCGAGTCTTTAAATTTCTAAGAAAAA
>JAWWEM010000030.1:2266602-2279444 GCA_035582935.1 Ormyrus thymus | reverse complement strand
TCAGGATAGTGCAAGTTTGTCCTTCGATTACGATAGAGTATACTAATTTTTAATGAGATATTTTTCTCAGTGTAGGGGGTTTGAAGCTAATACAGATTATATTTTACATCTTGTGTAATTTGAAAATAAAAAAGTGCTTTTAAAAAAACACTTTTTCTAATCAATACAAATTATTTTCTGCAAGAGCGGAAATCAGACAATCACTTCTTTTCTCGGTAAACTTACGTTATTTATTCATATCGAATTTGTAACATTCAATTAACCAGTAAGCCCCCACTTCTATCTAATAGGCAGTCACTTCTCGAACACAGAGAAACGAGAGAAAAATGTATCCAAGAGATAAAGAGGGATAAAGGACGAAGGAAATGCGGGAAAGCGCGAGGGGGGGGGGGCGAAGCACTCGAAACGCGGAGAGCGCCGCCGCCGGGTGGATAAACGCGAAAAAGGGAGGAAGCGTTATAGAAAGAGAAACAGAACGATGATTATCGATTGTGAATTTCATTTGGCGACTTAATGTAGCGAATAATAATGCGGCCGAGGCACTTTTCATTAGTCTCTCTCCCTCCCTCCCTCTGCGTTCGGCATTAAGGGCAATTAAAAGAGCTGCCAGGCCGAACGCTAATCCCGCGCGTTATCGCGATACAATGGTCCTTTCTATCGAAAACTTGCGATACGCCGCCGGCCCCGTGATATGTGCGTGATTATAATAGGCCAACTTGTAAAGAACAACGCCGTTGAGCTTGCAATCGCGATAATTTCATTAACTGCCGCTGTCAGCCGGGAGAGAGAGAGAGAGAAGGGGGGGGGGGGAATTGGGAAAGCGCGCGGATAAATTCGTTACGAGCGCTGTAAATATTCGCGCGCAGCGCCAAAGCCTAAGTGTTTTAATTTCGGGCCGTAATTTTAATGACTCGACACGCCGCCGTTTGATGAATTTTTAATCGGGCCTTTTTTTTGCCGCCGCCGCCGCTTTCCGCGAATCAAATTTTATTTGCTCCGCATTATTGTTTATCCGCTTGGGTTTTGATTTACTCCGCGGGGTTTAACATTGAATTTTTAAAATTGCCGATTGTCAAACTAACTGCGACTTGAAATAGCGAGTCGGGCAAAAAAGGAACGATTAAATGGCAGGATTTATTAGGCCGTAGATCATACGCGGAAATTCAAACGAGCGCGCTTGAAGGTTTGTATTACTACAGGAGAGGCCACGTGCATCAAATGGTCGTTGGAATCATCGGGCCGCCGCCGCCGCTTTCGGCTCTCTCTGCCGTCAGTAGATAAAAACGACGAATCCGCATAAAAAATCGAGCCGCGGCGCGGTTTTGTAAAGTTTTGGCATAATTGTAAATATTTTTGGCTTGACAGTATTTTTGACGTTCTTTACACGTGTTGTTACACTTTTGATGTGAAATCCGGCGAATAAAATACCAGATTTATATCCGATACTTTTGTTGCATAACAATGCGATATCAAAGCCCGTGTCATGCCGTGATTTTAATGAATGATTAGCGTTAAATTAATACAATTTATTTATTGGCAGCTGGCATTTATTTTCGTTTTGACCTAAAAGCTGATAAAACTCATCTATTGAATTTATGTATAATTGAACAAAGTAAACGAACGCAATGAATGAAGGTTTATGATTCATATTATTAAAAATCAGAGAATATTTATTTATTGTTGACTAAATTCAAAACAAACTTTATAATTACTTTATTAACGTAAAAGCAATAAAATAATAAAATATTTATTATAATAAAATAATAACTATTAGATCATTTCGGAAGAGGTATTAATTCATACAATCTCAATTGAACTTCACAGGTAAATTCGTTAAATTGTACAATTTTTTTTAAATTATGTTTTGAAATAGAGTATAATAATGAGAAGCATTATTGTAATTTTATAAAAATGAAAAATTGTAGCCTCAAAATTCAGTTGTTAAATCTTTGATATTCATATTTAAGTTACATCAAAGTTTTAATAAAAATATGGTAATAGCACTTAACGATGATAAATTTAATTATTTTATTAAAAATGAGAATTGATACTGTTTTGCGAGTGTTCCGAAAATCATTATTATTATTTTATTCTTCGATTACGTTTCGACAAATCACAAGCCATTAACTAAGACGAGTCGTCATGAAGAATAAACTTTTCAATCAAGACAATCCCGAACGAAAAATGTCTGTAAAAACTTAGGCGACCCAATTCGCAGCCACAAAGGCTGACAAGGAAAAGAGCTGCTCGCATCATCGGGAAAGGCAGAAAGTCAGCGCCGGTCAGACTGATAGAGAGTCTCCACGCTGGGAGCATGTGTTTGCCTGTGCATTACAGACGCCTACGTGAGTGTGCTTACGTGGACAAAGAGGAGCGTGAGGGGGAGAGAGGGGCAAAGAGAAAGAGGCGAGAGGGAGAGATAGAAGGTGGAGGGCGTTATTGTTATCTTAGATTTATAGTCATAACGGATGGTAGTAGCTCGCGCTAGCCAGAGCAGCGGCGGCAGCAGCAGCAGCAGTAACCCCGAGCGGTCTTATAATCACCCTCCACCCTCGCGCCGGCTCGCTCGCGCCCAGACCGTCCAAGCCGTCGCTACCTTCGCGCGCGCGCCTCCTCCTCTCCCCCTCCGCCCCGCCGCGGCGCGCAGTTTAAGTGATTTGCGACGCGGCCGAGCCGCCATGCAGATCCTTTCCCTCCCTCTTTCGCTCTCTGCGTGTGTAAACCGCCGGCCTCTACCCCTTCTTAGCCCTGGCCGGTCCCCTTTCCCCTCTCGGATTACTTCGGAGTCATCCTTCAATGAGGCGCTGTCTTTGTCTGGGTGGTGCTGGAGTGAAGACTGTTTCGAGAATTAGTGCTAATTATATAATAGTGTTTAGCCTCGGGAGATTTTTTTGAAATGTTGATGATTAGCTTTATTCTGTGTAACTCTATTAGTTCCAGTTTTAAAATTATACTAGTTGACGTCGTCATTGTCAAATTTTTATTACACATATTTCAAATCATTTGAAAGAAGTTGTAGGATTTTTTCTTTTTATAAAATTGACTACATTTAACAATCTTCAATGTTTTTATTTCTCTGAAACAATACGTAATCAGAATATGAATTAACAGAAATCCTGACTGATAAAGTCCCCAAAAATCAAAACTATTTTATTAGTTACTTTAAAATTTAAACGTAATTGCAAGTAATCATTCAGGTTAAAAATAAATGAAACGCTTGCACCGCGAAAAAAGCTTCCCAACCAAACCTGCAGCAAACATAAAGTACCACCTAAATGTCTGATAATAAGGAAGGCAAAAAAATAGCGAAAAGTGCAGGAAAATCGAGCAGAAAAGGATGAAAAGGGGGGAAGGAAGACTCGGGGAGCTAGACTCGTAGCGGAGCTCGGGAGTGAGCTGTTGTGACGAACACGTAGGTCTGCGGATGGAGCCAATCAAGGAAGCACACCGTCAGCGGGTTTACTGCGAACCGCCACAGTTCTTACACCCCTCCTTTCTCCGGGCGCTGCTGCTTCGTGACTGCCGACTGTTCGACTTCGCGAAAATTCCTCCGGCACCGCCGTTGCCGCCGCGCGCCGCCATCATCGGCGGGGAGAGCCCGGCGACGACACGCGCGGGACCTTGTTTACCGTGACGCCTGCTGATATTTGAGAAAAAAGTCCGGGAAATTGTCGGAAATGAAAAGCAGCGCTGTCGCTGCTTTTCTGCACTCCTCCGTTAAATGTCGGGGCTTTTCGTATATATACTGCCAGAAGATGATGAGGACGAGAGGAATCGTTTTTCGCGGAACTGCATGGAATTGTGGAAAGAGGGCTTTGTTGGAGATATAAATGGTAAACTTTTCAAAAATTTCAATCGCCATTAGAGACATCTGCAAGAAAAGACAAGTTCGAAAAGATTGCGATTTATTCAGAAGGTAATATCACTAGATTTTATAAAAAAAAAATACTTTAAAACTTTTATTGCCGGGAGATTCGAAAAAGTTATTCTCCGTCGAGCTTTCAATCTATCAGAAGGCCATTTATATTCAAGTCGAGGAATCGTCGAAAATCTCAGCGTTTCCTTTCATTGTCTAAAACCGTCAAGCCAGCATCAGAATACTGCAGCAGTAGTAACAGCAGGGACCAACCGGGCCACGAACTATTTCGGGGCTCTCTCGGCTCTGTAGCCCGTTTGAAGTAAGCAAAAGAAAGCAGAGAAAGGGGAGTCACGCGGGTCTCCTCCACAAAGCTCCGGCAGAGGAATACGCGAAGGAGCGAGGGAGAAAAGAGAGGAGAGAGAGAGAGAGAGGAGGCGGTTAGGACGATAAGGGATCCTGCTTGGAGCTTGATGGAATTCCATAGATCCACGTCGGGTCTGGCGCTCGAGCGCCGCCGAGACAGAGTCGGCTAAGCAGCCATTTAAATGCAACCGATGTGTCTCGGGGAGCTATTACATCTGATGGACGGTTATTGACGCGCGCTCTGGCTTACAGGGCGCCCGCGCCCGCGCCTGGCGTTACGGGAAAACTCGCCGCTGCTACAACTACCACCGCCACCCCCGCCCCGGGGGCTCCGCGAACCCCGAGGGGGCTGAGTTCAGCCTTTCTCCGAGTGAGCCGAGAGACGCCGAGATGAAGATAGAGGGGCGGCGGGAGGGGAAACGACCGTCACTGTGCACGTCGTCGCCGCCGCCGTCGCCGCCGACCGCCGCGAAGCGGAACCGAAAACTTTCGACCCCGAAAACTGCACTGCAGCGACGAGAATACCGGAGAGACGAACAAGATGAGGGAACGAAAGGAGCCGCCTGCCTGCCGAGAAATTGATTTTTTTTTCTCCGCGCGTTTCTGTTTCGCTTAGATTTTTTACCTGCTTTTTTCGGCAACGAGATTGCCTCCTTTGTACCAGTAAACTTGTTCCAATGTAACGTTGCGAGCCGAAAGAAATTGCTCGACAGAAACGATTCCGAGCTTGCTTCGGTGCGATAAGGGGAAATTATTAAATTTATTCAATATCAATTGATGAGATTGAATGATTCTATATACTGACTAGAAAGATTGAAATACTTAAAAAGATTCTCATGGTTTTTAAGAAATTACTACAAGTTAAAATTAATTTATACAAAAAATCAGATATTTCTATTTTGAACTATCATTTTGATTTTTGATTTTACTTAAAATTTTATTATTGCTTTTCATTAGAAACTGAAATAAGAACACTTATTCTTGTCCAAGAACATCGAAACAAGTGTAAAATTTATTCTATCTCACCGATCTCTTACGATTTCGTTCCCCCTAAAATTAAGTTAATTACTATTAAACTCACGTCCATGGAAACAATAGCATTCCAATTGACAATAATAAACAAAGCACTTTGCAATCTCCGTATATTAGACCCCCGAAGCTCGCATAAAAAGCGACGTTTTATCTGTAACACGCTTGGTAAATATCGAATAAGTCGGCTCCGGAGAAGCGCATATATCCAATGCAAAAAGCCCCGGGGCATTACCCTAAATCTCTCATTACGAAAAATCATAACCGTCAGAGTAGATCAGATCTTATCGTCGCTACGTGAAAGATTCGATTCGTACTCGGGGCTTGTTTTCCTCTTCATTTCTAAGGCCGGATGATTTCGGGGGGCGGGGGGAGGTTTCAGCTTTTTCCAAAAAACGCATATATATATGTACAGGCGCGCGTATGGAGAGAAATCGAGAGAGAGAGCCGTCGTCGTCGGCGGCGCCGCCTCGCAGCGCAGCCGGACGCCGAATACAAACGATCGAATTACCGGCTCGACTTATATTCCGCCCCCTTCGCACTCGAGCACGGAGAGAGAGAGAGAGCGAGAGAGAGAGAGAGAGAGAGCCCAAGCTGTGTGTGACCCCGAGAGTCGACGAAAGCTCGCGCGCGATTTTCTGAATTTCGAATTGCAGAAGCCTCCCTCTCGGAGCTCTCCTCGGAGAGATGATCGGAAAACGGGTCGAGGACTTGGCGTGACTACCCTCAATTTTCGAAAGGCACGGCGCGTGGCAGCCGGCTGCTGCTTGATTTTGATGTCCGCCGCATGTTCGACGTCGAGGATAGTGATTTAAGGAGACGACGAGGAAGATTTATAAAAAAATAATTTATTGAGGATGCCTTAAATTTATTGCATTTTCATTTATATTGGATATTTGGAACGAAAATCGAAGAATTGAAATTTATTTAAATATGAAATGTAAAAATTCGTAATAAAATAAAAATGTTATTCGTCAGTATATTAATAATAATGAGCCTATAGAGAAAATAGATAGTTATTTATTTCATTATTTACAATTTTTTTTATCTCATTACATTTTTTAAATTTAATTGCAAAAGAAATTTGTGTGTAGACTAAATAACAATTCCTTTTGTATTTATTTAGTTTAAAGTACTCTTAAATGCAGGTGCACTGCTTCGATTCGTACGATTATCAGTTCACGAAGGAACTGCTGTATGCTGCTGCCGCCTGGTGGTACATTCACACATCGATATTCTATAATATTTAATCAAAAAGTGATAGTCGAGTACTATTGAAATTGCAATATGTAATAACAAATTTATTAATTAGTATACTGTCCGCGCAAACGAAAAGTAATTTGCTCTCATAAAATGTTTAATTGAAATTAAGAATAAATCAGTGTATACTGTTAATTTACTTAATTTTAAAAATTGTTCAAAATTGCAGTTGACTTACGCATCGAATATCGAGAAAGTAATAATTTCCATGTATATATCTGCGGTCCTTTAGACTGGAGAGCATATCCAAAAAAGCTGGCAGCAAATAGAAACATTTCATCGCGAGCTCCTTCTTTATTTCGTCGATAGCATTACGCGGATTCATCGGCGGGAGCCGGGGGAACGAGACGAGTAAATTCCCGGCCGAAACAGCGGGGCAAGATGGCCGTATTACTTATGGCTCTGTTTACTTCCGTCGAGGCTGCAGAATTTATATCTCGTTACGGGAATGTCATTCGGCACCGTCGCCGCGCGGCTTGAGGCGATAAAATAAATTCGGCACGCGGCCGATCTCCTCGCCGCGTCGCCGTGCGCGCGCGAGCTCCGAAACTCCGCGCGGGAGTGGAGCTTTCCTTTCCCTCTCTCGCAAATCTGCAAAGTGTATATAAAGATTCTGGCCGTAGCTCGCGATAAAACTGCCTCTTCAATCTCCAGCTAAAAGTGAGCGAAGCAAGCACGCTGCACGAGCGGCCGGATAAAAATTTTGCGGAATGAAATTTCCTCCCGAGCGCCGTTCTGATCAATCGGGCTTTCTTTTCGCCCACCCGACGAGTCTGCCCTGGCGCGCATTTGGCTGCCTTTCAGCATCACCGAGATGCGCACCGCGAGCTTGGCTCTTACGTATAATTAAGTGCCCGTGTTATTGTGGCGATTTTTTATGAGATTGGATTGAATTGCTTTTGGACAAACAAACTTACATAGATGTCGAGCGTTACGTTTATCCCTTTTGCAACTTTACCGGCTGTAAAACTCCTGATTTTACCGAGTCGACATTTACAGATATTGGAGAATCTATTTTTAAACTTTTCGGTTGTCAAGATTTTTGTACAAAATTTTTAAGATTTATTTTCTAGAATGTTTCCGACGAGAGCTGAACTTACTTTAGAGTTTATTGTTTAGAAAAATTAGAAAATCTTTTCAAATAAAAACAATTGGACATTTTTTAAGTATTAACGAAGGACGGTTCATTGAAATATTTTGAAAAAAGTCGAAGCAGTAATCAAAAGGCTCAGCGATCACTACACAAAGCGCCGAAAGATCATTAAGCGCAGCTTAATCGAGGCCTCCCCGTCCGTTGACGCCCTCGAAAACTTAGCCGTTATACACACATCTTGCGGAAGCCGCGCTTCGTGGAAAAGCCGGCCATTATAAGCAAAGCGCGGCGAGCTCGGGAGAAGACTAACGGCGGCGAATATCGCCATCGCCCAGAAACGCCTTTATCTACTTGCGGGATAGCGAAGGTCGGCGCGCGTATCCGGTATCAGAACGTGTACACACACGTGCAAAGGGCACGAAATGTTCAGGAAGAGGTTCCCCGCTCCTGGAGAGAGACGCGGCCGCACAGCCCAGGCGGCGGCACAACTCAGCCGCCACAAATCACTGGCAATCTTGATTTACTTCTGTTTGCCCATTGGCTTAGTATCACTTCTACGCTAGTAAGTGTAATATAGCCGAGGAAGGTTCTCCCGATTCTACCCGGGAGCCGCAGCCGCCTAAGCAACTGGCAAGCCCAGATTTACCATTAGGAAGCACCAGATTAGGTAGCGCTAGAGCGAGAACCGTATAGATCGTATCTGCCGACGACGTTCGCTTTGCTGGCGTCTCTGTCTCTCGCGCGAGAAGAGAGTCTCCGGCGGCTTCCCAGACTGCCACCGGGTTAAGGAAATCCCGATTAAAGCTCTTCCACGGCCGACGTGCGGGAGGCGAGCTTTTTCGAGGCGGACACCTCCGAGTCGCGAATCCGGACGCAGCCTCCTTCAGCTTCTGCCTTCTTTTATCGCTTTTCTAATTGCCGAATTTTCTTCTTTTAGCTGTGCCTGATTAACAAAATTCATTCCAAATGGTTTTAGATGCTGATCGTTTAATCAGTCTTTTATTTACAATATTTTTTTATAAGAAGTCTGTAATTTAATACAAGGAACTTTAATTCTTACTAGTGTTGCAAAAAGAAATTAAAAGTACACTATTTCTAATGATTGTTTCTACTAATGCCAAAAAGATTATTGAAATAATCATGTATTATTAATAAAATAATTATAATTATTAATTAGCCAGCACATTCAATTTAAGCCAACAGTCCCCTCGAAATAGGAAGACGGCAGTAAAAAAGGCATTCCTCAGGTTGTTACGATATATAAGCGAGAACTTATGTTCCACTAACACGGATTTTCCTCCAGCGGAAAAAGCGGACGCGCGCGTTACACGTTTACTCATGCAGGGAGAGGGGGGGCGCTAAAGGCAGGCAGGCGGCCACGAAAAACCGGATAGCGGCGCTATTCCCCGACGCTGTAGCCGCAGTCTCTCGTTTCCGCGGATTTCGCGATTCTAAAAGTTCGACGGAGGAGCAGCAGCAGCAGGAGCAGTAGCAGCGGCAGCGGCGGTAGGAAGAGGAGAGGGTGCGCGGCGGCGGCAGCACCCACACAGAGAGCGGAGCGCACGTCGGGGGACGCAACAGGTGGCCCATAAAGCCCCTGCACGTCCGTTTATCTACGACGAACGAGTGCATTTCCGATTGACTGATGGCTGGGAAGGTGAATCGCGCGCGGCTCTGCTATCTCCATGCGCGTCTACGGCTCGACCGCACCTCTCGCCCTCTCTCTCTCCCTCTCTCTCTCTCTCTCTCTTTCTCTGTGTACACGAGCGAGCGACGAGGGATTCGTTACCCGAATTAAAGCCCGAACCTGATCGCGCTCCAAGTATCGAGTAAGCTTTTTTTATTGAGCCCTCGCTCGCTCGCTTCGCTTTTTTTCCCAAGGATTTATTCTCTCGTTACCGCGCCGGAATATTGAGTCGCTGAAGGCTGATGGATCGGTTGTGAGTCGTTTAATCGTTGAAAGATGTTGAGTAATTCTGCCGAGAGTTGGTTGCTTTATGTGCATTTTTTCGGTCTCTCCAAATGTTGGGCTTACTTCAGCCGAGTTTTATTAGCTTTTCAAGTTTTAATAAATTAAAAACTCTTTTTAATAAGCGCGCTTAAGGCAAGAGGTGAGAATTAGTTGTAATAAATACCAAGGTGATTTTATGAGCTTCTACCTAAAATTTTCTATTGATTTAAATGACTTGAATGGTCCAACATGAGAAGCAAAAAATGTTCCCAGGAATAAATATTGGGGCTTTCATTTAAATTATAAATTTAAAAATAGTACAGAATAGACAGTCAAGGGCCATTTTTACTGATAGGCGTCAAGAAACGTCGTTCAGATTAGCGAGCTGAAAAATCTGGCGCAACTTTTCACCAGCGACACTCGGAAGATTAAACTTTCTTGCAAATGAAAGATAAAGAAGAGCAGGGCAGCGCGCGCGGTAAGCGCATTGATAAAAATTTTTTCCCCGGCAGAGCGGGACCGCGCCGACTGCTCCGGAGGCAAAAGGGGCTCAGGGCCGAGTACAGCTTCCCGGGCAAAAGTTTAGCGAGTAAAGTGTCTCATTAGGTGGGTACTCGCGGTGCGGTCACCGCGGCAGAAGGAGGGGGATGGAAAAAAGCACATAAGGGAGCGGCAGAAAAAGGAGCCGGGGACGGGGGAGTGGGGGAAAGATAGAGGTCACACCTCGGTGAATTTGCAGACAAGATGAGCCCCAGCGAGGCTCTGCATCACGAAAGCCTTCCCTCTCTTTCGTGGCCCCCACGACGATAGTAAAAACTTTTACAGTCCTTATAATTATGGGTAATTTACGGTAATTAACGAGGCTGGACGGAGTCACGCTGGCAATTTTCTGAATAATATTTCTACGCGCGATAATATCAAGCTTCCTTAGTCGACTGCCCCGAGCTCTCTCTCTCTCTCTCTCTCTCTCTTCCCTCCCGCGTTCTATATCTCGCTTCTTCTGCTTCTTCTAGTTCTTGTTAAGCGGCGGCGACCCTCCGCTGGCTTTTTGGCCGGTTCTCTCTGTCTCTCTCTCTCGTTATATATGGAAAGATGAAGCCTATGGCTGCGAATTAAGAGGAGCCTACGGTGTGTCCTTCGGGAGTCGCGGCCTGTGAGTTAGAGCGGCGCGTGCCCCCGGAGTTCGGAAATTTTCTTTGATTTAGCGGACTCGAGATTCTCAAGATGAACGCCTTTTGGAAAGTACCGTTCTTTTGGCTCGGAATTCATTGGCTACGCCGCCGCGATTCATTGCGGGATGCGTAAATAATTTTTCGAAAATGAGACTTTGGTCTATTAAATTGTTCGTCGAGTGTTACTTTCGGGTTCTATTAGAGATTAATGGCTGAAAATAGAAGCAATTACTTAAATAAAAAACAAGATAAAAAAAGAAGCAAATTTTAATATTTTTCAGCGAGAATAATGTTATTCAAGCATAAATTTTGCAACGAATCAGTTAGCTTGAACGTGAGAAGATGTTTCCAAAATCAGAGGCCGGTCACTGGAATAAATAATTCGTGTAAATGGCCGTTGTTCGCCGGCTGTCGTATTCACGAGGCGGTGAGCACGATAAGAGCGGTCTAAACTGAAATAAACAACAGCAGCCAAGAATAAGAATCGCGCGCGTTTCATATTATTTCCGGCGCAGCGCTCGCTCGCGTATATCCTTTATTACGAGCGCCGAGGCGGAGTATAAGGGAATTTCCGTTTTGGCTTTGTACTTTCTCTCTCTCTCTCTCTCTCTCTCTCTCTCACTTTTGCGAGGTTAGATTGAATGGCCCCGCGGGCTTACGGATCGCTTGAGCTCTCTCTCTCTCTTTCATGACTTTTTCATTTACAAATGTATTTCCTTTTAGACGGAACTTTCAATTTGCTTAGATGTTGCTTTTCCGCGAGATGCGCACGATATCCCCTCCTGCCTACGAATGGGGTGAGCTGCTGCGCCAGCGGTAAACAGAGAGAGGAGCGCGCGGGCAGTTTGTTTGCAAGAGGGAAGAAAAAGAGTGGAATTCGCTCAAGGGGAGAGGGAATAATTCTGCGGCAGAGTTCGACACCACTGCCGCGCGAGATCAAAGTCAGACGTTTGCCAGTTAATCAGATGTTCGTAAGATCTATATGCGCTGCGCGCTTCTGATACTGGACGGAATTGAAATTTTTACTTGTTATTTTCATCAGTTGCATTTAAGGGACGAGGCCGTTTAAGCGAAGAGCAACGTCGATATAACATCGAAAGATTGGAAATTTATTTGCCAATGTAAATGGAGGATTCTTTCATTTAGTAAAAGAACTAATGCTAAAAACACTACTATAATAACATTGATTGTAAAGCAATTGCTGTATCTTGAAATATTTATAATCCGTTAAAAGCGTACGTAAAAGGAGCGAAAAATGAAAATTGAAAAGCTTCAAGAAGGAGAAGGGGTTTCGGGGATTCATCGTTCGTTTTACGCGCGACGTCTCAGCGGGAATTAAGGTTAAGATTTAATTTCTGATTAAAGCGTGCGCGATCTTGGAAGGACAATCTAGCCTGGCCATTGTGACTGACAGAAACTGGCGCGATTCCCGAGATGGAAAGGTCCGGCATACGAATCGCCTGCTTAACCGCCGAGCACATCTCGCGCTTTTTTACTTTTCCACTTTAGTCGGGAGCTATGTTTTTCAAGGGCGGCCGTGCACTTGCACGAGTCGGCGAAATGAACCTTTCCAATGGGATTGCCTGATGCGATTAAAATAAATGTTCTATAGTTAATTTATTAATGAGAAACGAATAAAAAAATGTTTGAATAAAGAAATAATTTATAAGTGATTTGGTTTACATTAAAAATAGTACTTTTCGACACTAGGGTGGAAGTTGATCATTTACCGCGTCAGATATTTTTCTCCCGAGGTAAATAATCAAATTAAACACCAGTATCGAACATTATTTTATACCAGGAGCGCCGAAAAATCATGTCAAATTCGTGATTTTAAGGTTAGAGTGGTATAAAAAACCTAAATTTATGATGACTTATGGTTAATTAGTTGAAATAAAAATTCTTTTTATTCATCGTAAAGTAGAAAATTATTAGAATAAATAATATTTAGCTCCAGAATAGTTATTAGAATAATATCATAGAGAGTTATAAAAATAAATATTAAGCTTTTTATTTGAATTATAATATCTGCAATTAACCTGTATCAAGAATAAACATCATCGTAGTGATATTTTTGATTTTATAGGTCACTCATTTAGATAATTAAGAATTATT
>JAWWEM010000030.1:2230731-2266502 GCA_035582935.1 Ormyrus thymus | reverse complement strand
CCTGTATCAAGAATAAACATCATCGTAGTGATATTTTTGATTTTATAGGTCACTCATTTAGATAATTAAGAATTATTGAAGCAAATAAGCAAATGAGAATAATCTTAAATCCTGATATTGAAAAAAATTGATCAGATTTGGAAATGAATATTTGCGCTCGCTTTTATGTTTACAGGTTTTTTTAAGTCGAAACGAGCACAAACGGTACTTTAAATCGTTTCCAAGCATCTAGCCTTAATTTCGGCTTCCCGCAACAAAACGTCCGTCGAGCTTAATACCGTTGAACCTCAGCCCCGTTCCTGCTCGAATCTCCGCAACGCGCCGTTCCAAAATCCATCGAGCGAAAAGCCGGAAGGGAGTCGGGCGTCGTGCGCAGTCCGCGTCCGCGCCAAAAATTAAGGATTCCGGCGAAGTATATAAGAAGGCGGCCGATTCTACCCTGCTTACGTTCGCGCCGAGACGCAGGCACCGGACTCGTTCGGGGTCCAAGAGAGCTTCCGCAGAGACGCGGAAGAGATATTCTGGCGGCGGCGACGGCGTGTGTCGCTGCTCCTGACGTCCGCGCGACCTAAGCTGCCGTTGACACATTTCTTGGATATTCGCGAGCAACGCGAGCATGAAGCGGGGACTTTAAGTATGCGCCGGCTCCGCGAGCTTCGCCGCACGCCTCGATGGACGCCATCGCCGCTTCGGAAAGAAGCGAGGAGCGTCCGCCGGAGGCTTACTTCGTTGGTACAGTGCTGCTGGATGAGGTAACGGAAGATGCAGTGCTGCTACCGGGATTGATGAGAGCTTGATGCAGACTCTCATATTTTTTAAATTTCTTACGGTCATTTATACTACACCGCTACTAAAAGCTTTTATCTAATAATAGTTTATCAATCGATTAAGAAGATTAATAAATATTTCAATCTCAATATTTGAACCGTCCTGTCAACAATCAACAACAAACCAAAAATTCACACGCTCCGATAAAAGCAGATTATTGTATTAGATCCTCGGCACTCGAGGCAGCATACATAAGACCCCGGTTCATTCTTCGAACGAAAGGATCATCGAGCACTCTCGCTCGCGCGCAGGACAGAAAACGATCGGGAGGTGAAATTCTGCGGCCCTCTCTCGCGCCTCGGCGCGCTTATAATAAGCGATTGAGCCTCCTCCCACTCGTCTCCCTCTCGTCGTCGCGCTGCGCCTTATATACGAGACGGCGCCGAAGAGCGCGTCCGAGGCCTGCAAGCGAAAGCGCCGCATGATTATTTCGCGCCGGGGAAAGCCTCGCCTCGGGATTGAATCCCGGAGCTTGAAGGGTGCTCGAGGCCCGTCGCTCGTCGGACGGACTCTCTCCCTCGGCTTTCATCCCTCGCGAGAGAGTCCGTGTACGCCGGGGCGCTTCTTTTCTTCCGAGCGACAAGAGGGGGAGAGCCTCTTTATCTAGCCGCGAATAATCGGACAATTTTCCGCGTCACCACACTCGTCTAACCGATAAGCGCACGCTTCGAAGGCGCCGGCGAAAGGAGAATTTCGTGGCAAGCCCGAGATGTCTCTCTGCGCGGTGCCTGCTGGCTATTGGGAGATTGAGAGGCCGCGTGGCGTGAAATTGCGCTTATTCTCTGCGCCTTTTTTTGCCGAAACAAGCTTGTCGATTTTCTTCCACTGGCCTTATGATGTAAGTGCATTACGTTGTTGTTAGAAAGGATTTTTAATTGTCGAGATAGAATTATTTTTATATAACTTTATATCATATCGACATAAAATGTGAAGGTTCCTGCCCATTGCACCTGCTATCGTTAACCACTGCGATGGCATTATTAGTGCTAAATTTAACAATTTGTTGTTTTCTTCTCCAATCCATTCTGTTTTTTTTAAACTTATAGCGAACGTGACCAACGTTCGGCTTCGTTTCTAGCTCTTCGTCTATCTCTTTCTCTCTAATAACGGAAACTCTGACTTGCTTTGAACCAATCTGGGAGTTGACTTATAGTTTTCGTTTCTCATCGCGATCGAGTAGTATCCCGGTCTTCGCGATCGTCGGAAAATCGCGACCGCGTTCGCTGTATCTTCGCGACAAATATGCTTTATTGAAAGGTACTAAAATAATTGACATGTTGTCCATCCACATAAGAATCGTGCACAATTTAGCAACGGTACAATAGTACATTGTGTATATCAAGGGGAGAAAGTAAGCTATTTCTAGCGAGGGTGAGGTGTTCTGCACGAGACGGAGTCGAGGCTGCCGAAGGCGCCTGAGACAGACGAGTGCTGCAAACCTCACCCGAGTCTGAAGTAGCTTGTCTTTCCGTGTTGCACAATATTTAAATTGATACGTATTGGGAAGGTGCGAAACTGCAATCAAACTTGCGGGAATAATGAATGAAAAAACATTCAATACTCGGCAAATCAAACTAATCACCGTGACTTAAATTGGCTTCTCGATATCCGCGTCAAAATCCATCACGCTCCGGAGCATATTTTCGAAAACCCGCGCGAGAGCCGCCCCGGCAAAATATACAGCTCTCCGGGTCCGAAAAAAAAGAGGAAGGCTCGCGCGAAAAAGCTCGGAAAATATTCCTACTAGAATCGGCTGTAAACTAAGTCGTTTGTCACTCGGGGCCCGGGCGTGAAATATCTCCGGCGACACTCTGTAAATCCGCGCGCGTTATCCGGCATCCGCGTCGAATCGCGCTTTTTTCGCCGGCTAGCAAATAGTGCACTCCGAGCCCGGAAGTTGCCGTCAAACGGAGAGATGGGAGGAGGGCGCGCGTGTCCGGACACGGAGGAAAGACAGGCCGATTCTATTTAGCGCTCGCTCGCTCAGTTTGACGGGGTTTATTGGGCCGAGGGGGAGAGAGAGGGAGAGAGGGAAAGAGAGAGAGCGAGAGAGAGAGAGAGAGAGAGAGAGAGAGTGGGTGCAACAGGTTCGGGTTAGACTGGAGTGTGCTCTCTCACCACCATCATTAGTCAACGTCACCACCCGACTGTGTACCTCCGCTTACTACGCTCGGCTAGTTGCCGCCGCCGCTCACTCTTCCCCCTCCGTGCCCTTTTCCGTCTAGTCTCTGAACACTTGACTCGGCTCTATCTCTCTGTCTCTCTCTCTCTCTCTCTCTCTCTCTCTCTCTCTCTGTACGTCTCTATGCGTTCGCTCTCTTGATCTGCATCCATTTGCCGACTGGCCGGGGAGAAGCTGACAAAATGATTTTGTCTTGCTTTTGAGAGTTAAGCTCGCGGGCGCAGTTAATTTGAAAATCATTAACGAGTTGGCTGCGTCGGAGTGAGCGGCGTCCGCGTGTACGTATATGCGCTTGCGCGAATTAATGGATTTCGCGCGCTCTGCGGATTTATGCGAATGGACGCTAGGCCGAGCAGTTGCTTGAAAATTAATGGCGCTACTCGAGTTAAGTCAGTATCAATTAAGACCCTGATTCATTTTCAGACAATGGATTTTGTTTGCAATTACAACGGAAATTATTACTTATTTTAGAACTCGCATCTTATAGCTAGTAACATTTAACTGGTTTTCTTGAATTATTTTCTAAAGTATTATTTTTTTCTTATTATTTTATTCTTGTTCAAAAGTTTTATTAAAAGCAATTTATCAAATAAGTTTAGCATTACACTTATAATTCTTAAAGTAAATCTCTGGAACTAAAAACTTCATGTTACTTGCATTTTATAAATAAATTATTGATTGAACTACAAACACTCGTCGAAAGTTTAAAAAAAGATTTCGCAAAATCTTTCGTTTGAAAAAATACGTGCGTACTCCTTTTGTAAACGTACGTCCGCGAAAGAATTAAAACCGAAACTCGGGCGCCCGGAGCGAGAAGCCGAGCCTCGTAAGCGGGACACGTGCTCGAAGAACAACAAGCACAACAAGCGCTGCGCGCAAGCCAGTCACGGGCGCGGAAGATCTCGCGATTAGTCGCCTTAGAGTCTCAGTTCGCGAAGATGACGACTCTCCCGGCGTTCCTCGCTGCTTCTTCGAAAGCTCGGCCGCACGTTTACAAACCCCCCGGAAGCGGCCGTAATCGTAATCCCCATTGTTGTCGCGACGCAGCGCGCTCCCGAGCTTTGGGCGCGAAGGGCAGAATAGCTGCGCTCCGCTCTCGCGCTCCTCGCCAAACTAAAGCTCTTTCCAACAAATCCACCGCCTCATTTAGCCCGGAGGGGAAGGATTAGCGCGGATGAAAGGCCGCCGACTTCTTGCCTCCGCTCGTTTCTGACCACGTACACGCGCGTATGCTAATTCGCGTGACTGCGGGAGCGGCGTAATAACCAGCCGGGCTTCTCCCCCCCTCCCGCGAGATAAGCGACGCGGTTGAGCGGCTGCCGAGAAAACAATACGAGAAAAAGCACCGAGCGCCGAGGGGGAGGAGGATGCGATTATTGTTTCGAAGCGGAGCCAAGCCGGGGGGGAGGAAGAATATCTGCGAGGACTGGGTCTTTGGTGTATTAAGAGCTTTTGACGAATAAGCTGGTAATTTACGACGGGTAATGTGTAGTTGAAGGATTATCCTTCGGGAGCTAAGAAAATGAATCTGGTTGTTCTTAAATAACTTTGAGTTTCTCTCCGTTTTTTTTTTTTTTTTTTTTTTTTAATATTAACGATTTTGAAAAGGGTTGAATTTTAATTGATTTTATTTGTATCGTAATGAATAAAAGTGCTACACTTTAGAAAAGAATTTTTCCTAAAATATTGCTTGTGTAGTGTTAAAATGTCAGATAGATAAAAATCCATCTGTAACATTTTCGCAGCACGTTTAAACTCCAACAAGACTGATCTGCGCGGAAGTACACGCGTGGATAAACTCGAAGATACCTTCCAAAGCAGTTTTTCCATTAAAGAAAAAAAAAGCGTCAAAAAAGCGCAAGAGCGAAAACTCTCAGCAGTAGCAGCGGCAGCGCTGATCGCGACGCAAACTCGGGGCGAAAGATAAAGCGGAGCATTGCAGCATTGTACGAAGGCTCTGCTCGATCTTGGCCTGCGCCCGCGCTCACCTATTCTATATGGGAAGGTTGAAAGCCGCTGTCAACATCTCTCAGCGGCTACTACTCGCCTCCCGGCGGCCAGGGGGGCTCTCGGGAGCGGCCGGGGAGGGGCAGCGGCCGTGTACAAACCTCGTTATCAACCGCCGGCCATTAGAGGGCCCAAGGCGACAAAACGCGCGCCGCTCGACAAAGTGCCATCTTTCCCGAGCGATTACGCGCCGGCGTGTCGATGCCGCGCACCGCACTTACGTGCATACTTTTCTTGTACTTGTCGGCCGGCCGGCCGGCCCCGCCTGGCGAGAGGGAGGGAGAACAAGCCGCTAATTCGATTGCCGCGCACGCTAATTCTTCCTGATGCATGCGAGAGCCCCGGCCGGCTTCTGCGACGCTAAGCCGAGGACCGAAGAGTCCATAGACCCTCGAGCGCGCGCGATCAAGTCCGAGCCGCTTTTGTTCGTTTCGGCTAATGCGCCCTGACGCTTTATTGAGAAATCTCCTTTTTCCACGGCTACGCGCGCTCTGGGCTACTGCGCTTTTTCGTTAACGACGTGCTTCCACACTTTCTTTTTGAGCAAGGTGGAGAAAGAAACAGTGTTAGTGCGAACTTACTCTTAAAACTAACATTTTACAAAACAGTCGGAGTATCTTTTTCGGTATTTTCGAAATAATTTTTTAACAAAATGAAAAATGTAATTTAAAATAATTTCTAAATCACACTTTTTCGACCGATCTAAATTAGCAAAGCAGATGCCCGCACGATGATACGAATGCAAAGCGTTAATAAAAACGACAGTTAGCCGTAATCGAGAGGCTAATTAATTAGAAAAAGTGCGTCGCATTTCTCGAGCTCCCCGTGCACAATGATCCATAAATAGAGATTCACTTTACAAAAGTAACGAGATCGCAATCGCTTGCGAGCCGCATTGGCGCGCTGGGTGTCGGCTTGGGATCCGGTAGATTTAGCATTACAAAAAGCAGAAATGACGCCCCGCGATATTCATGCCCTCCCGCTCTGGCCGGCGGCGGCGGCGGCGGGGACGCATTAAAAAATTGGCAAAATGGAAAGTACAAATCATCGATCGTGTCGCGCTGAGCGCCGAAATTCTGCCGGCGGCGACGGCGGCGGGCGTTGCATTTGCAGTAACAAAATGCGAAGCTCGCCGCGCGCGCGCGTTAATTCCCGTCCATAAAAGCCATCGACAAATCAAACCGGGCCGACGTGATTCACTGCCGACATAAATACAACTAGATCAGCGCGTGTCTACGCGCGCGAGCCGAGAGTGAGAGGCATGAGCGATGGCTCGCACCGCGCGACCGATGAATCAGGATGCACTGGCGTTTCCACCGTGTCATCTTTCCGGTTATCATTACTGTAAACTCGCAGCCGAATCGCTGGCTCCCCTCGCCCGACAAAAAATGGCGAATAAAGGAAACAATGACGCGAATAAATCAGATTTTCGCGAGCGCGCAGAGAGAGACAGAGAGAGAGAGAGAGAGCTGCAGTTGTAGTGGCCCCCAGCGAAAGTGGCTATTATGCGTCGGCTGTATTTGCGTCCGATGCGATATATGGCGCCAGGAAAATATTTATCAATTTCATTGCAAAAAGTATCAAATAGTGTAACCAAGTGTCGGGCAATTTATAATAGTTTCGGCTTTTTTTCCTCCTTTATTGAATTATTACGTAGTTCCTTGTGATGTTGATTTGCAATTCAAGGATCTTTCGAAATTTAGTACTTTAACCAGTAAAAACGCCAATTTAGGTATGACAAATAGATACATTTTCAAATCCTAAAATTGGCTCAAACGCTGAGACTTAATTGTCGATCGTGCAATGCAGATAAATTGGGAAACTGTTCACTCGGCAGTTTTACTACTAGATCTCGAAAATAAATCACTCGTTATGCTTTATTCATCGCTGTCAATGCTGTGTTTAGCTTTGAAATACATCATTTAAGCGTCATTTATTCGAAAAATAATTTCCCGAAGCCGGGCGACTAAATCTCCCGCGACGCGGCGAGGGATTAAATTTTCCTTTTGCGTCCTCATCATTTGATAATCTTCTCATAAAAATCTTTGATGCATTAACCCTTATCTCGGCCGTAAGGGACTGCTAGCGGCGCTCCAGCGATTCGTCCTATATTTGCTTTTTTCCGCTCTCACTCCTTCTCCTTCGCCGGAGGCCGTCCTTTCTCCCTCGCGCCCCCATACATCCTCTCCCTCTCTCTCTCTCGCTCTCCTCGGCAGCTCGGAGGAAGACAGAAAGAGAAAGAAGGCGAGATGAAAGAGACTTTTTTAAGACGGAAGGGGCGAGTTTAAGCCGAAGGAAAAGACAGCAGTGGCCTGCAGGCCGACGAGTAAGAGGAAAGCCCGTCGCTGTGGCCTTTAGTTCGAAAAAGGCCCATAAAAGCAAGTGGGGTGGAATAACAATAAACTATCCGTATAAATCTTCTCGAGGGACACGAGCTCGCGCGCGAGCTGCTACTGATAGCGGGAGGGAGTGAGAGAGCGAGCGCTCTCCCGATTATCTCGGAAAATGCGTTTCCTTTCGAGAAAAACGACGACGGCGGAGAGACGCGCGGCAGAGCCGAGCAGCGCGCCCCGACGCTGAAACACCGCCGAGGAAGCCGGGGAATCTACGCCGCCGTGGGGGGGAGACAAGGACGCCGAGAGCACCGCGGGATAAGGGACGTTCGGGAGAAATTTAGGGCTGACTGCCGTGCGGTTTGATGGAATGCAAATTTTTAAGCTTCCGCCTAAGTGGGCATAAGTTAGACGCGATAATGTTTACATGCTGGCGACATGAATATTAACGAGTCCCTGTAATGGATTTAACGGTAAACTTGTAAATTTTCAAATATATGAGGCCTTTTTTTCGAGGCGATCGAATTAGAAAGAAATTATTCATATAAAACGGTCTTACGCAATTGTTTAAAAAGTATTTGTAAATAAAAAAACCAGCACTCGGGATTAATGCTTTTATTTATTTAGTGAGCGCTGAGTATTTTTAGGCAATGTGCAAGTGAAACAATGGCAATCACATCAGGCAGATCGCGTTTTGGCGAGAGCCGCTGCAGCGAATAGTTCGCAATATAATATGCGCCCTTCCGTGATTTATGGCGAAGTCATATTCCAATACAATAGAAATACCGCGATGGATGTTTCGACATTGGGAGAAAATGACAACCCGAACGCGTTCACTCACGTTTGATGGAACGAAAGCAATTACGTAAGTGAAAAACGCTATGGATTTTTTTTTATCGCGACTCTCTGAATAAATCAAATAAACGCAGCTCGTTAAATGAAGTAAGTCGTTATTCATAATAATTCTGAAATAACTGTGTGATTGAAAAAATGACTGCGTTTACTCAATCGGGTCGAAATAATACTCATATTTCATCTGTTTGTTATACAGAGGGATTCTAATTCTTCTCAAAACAATTCTCGGCGAGCTCTGCAGTTTCGTCTATACTTTTCGAAGGAGAAAAGCCAGGCTTCTTATTGGAAATTTTGAAAAATTCCGTCGGAACAAAAGTTAGCCTTTTCTGCAGCAATAGCTGGAATTCATTATAATACGTCCTTCAGTGTATATATGAGCGGAGCGAAAAGGAAATGGGAGCGAGACGGAAAGGGCGGTCTGATCGAAGTAGTACGCGCTCTGCGTAGGAATCGCGATAAATCGAGCGTCGGTGCTTGCAAAACAATCCGGATATCCGTGGACTCTTTGGAAAATCTTGCAGCGAGCAGCTCCTACGTCAGATCGGTCTCTCTCGCAGTCAATGGGCAGCGCGGCGGTGGTACGGAGGGTGGCGGAGGAGAGGGGGGTTATCCCTGCGAGGCTTTATAAACTATTCCTGTTGTCTCCTTGGGTATTATTCCGACTGTTGATTTATCGGCTGCCATTAATTACCGGGCTGCGCCTTTATTCGTTCCGCCGAAGGGACGAACCTATTGCTCACCGGTTAGACGCCAATTCAGTGCCATTGTTCTTGCGTCGTTCACACACATTCTCCGCGGCGCCGGCGACGATCATAATTTTTACCCCCTCCCTTCTTCCATCCCTCCGCCCGTCTATATTTCTCGCCTTCTCTCTGGCTTTTCTTTCCTGAAATAGACGAAAAAAAAGGAGGCCGAACACAGAGAAGGAATAAAATCCAAGCGCCGCGCGCGTCGCCCATCCCGGAGAAGAAGGGTTTACTGGAGCAGCGCCGCCGCCGCCGAGAGAGAGAGAGAGAGGGAGAGAAAAAGAGTGAAGGGAGCACAAAGGAAATGCCGGAAAAGAGCGCGTGCAAGGATCGAAGTGGGCGTCGCGCGAGGGAGAGACGTTTTTCCTGCAAGCGCGGCTGAGAGAGAGAGAGAGAGAGAGAGATAGAGAAATATTTTTCTGCCTCTGTAGATAACGCACGTGCACCTGACCATTTCTTTTTGCCGCGCGCTGCTTCCTTCCCCCTTGTCCTTCCTTTTTTCGATACTTCACGAAAGCGCGCGCGGACTTTTCTTTGCCCTCTCTTCGGCTCGCCTTTTTTATCCCGGAGATCGCAGATAATTATGCGACCCGATTTGTTTATGCTGCCGCTTCAACCCGTGCAAATAAACATTTTTAAGACTTAAATGCCTTTTTTCTTGCTCTCTCTCTCTCTCTCTCTCTCTCTCTCTCTCTCTCTCTCTCTCTCTCTCTCTCTCTCTCTCTATCTCTGTGCTCTGGAGTGAAATAAGAGAATGCGAAATCTGATTAAATTTTTTTAAATATTCCAAGAAGGCACATTTCGTTAAAACTGTTTTTGCTTCAGTAACTGATGCTCCAAAGTAGCCCTTGATTCCTTGTAACACTCTTCTTAATATAAAGTCTTGAAAGTATAGCTCCCAAAGTTGTATAACAAAATCATATAAATGCATTAGCTAGTATTGGCGTTCATGAATCGACTGATCGAAAAAAGCGAGGGGGCCGGCTTAGAAAAGACAAGTAGCAGAGCGGGGGTTTCTTATCCGCTTTGGGCTTCCCCCGCCGCAAAAAAGAGATAGCACTCGGCTCGCAGGCGGCTAATTAAATATGGATGGCGATATCCGGCGCGGCCGTATTGCCGGGATGCGCGCTCGGCGTTAACCCTTTTCGCGGCAATTAGCGAGCGGCTGCCTCTCGTTTACTGTTGTTCACGAGCGGCGGAGCGGCTTCGCTCCTCTCGTCGGTCGGAAAGGAGAGAGAGAGAGAGAGAGGGCGAGCCTGGATTATTTCATCCGGCACGTAATATCGCCTTGTAATATTCGCAGCCTGCTGTTTCAAACTGTTTGCCGCTTTCTTCGCGCCGTCCTGTGTTCGTGGGAGTCGCTCGTTACAAAGAATCCGGAATTTCCACGGCTGAATTTCAATCTCGAGAGCCCGAGAGATGGGGTAGGATATTTTCTCTGGTTAGATGCTCGGCTCGCTTCGCGAGAGAATTTAGTTTTTCCGTTTTTAATTTCGTTTTTTGTTCCTAAATTGGTAAAGAAGCTGGTGGCGAGATGCAGCGTCTTAAGCATTGTGAATTTTTTTAAAAAGAATATTCATTTTGTACGCGATTCAAAAAAATAATTTTGTCGATTGTTTTACATATAAGAACAATCTGAAGTTCGATGTTCAACAATGAAATAAAGTTATTAAAGAATAAATAAATAGTCTTATTGTGTTAATTATTGAATTGAATAAAATAAAATTAAAAGTACTGAAAAACAATATGAAACTTGTAAACTCAAAGTAGTCAACATCGTTTTTGGTCAGACACTAGTTTCCCAAAGTAGTCTACCAAATACCCTTACTTATCTTCCATTTGTTCAGAATTTACATCGAAAATTTATTTCACTACTGAAATAAGCAGCCTCGACTGACAAAATGCCTTCTGTCACTTAAAACGCGAAAATGATAAAAGCAACCTAGATTTAACAGCCGGGCAAAATCCCCGTGCGCGAGTAAAGCAAGCAACAAAAGGTGATGCAAACTAACGACAATTGCATTATGTCTATTCCGCGAATAACAAAATGTTTTTGCGCCGAGTGCGAGTTTGATATCACGGGCTCGCTCGCTCGGCAATCGCGATTTTCCGCCAGCAATCCGCGCGCTTCCGAAATGTAACGAGCGCGGCGTGCTTGTCGCAGCGCGTAATTCGCACGGGCCGGCGGTTGACAGCTGACGGTTTTGATGCGAGCCAGCAGCGAGCCCTGACAGCCGTCAAATGTGAATGTTTTCCGAGCTTGACGAGCGAGGGCAACCTAAAAGGCCGCCGCTCCGAGCGGGAGAGAGAGAGAGAGAGAGAGGATGGCCTGCATTTCGCTCTCTCGCGCCCTTCTGCTGGAAGTGATTTAACGAGATTCGCGTTTTAAAAATCAAGTAAAAATCTTCGGGTAAAATCACGCAAGCTGAAACGTCCCTTCCAAGCTCGATGCTGGAGCGTAAATATTTTCAAAAGTCATTTGTCACGTGTAATCATCCAAATGCATATCGATTTAACGTTTCGGCATTTTTTTCTCCCCCCTGTCGCGTTAAGACAGGAGCGGTGTTTTAATTCGCGCTGCAATTACGTTTCGCGCGAAATTATTATGAATATTAATTGAAATTTATTGACAGCTGATGATACGAGTCTGAAAGAATCTGTCTTTATGGATATATTCTGATTTTCGGATAAATTAGATTTTTATTATTAAAAACTTAATTTATCCGAAAATCAGTAATTGATTTTAAAAATATATTCAATTTAAATTCTAAGAAATTTAAGTAAATAATCAGTTTCTCGCACATGTATACTTTTAGTATTCGTATAATAATATATACAATGTATCCCTGGTGGAAATCGCCCATTTTTCTCCCATTTATGAAACGTTTTTTTCCACATGTTTTAACCATTGACTAGCGATTTCGCTCAATTAGCCATAAAATGGGTAAAACATGTGGAAAAAAGCGTTTCATAAATGGGAGAAAAATGGGCGACTTCCACCAGAGATATGCAATTGAATAATTGCGTCATTGTGCGCGATTCTGCAGAAAAACTAAAGCACTCTGTCTTGTATTTCTTCTTTACGACTTCAAATCTTGATTAATCCTTATGTAACAAAAATGTATTTACTAGTCGTGCACATCGCGCGCTCTTCCCCTAAATTTAGGATCGAACAGGTGTAGGAACCGAAAAGAACAATGCAGAAGAAGCCGAGCCTATCGGAAAGGGCTAACCGGCAATGACGATTCAGCAATAAAAAAGAAAGCAGCAGGAGGAAAGATTATAACGAGGGCGAAGATGCGGCGAGAGTCTGGCGCAGTGGCGGCGGCGGTGGCGAGAGAGAGAGAGAGAGAGAGAGAGAGAGCAGTTATTTGTCACGGTAAGCGGCCTTTCTCGCAGTATTATTTCCCGCAAAGTGTTATTAACTGCCCTCATATTTTCCCCCTTTTCTCCTGTTTTCTTGTTTCCCCCGCCTGCTCTCGCATGCAGCGGCCGCACTCTTATACGCGCTCGCTCGCTCGCTCGCGGTCGCCTCTCTTCTTTTTACAATCGTTAATTGTCATGCTCGTTCATTTCGGGGGACTAAGCAAGTCGAGGCCGAAGTGGAGCCGGTCGCGCGCCGGACCCCCGTCGGTTATTTAGCGCAAGTTCAAACCTGACAAACGGCCGGCCGGCAGTATCTCAGGAATACCTTCCCATCGTATACCAAGCGAGGGAGCTGAACAAGCTAAGCTCTAAGCTTTTTCGCGCAATTTCGCGTATTTATATCGCGGGAGAGAGAGGAGGAAACCCGCTGCTACGTTATGATTATTAGGTACTGAAGGCCCGACTCGACTGTGTGAGGCGAATGTCTGAATGATAATGATTATGATAGCGCTGTCGTTAAATATAAGAATATCGTCCCTTATCTGTAAATGTTTAGCCAAGTTATGTTACGGTAATGAAAGCCATTGTTAATTAGAGTGTTTTGTTTTTTTAATGTTTTATTTATTTATTTATTTAATTTTTTTTTTCATAATTTTGATTCGCGTTTAAAACAATTCTCCGTCATAATTAGCTTTATTTTATTGAGGAGCTTTATGCAGCAAGATTAAATTTTATTCATGCCTAAGTGCAAGAGGTAATATAGAGCTGGAAGATGGTTCCTGTCAGTCCGAATTTGGGAGCTCGGGAGTTCCTATGACAAATCGTTCCATCATTACAGCTCTCCCCTTCGTTTTGTGCGTTTCTTTTGACCTCCGCCAATCCGACATCTTTTACTAGACACGCGCTGACAAATGAAAGATCCCAGCCGCCTTTCAAAGCCATGAGATGCTTTCTATTTTCCGATTGATGCTTAATCGCTGGTTAATAATTACCATAATATCCAAACTGTTTTGCGGAAGCTATTAATAAATGATTAACAGATAATATTTTATTACAATATTGTATATTATTACTTAATATTATAATATTGCAATAAAATAAGTATAATAAACATACAATGTTGAAGTTTTTACACCATTAAAGATTATTTTCTATATTTAATAAAAGTTACCCAATGTTTTACGATTAGCAAATTCAGTGAATTAATCGAAGTTCTATTCCAATTAAACGAATATACACCGATGATAAAAAAAAGCGCAAAGAAAAAGACAATCGAAAAGCGGCACCGGGCGCAGAGATTAAGACGAGCAGTGCGAATCGGAGGAAAGGGAGGAGAGAGCGCTCGGGGCAGACTGCACGTCGCTGCCGTCGTCGGCGCTGATCCGAGCTGGTGTGTTTACACGCGGAAACCGCATAGGGAGCCTGGGCCCGGTGATTGATAGTGGTTTGATTCAGTCAGCGCGCGTTCGCGCGGACTCTCCGCCGGCGGGCCGGGGCTCTCTCGCATTTTCCGCTTGATGCGACAATCGTTTATCATTGCTACCGACTATAAACGCACCCAAGACGACTCGACTCGACTTGTACGTTTCTTAGCTTTCGTCCCGGTCTCTCGGCTTGGGCTAGCTTTTTATCGACAGTGTTTTTCTTTGGCGTTATTTTTTTGAAAAAATAGAGGCTCTCTTTTGCGATTTTAGTTAAAAGATCTTGCGGCGTTTTGTTATTTTTACGTGTTTATATTTGTCGAAAATACGCTACGAAATACTCTGAAAACTTACTAATTTTCTGCTTATTAGACAAAGGAAGATGTGCATAAAATTAAGCAGTACTTTTTTTTAATTAATAAAATTGACTTTTCTTAAAAAAGGGAGATATTTGATTTTCTTGTGGAATCTTGTTAATGAAGACCACAGTCGATAGCCATCGAATTAAAAGTCGACGAGTTCAACAGCGCGAAATTCTCATACAGTAGGAGAGAGATAGAAAACGAAAAACGAAAGAGGGAAAGAGCAGCAGTTGGCCATCTTTGTGACTATTCGGGCAGTCAGCGGAATAATCCCCTTTGTCTGTGCGGCTGGGCAGAGAGAGGGTAGAAAGGGCGTCGGTTCAATTAGTTTTTTCAAATAAACGTTTGTTTCCTTAACGCGCAAAATCGTAAAGTAACGGCATGTGAGGCTGAGAGATATACACCTTTGGAAAATGAACTGAATTCATTGCTTCTTAGAAAATCGAGAATAAATGCATATTTGAAATAATTAAATAGTTGCGCTCCTAATTATTTGTGTTTAATGTAAGATAATGAAAAATATGAAATATGAAGCATTATGCAAATAAATTCATGATCAAAAGTTGTAGTTGAAGATTTTATTTTAAAGTGTAAAAGTATGAAAAAAATTGTAATTAATATAAACGGTATAAAAGAATTGTCGATATAACAAATAAATAAGGTCTTTTATTTTAGAACAAAATAAATGTATATGAAACATTGTTCGAAAAACAACCGATAAAATTTTGCTCAGTATAATTGCAAATTTTGTAACGGCGTACAATTGTTTTACATTCTACACAATTTTAATTTCAGCCACTCGTGCTATTTTTCTAAAGCTTCTACTGCAAGAAACTACTACCTTTTTTATTAAAATTTATAAACCTATATCATCATTTCATTACTTGAAATGAAGGAATTTAAAAGTCTTAAATAAAAAGCGCCATTTCATTTAATAAAATTTGAATACACCGAAGCATTAGCACTGAATAAAGATTGGAACAAAGGGCAATTGCATTTAACAGGAATCAGAGCCAATAATTCACAAGTATTTCGAGAAGGAAAATGTTGAGTGTGAAATACAATATAACTGGAGCTCCATGCACATCAGAAGTAGAAGGGGGAGGGCAGAAAAGCCAGTAGTAAAAGCAAGCCAGCGCGCAGCGCGAGCATGCGGTAAGTAATTAACGACACGTTTATACGATATCGTTTTCCCGAAGTGTATAGTGGGAGAGAGGAAGAGAGAGAGAGAGAATGGAAAGACGAGGATGAAAAGCCCAGAGGCTCGTAGTCGAGCGCGAGAGACGGAAAGCTATATATGTATATATGTATATATATATGGTAGGAGAGGGCTAGTCTACGGGCAATGAAGAACCCTGCTAATAGGAAGTGCTAACGGTGATACTCTTGAATGTTCTCTCCCTTCCAGCGGCGATTTTATACGGCACATCCAACCCTTCCTTCTTCGCTCGGCGCGCGGGCATATCGTTCCACGGCACGCTGCTCGGCCGCCGCCGCCGCCGTTGCCGCTGTACTTCTTTCCATTAATTTTTGCTGAGCGCGCCACTAGTTAATATGCATTAAGGGGCCAGTAGTGTAGGAGGCTAATAAAAGCGGGGAAGCCCTGCGGGAGAAGAGCCATTCTCGTTCGGAAACGTAGCGCTGATACGTTAACGGACGTGAGCGAGATGCAAGCCGACGTCGGGCTGCTGATACAAGTCACTTTGATGCGAGATTCTATTTTCTTCGTCTCTGATATCAACCGGCTTCGTTCTCTTTCCTTAAGGTACTTTTGAAAATAGTATTATATAAATGAGGAACGCTTCTGATACGCGATTTTTATGACAATTCAAATTTTTTTTAATTGAGGAAGTTTTTTTTTTTTTGTTTGTTGGAAGCATTTTTTTTCGAACTAAAAGAACTAAAAGAAAGAATTTTAATTCTTATATTATTTTAGAAAAGTGGAATATTACATTAAAAAGGTATCGATCGAAAGGTTTCGTCTTAAGAAGTTATTGCAATCGGAAGATTTTTCTTTTATTTTATTACATGTCAAACTAATTCTGTTTCTTCTATTTTATTTTGTTGATTTCAAAATTAAAGAAATTATGTCTAATAATTTAGAAAATAATAAACAACATTAATTGTTAATTAGACTTGAGTGGGTCTGTAGAAAAAAGGAGCAATAATAATTAATTAGATGTTTGATATTTTAACGTAGAGGCGTAGGCGCAAGTAATAGCACCCGATATGGCATGGTTTCGCAGCATAATAATTGGTTCTCTCATCGTACAATCCGCCTCCTACCTTCTTTTATCCACTTTCTAGCTAACCGTCTGCTTGTAATTGCTTCAAAGTGGAAGGGCGACGACGACATCGCGCAGTTAGCGAAACAGCGCCGAGAGACGCTCTAACGGCAAATGAAAGTGCTTTTATAATCAATGTGTGAAGCGCAATTGGTTTTATGATATCCGATTACACGATACTTTCTTTTTGCAAATTATCAATTAGTAGCGCTCTGCCCATTACTCGGGCTCTGCTTTTTCAAGATGCTTAACCAGGAATTTAAAATCCACAAACCCAAAGAAACCTGTGTTTACAATTGGATTCTCCATTTTCACAAATAAGTCGAGAGATAAAAATCTTTTCCAATCATCGCGAAGCCGTCGTTTCGCTTTAACGTCGCAGTCAACCTCGGCTCTCCTCTTCGCGCGAGTAGAGCAGCTCAAGAAAGAGTCAGGCCTCGGAGCAGTAAGCGGCGCTCGCGCTCGTTCCTCGAGCCCTTCGCCCGCACGGATGTACGTTCGTTTGCCTGCGCGCTCGCGTGGGCTCCTCGCGCGGATAGTCGCAAATCACTTTAACTGCGGAACGGGAGGCAGTTTCGAGCCGCTAATGGCGTCAAGTGTCTCAGATACCAGTGGGTCCGGTGTGCGCGCGTGGGTGGGAAGCGTCGTCAAGAGGTCGCTTCGCCGCCCGCGAGAAAAGGCATAACTCGGCAGATGTAAATCAGGAAGGCGTGTAAATTTAACGCCCGGCGCCCCGAGCCTCTCGCCTCTCTTATCCGCGGCGAACGATTACGCAGGCGAGGCAGAGCTTAAGAGCGAGCATGATTTGTCGATGGACGGCGGACTGTCAATTAGCAAGATGGATCGGGTCTGTGGGACGGATTCTTGCTGGGGAGTGCTTTTGGGGTGTTTTTAAATTTGTTTTTAGGGCGCTTTGTAATACGAGCTACCGGGGAATGGAACTTTTATTTCGTTCGTTACCGGTGTTCAAATGGTGTGTCTGTGTAATATATTTATAATAAGAAGCAATTTGGGAACATTTGTTAAATTTTGAATTTTCTAAACAATTTTTTTCATTTAAAGGTACTGTCTGTAAAAAAAGAACGTGGCACCTATTACGAAACTTAAAACCGCACTAAAAATTTAATCAAATACGTTCTCGCCAATGACGAATTTCGCCTCCCACAAAACAGCGCGACGCGTTCCAGAGAGGCAAAAAAGGCAAAAAAAGGAAAAAAAAGAAAAAACTCGAAAAAAGCCTCTCTCTCTCTCTCTCTCTCTCTCTCTCTTTCAAAGGCTATATGACGCGTTTAATGTGTCCGAGAGTAAAGCGTCGCTCGGCGGTGGCGGCGGCGGTCGCGAGAGAGCGAAAGAGCCCGGAGAGAACGGTCGCGCAGCGGTGTCCGCCATCCGTTACATCTATAAATCTAAGATAACAATATTGCCGAGCGTCTCGCGAGCGGGGGCCAGTAATGAATGTTTGTACGGCGACCATTAGCGACGTCCGGGGGCTCTGGCCGACGCTAACGCCGCGCCGCGCTGCGGCCCCGCAAAACCATTTCGCGCATATGGGACTTCGCGTCTTCAGCTTCGCATTAAGGGCAGAGAGAGAGAGAGAGAGAGAGAGAGAGCCGCCCCCAAACAAAGACGGCCTTCCCTCGGTTATTTTTCGCGGATTTCGCTGACCTTTCCGCTTGCTCTTCTTTCCTCGGTGTGTTAGTTTTACAAATTTTCGCGCGGAATTTTGGCACGATTTTTTAAGAGGGCTTAGAGTTTTATGGTCTTTGGGATGAGTTTTTTTAAAGGGTTTCTTGAAATGCTGGACTCGTTGTATTTTTGCTTCGCATTCATTGCTTATTTATATACTATCTACAACAATAACATTTTTTAGTCTAAACATATTGGAATGTATAATAGTAAAAAAAATGAATATTTTCATTTTACATTATTCAATAATTTTTTAAAATAATTTATAATGAGCAAGTTGAGATGTCTACTTAAAAAATAAGTCCACAAATCAACATGTTGTGTGACTAATATACCTTATAGGGTTGATTAAAAATACTATTTCTTACAGAAATATCCAAAACGATCCAGAGCCATCGATAAATTCGATATTTAATCTGCCCTCCTCAAAAGTACTCACGTACATCGCTGGGCATTCGAGGGCTGCCTAAATAATGACATCACTTTTGCGCGATTTATTTAACCGCGCTAACGAAATGATCTCGCGGGACGGCTAATTGCGCACGATTTTCAACGCGCGTCCTCGTTTACCGTTCCAACTCCCGGCGAGCGCTCCTCGTTACGCCGCGCTCTCTCTCTCTCTCTCTCCCTCTCTCGCTGTCTCTCGCGCGCGCGAAAGCAGGGGTCGAAATGGAGGAATAATTTTTCGCGGCGCTCGGTTTATTCGCGGCGCTTCCGCGGATTTTTCTCGCCGCCGGTACATGCAGCGGGCCGATTAGCCGTCGCGCTCGCCGGGCGATTCGACAAAATTATTTATCGAAAATATATTTCAAGCCTGCTCGCCTGTATTATTATGCTCGCGCTCGCCGCTGCCGCCGCCGCTCTCCCTTTCCGAAAGAGTAATTCAATGGAAAGTATAAATATTCATTCGCCGCGAGATTTTAAGTGCGCGCGAGTGAGCGAGAGATGCGGTGATTTACAGCGGCAAAATAATAATTTAATTTCACCGCAGTTTCGCCGGCGAGCGAGTGCGCGCCGGGGATGCAGGCAAAATTGCAACGACAAAAATAATAAATAATTTTCGAGCGGCCCGCGATCAGTGATGTTGATTTCGCTCTCTCCCTCTCTCTTTTCTATCCCAGGTGAAAGAGCTTTTTTCTCGCTCTCTCGCTCTCTCTCTCTCTCTCTTGCCGAGCTTCGTTTGACAACATTTTTGCCTGTTATTTATCGGCCGAAACGCCCGTCGGCCATGGCAAAGCTATTTTAATATTGTGATTTTGCCCGCGTTCTCGCGGAACATACGTCCGAACTTTTGCCACCCATAAAACCTATAAGCGCTTTGTTGATAAAAATAAATAGCGACAGCGATGATTTTGGATTGTCGGTCTGCTCGGCCGGCCGCGATTGTCTCTGTTTTAATCGAATTTTAAATGTGAGGCGCGTTCCGCGATTTATTCGAATGCTCCGCTTTTGTATAAAAGTCAGAGCATCGCTGTAATCATTTTACTTACCGCTTTTCTAATCAGTCGAAAGAATCGGCGAAAAATAACGACTCTCCCCTCGAAGAACTCGCGACTGCGGGTGAGAAAGTAGAAGCTGAAAAGGGGAGAAAAGGAAGCAGAACCGCGACTCGGTCTCGTGCAAGGAGCATATAAAAACGGGGGCACAGCGAGCGCGAGAAAGCCATAGAAGAAACAAAAGAGAGTCGGGCTGTTAGTCGAGGCAGCTCCGCCAGTGGTATACGTTCACTCGTTCGCGCTGAAAATTGAGATTCACCATATTAGAGGGGGCGGAGGGAGTGAGAGAGAGAGAAGTAACCGCAGTTTATTGGCCACGGAGTCTGCGCGGCTGATACAGCCGCGTAATATTCCGTAATAACAATGATTTGGTGTGCGGGGCTGCTGCCGCCGCCGCCGCCGCCGGCTGAGTCTTCCGCGTGTACACTGCGTGCACCCCTCTCTCATCCTTTTCCAGCGCTTCCGGGGGCGGTTGCCCTAATACTGCCCTCTCTTTCCCTCCTCCCGCTTTTCTCTCGTCGTCGCTTCTTCCCGCCGAGCTGCGGGCCGAGAGAGAGAGAGAGAGCGAGCGAGCGAGAAAGAGAGAAATGTGCCCGAGCGGCAGATAGATAGGAGAGAGGGAGGCTGCGGGAGGAGAGAAGCTGAACAGAGCCGAGCCAGCAGCCCGCCGTGAGTTAAGCGTTTAATAAGCTTAATCACGCGACAGATCTGTGAGATACAACTTGCTTCGCTGCAGCAACGGGGTAGCCTCACACCCCGGGAGCGCCATTTTCACTCTCCTCGTGCCGCTCTCTCTGCCTCCTACCACTTCTACCCCACCCACCCGGGGCCCCGCACACTTGTACCATCTGCTGTTAGTATTTTACCAGCGGTTCTACGAATGCCGCGCTATTAACGGAAACTGTTTATTGCTCCGGCGGATGGTGGAATCCTTCGGATTACGCCGTAGTCGCCATTACCGCCTCTCCGCGCGAGCGCTCTCTTGCTCTCTTTCTGGCGAGCTCTCTTGTTCCTGCTCCTCCTGCACCGGTCCTCCGCCTTTTGTCCCTTTTTCTAGTCCACTTGAACGCGTCACTCTCCGCCTTGCCGGCTCTTTCCTGATTATGCGCTCTCCCACGTGCGAGGAATCTTGGGAGATGCAACATTTATTACCAAATTTCCTCTTTGGTCGGAGAGTTTGATTTTTTTTACAACTAATTATTTGTCAGAAACCTCTTATCTTCATTTGAGTGCAAAGTATACTTTTTCGATTTCTTCATATAGTACAACTAAAGTTCGATAAAGCGATAAAAAGGAAACTGGAGAATTGAATTGATTAGAGTTTAGTTATCGAAAATTGAATTTCGCGATAAGGGCCCTCGAAAGAAATGAGCGAATGCTTAGTGAATTCTAGGGAGAATTTACGAATGTCCCGCGTCAGCACTTGCGGAAGGCAAGTCGGCGCTTGCCTTCGCAGCTGAAATAGTTCTCTCAACATTGATCACGTGACCGGTGCGTCGAACAATGGATAGAATCTACGGATTCTACTTGAAACTGCTCCCAAGTCGTCGACTTCCGCCAGGGGACTTCGGAAGGGCCGATTCATCTTACCGGTGGCAGTCGTCGACGACGTATTCCTGCTCGGGCTTACTATGAGTTCGATGAGAATACGAGAGAGAAGGTTAGTGGATTTCGACGATTGCTGCGTTAAAGAGTTGAAATTCTCTTTCTCCTAAGACGGCGATAAAGTCACGAAATCTGCAAGGTTGAAAAATAATTTATTGACAGATAAGGGAAAATCTCATGTGCTGTAAATGATATGCATGTATAGAGCAATATTATAAGCAGCACGGCTCCTTATTCGAATCAAAATTGTAAAACAAAAATAAAAAAATGATATTAAAAAATTTTAATTTATCGATGCTTTGTATCCTTTAAAAATTTTCAAAATTGAATGAAAATAAGTTTATAATGTGACTTTCTTTATTTAAGTATGACACGTAGTACAGTTACATAAATCAAATTGACTGAGATATCGTTGTTGCTCTTTGCGTACCTTTCCTACATATTAGTGCAACATATGTGTGTTTAATAAAATACAACACAATAATAAAAAACTTTTTTTAACAATTAATGAGAGATCCTTAACATGTTTATGTTAAAAAGCGTAGCAGCGGTTCTCTTTAAAAAACTGAATAATTTAAAAAAAACAGAAAAAAGAATATTTACGAAGTCGGTGCATCCAACGAAGAGATATTGTAAATGCTCCTAACAGCGGGAAATCCGCATTACAAGCGCTCTTCATTCGCCGTTAATTCCTGCGTTTTCAGAAGCAATGCAGGCTATTTTAGCGGGAGTGAGCGATGACGCCCTTGAGGCAAATCCGCGGTTTCACGAGGCGCTCGCGCTCCGCTCTGACAAATGCATTCGGTGTCGGTGTCGAAGCTCCCCCCCGCCTCCCGCTCGTCTCACGACGAGTCGCGGGAGACCGAATGCAGGTGTTAACGACTCTTGTCTCGTGATGAATGACTTCTTAATCGCCGCCGTCTTCGAGCCCGCTCTGGGATGAATGACTTTTTCTGAGTATTCATGTAATAACGCTCCATTTTTCTTCGCCTTACGTTTTTTTTAGACTCGAGTGAAGCGTTTTATTTCTTTCGAGAAGTTCTATTATTATATCAACGATATTCCAGTTTGAAAATGTTAAATTAGGTTTTTAATTTTGGTAAATCATCTAGTCTGACCAAACATAGTTTTAATCTACTTATCCACTTGCAATAATTATGTTGTGTAATGTCGCTTATGGAATTGAAGCTTTTATGATAATATTTATAAAAATACTGCGTCAGTTAATAGTATTTTATTTTAATATTTTCAACTTTGACATTTTTATTGGACAAATACGCAGTGAATTCCCAGAAAATAAGCAAACAGAAAGTCGAACGTACAAGTGAAGTGAAAAAGGAAGAGGACGCCGAAATGAGAAGGAAGCACTGCATCTGAGAAGCTGAAAAAGCCGGCGGAGCTTAATCCACGTAAGAATAAGCAAGGAGAGAAGGAAGAAGCTCGAGATGAGAGCTGGAAAAGGGACTTTGAGCGCGCAAAGTGAGAGAGCAGCCGTCTTCGTAACGAGCCGGGCTCGCGGACGAGTTTTGATTTCAATTGTCGGCCCGGTTACACAGAGACGGAAAGAGCGCAAAAAGCGCCGTGGGCCGAAAAGGAAGGCGCAAAAGTAAGGGCTCTCTTTTTCTCTCTCTCTCTCTCTCTCTCTCTCTCCCTCCCTCCTTGAGGCACGCAGCTGTCGTTTCGCGAAAACTTGAGCAATTTCCGGGCTAAAGGCGCGATGCGCCCGCGGCTCTAGCTCGCCAAAACTTGTTAAATATGCGTGTCGCGCCGGAACCGGGGAGGAGGAGAGCCAGATATTCTGCGGCGCTACGCGTTTTTCCTAATTATCTCGGCGGCTTCCTAATTGGCGCGTCATGTCAGATGATCTCTTTTCGCGCGTCTGTCGGCGTTCGAAGCGAACGACACGGCTGTTTAGGAAAGAGATATGGGATCATCTCTATATAGTTAACTGCTTTGGCAATACATTCTTGATATTGTCATGAGCAGTTAAAGTCTGACATCTTTAATTTATACTTTCAAAGGAGTTAAACTTAACTGAGAATTAGAAAGAATTAAATCGACTTATTGTCATTTTACAAATTTGTTTTATTTTTCAAGTCATGAATTGAAGTATTTGATCGAAATAATATTATTCTAATTACATTAAAAGCTAAGAAAATTGTATAACAAATGTACACAGTATCCTATACCTTAGTTATTTTGTTCGTAAATTAGAGATGACTGATAATTAGAAAATGAAAGTGAATAGATTATAAACTATCAAAATAATCATCAAATTAATTATAACGAATCCGTAAAAGTACAGCTTAAAATAGAAAAGATGCTTTACGCGCCAATTCGAAAAATAAAATTCCCCAGCTAATAACCAAAACTAAAAAAAATCACGATTTAATTCATTTCGAAAAGACAACGGCTAAGGCTCTTCATCTTAACGATTGCATTAAAGTAAACGAGCCCTCGACGGGTCGGCGGCGCAGGAAGGAGGGAGGGGCGGCGAGCGCCGGGCGATGAAGTGACGAGCGACGGGACTCGCCGTTCGGCCGCGGCGACGTCGAGCGGCAATCATCATTAATTCAGTATTCCTGACAAATGAGGGGGTATTCGCGCTGCTACGGATAAAGAGCCACGGATTTAGCCCGCCGGGAAGAATGCGATTAATTTTTCTTCAAGCGAATTCGTCCGCCGCCGCTTCTATTCGGCCTCCTCCACCTCTCTCTCTCTCTCTCTCTCTCTCTCTCTCTCTCTCTCTCTCTCTCTGCGACCGGAATATATATATACGTTTTACAGTGGTCCCAGTGCGATTCCGCAAATGCCCTTAATAAAAGATACGCTCCGTCTCTTTCGTCTCTCGGTTTTTGTTGCATTTGTCGCTGCAAGGAGAGCTTGACGTATCCTAAATTAACATCTGCTTTTTGCGAGGTTTATTGTCCAATTAGATGTACTTAATTTTCTATACGATTCAACGTTTCAATAAATAGCTTTAAATTGTACATTGAATTTTTCACAATTAATTTGTGCAAGAAATTTAATGTTTCGCAAACAATCTTGAACCGAGAAAAAAAAATTAATTCTACCGGTTTACTTTCATTGAGCCAATCCCAACGAAACTCTAAAGAATCCAATTACCAATGAATCACCGAAAACGCCCATCAAATAATCTCATCTCACCCATCGCAAAAAGTACTCCATAAAGCAGCGAAAAAGCCCATCCTCGAGCCCATTCGAGCGACGCTCAAAAAGCAAATAACAATGAAGATAAGGCCGAAGTCAAAGCGGCCGAGTCTCCGCGCCGACGAATAAATTCGAGCCTCGGCCGGAGCGACCTTGACGAAAAAAGAGCCGCATCGGAAAAGAGGAAACAAAAGCATCGTAAAGAACAATTTTCCAAAGGGCTCAAAAAAAAAAAAACTTGGGGCTCCGCAAGTAAAAATCCTTGTTATATAACGCGGTCGTGAAAGAGAGAGGGGCTCTCGATGACTGGGCTGTAGGAGAGAGAGAGAGAGAGAGAGAGAGAGGTGCGCGTCGCCACATAACGGCCGGCGGCATTGATACGACCGGATCACACGGCCGCGTCGGACCAATGTATTTTACTGCCCCAAGGCTTAGCGCTATCGAGGCACGCAGTCACCCGCCATCACTCCGCGCCGGGGTATGTAGTGACGGTAATAGTCACTATATCATTGGCTCTGGGTAATACCCTGCCACGCTCTCTCTCTCTCTCTCGCTCGTCGCTCGTCGCTCACACTCCCCCCGCCCGCTTTTACGTCCGCCGCTTTTCACTCCCCCGCTTTCTCTCCGCTCGCTTGTTTCTCCCTGGCCCGAGCTCTCGGCGTATACAAAGTTTCTCCTTCATTAACTTATTGGCTTATTCCGCAAGAATTTATACTTTGGCTGCCTCGTATCTAACTCGCTGTCGCGGCTCCGCTCCGCGCGTGAGCCCTGCTCGGGATCTGCTTCGTGTCCTACGGTATTTATTTCGCTTAGCAACTTTCTTCAACGGACTTGCATTTTCTTAAAATGAAAGGCTGAGTAAATTTTGTGTATATGGATTTACGCGCTCGAGAAATAAGAGAAAATATATACTGTGTTCACAGAAAAATATATATTTCTAATTTATACGCGCTTCTGTAAAAATTATCTAGCTTCTTAGAGCGCAAAAGGAAGAAAAAATACACGTAAAATGTAGAAACTCGATCATTTTCGCTTATTAATTGACGGCAATTATTTTTCTATTTAGCCGATGTCCCTCGTTTACAGGCCTGTGAATCAGATAGTATAATAGTCGAAATGAAAATTAATGCATTTCGGATAGCGATAAATACCTGGCGAATCGCGGCTGCGCGCATCGCTCGAGCTTTCTCTCTCTCTCCCTCTCTCCCTCCAGCTGTGAGCCGAAAATGAACAGGTGATCGTAATGGGACTATCGTGAACCTTTATTATTATGCCGAGTTTGCATAGCCATGCGCGTGATTAGGTACGCTGTGTTAGAGACCAGCTTTCGAATAAATCAGAACTCCCGCGACAAACTCAGGAAATTTTACGGCAATCGTATACTACCGATCGTTCAAACAGGCTTTGCTAAATCTCCTATACATTCGATTATTCTTTTTAAAAGAAATATTTTTCTTTCTTTGCTAAATGTTTGTTTGAATGTAGGATCTTATTTTTAAATATTATAATTTTTATTATTTAACAAGCAAATTGCAGAGATTTATATAGAGTCTATAGATTTATAGATAAGAAAGAAAGTTCAAGATTCGAAAAATCTATAATTGTATTTGAACGGTAAGCGTGAGTCGTTAGCCTGTCATTGTTTCCTCGCTCCTGATTTCCGGGCTTATTACGTGATTTATTCCACCTGAATTATTCTTGGCAACTGACGTCAAATAAGAGAACGTACCTCCTCACGCACTCTCTCCTCAATTACGCTCCTTTCCAGAGTAGTCACGTGCATCCATCGACGTCAATCCTATACAAATCAAGCCAATTACGGGGAAAAGAAAACCTCTTCGCCGGAAGAAGCCATCCGTGCGTGGCTCTACGCTCGGGGAGGGCCCAAACAATGCGAAAATAAGGGAGTCGCGCAAGTCCAGAAAGATATCTATGTAAGCGCCGTGGTGTCAGGACGTCTCACTAAAGCCGGGGCTACGGGGCTCCGCAGCGCCGGTTAAATCAACCTGAGTTAACTCCGTCTCTCATCCGACACGGAGCCGTTTCCGTTCTCTCTCCCTCTTTCGTTGTCTCCGCTTCTTCGCCGGGCACGCCGCCGCTGACAAGTCGTCTTGTCCGCTGGAAAACGCTGCTGCCTCCCTCCCCCCTCCCTCCCTTTCTCCTCTCGAGTCCCAGAATTTATTCCTCCTCGGCGCTGAATGCAGGCACAAATAAATCCAGTGTCCTGCGGGGATTCCGCACTCCGGCTGTAAGCCAAGCCGAGAGGGCCTATAATTGATCGCGATGCTTACGTCATTTGCCATTGAGTTGCTAATTTTGAGCTGGAGTGTCGGAGATGGATCTGTCGGCGAACTCGATTTTGCGTCTTTGAGGGTACGTGATTGTTTTGGGCACGCATTGAATTGGCTTGTTTTTCATTTTACGTTTACTTTTATAAAGCACTAAAGTTTATACACCTTTATGAAATTTTAATGACGAAACGGAGATGAGAATTTTTTTTGTTTTTAAACGAACGAGAAAAAATTTTATGGAAATTTCTCCTACACGGTACTCGAGTTTTTTCATCAGGGAGCATCGAGGTCCCGCTACTCATCCATCGGCGAATCTAAGAAGCCGCAAGCTTGAACGAAATAAAGAGCCGTGAAGAGCGCTTAGATCCGCTCAGATCAGCTCGTGTTCCCTTCCTCGGGGCAGGGTAATCCCTCGGAAAGAAGAAGAAGAAGAAGAAGCAGCAGCTCGGGTCGGCCGAGCGGGAAAGCGCAAGCGAGCGAGACTCTCTTAAAATGAGAAGACAAATAATCGAGGTGGAGCGAGGCCGGCAGGGCGACTGATGGGGCTGGTGTGGCTCTAACTAGACGCAATCAAGCGAGCTGGTTTAACGCAGGAGACGGAGAGCCGGAATGAAGACTAACAGCGCGTCGCTGCTCGAGGCTAACCAGAAGTAATGCCCGAGCCAGATCAATCTGACCTCCGAATCCCGAGGCCTTGACCAATCAGGTGCACCGCGAAAGAAGCCAGGCGACGGCTCCCAGAGGACTCTCTGCCGTATAGCTCTACCTCGAGGAGAGATTCATCGAGCAGTCCGGAGTACCGAACCGCACATATCCTGCACCTTGGCTGGGGAGGGTCGCGAGTTTCCTTCGGATGACCGGACGCTGCCCGCCTCCTTGGCGCAGCGGAGACTCCTTTGTTCCCTTAACATTTTTCTCATTTTAAGAAACTGTAGCTTTTATTAAAAACAATTTAACTTGAAACTGTCGAAAAGTTCGCGATTTAATCAAATGAGAACGCTTTGTTACGTGTTTAAATAAAAAGCCAATTGGTAAATCAGGTTGAAAACAAAAATACGTCGAAAAATAAAGTAAACAGTAAAGTAAAGTTTAATCTAAAAAACAAGAGGCGCGAGTGTTAGCGCGCGGAAACATTTTACGAATGGAAAACAGCGAAATAATATCTCAATCACTGCCCTCTCGATATCCCTCCACTCGGTAAAAGAGTCGAGCAAATAAAAGGCCACAGAGAGAGAGAGAGAGAGAGAGAGAGAGAAGCGCGAGAATTAAAGCACCGCCGAGCGTTATTCGTCTATGTCGCGTACTCTTTCGCTTTCCCGTACAACATGTGCGCGCGCGCGCCCTCGCTCGGGCACTAACTCGCCGAGCCCGTGTCCGTGCGGCCGAAGCGTCGAAATCCGATCATAATTTCGGCCGCGACGCGCCACCGACTAATCCATTCATTCGCCTCGCTTTTTTATCTCTCTCTATCTCTCTCTCTCTCTCTACTCTCTTTGTTTTTGATTCACTGTCTCTTTTCGCCGTTTATCCCGCTCCTTTTTTCGATGTTTTTCCCGCTTTCTCCCCGATTCGCTTCTTTCTTTTGCTCCACTTCCCGAGCCCTGGCCTTACTATAGGCTCGTATTTTACGCGCTTTTGTTCCACCGGGCTACTTGCTTTTTTCTTTTTGTCTTTCTTATATTTTTCTCTTTTCGCTCTTTGTTTCGATTATAGATTATGCCTTTTTTGATTTTGAATTTATTGAAAATTTTGGGGTAATGATTAACCTGCTGACTGTTTTCATGGTGGTTTCTACTATTCAGCTTCTTTATCTTGTTTTAAATTAGATTTTATTGGAAATAATTGCTGAATATTATTTGCTGGCTTTTACATACTTTCTAAATAACATTTACATGAATTTGATATTTGTAATAATTAATAATCACGATCGAATTGTTCGCTGAGTGAAAAGTTGTAATTAGGTTTTACAAACGAAATATTAAGTCCTCTATACACATAACGCACATTTCAAGCAAATCTAATCGACTGGAATCTACTTTTCAACATATTGAAAATTGTCAATTTCAGTACGCGTGCCAATCTTCATTGCATAACGCACCAATAAATAAATCACTCAATCTACATTCAAATCTCTCTCCATCTCCCACATACTGTACACTTGTGCTCCACTCTAAATTTTCTCTACAAAATTTACACTTTAAAAATTCATTTAACTCTAATACCTAACTATTCTATTTAGGGAAAACCATTTGTTTAATTAATTTGATTTATTTCATTCGAGCTACAGTAATTAATGGATTATATATTTATTATTAAAATAATTATCCATTATAAACAATTGCATACCCGACAAAAGAGCCACATCTGTTCCAAACTAATATATATACCAAAGCTGGAACGTAGTCTTAAACCAAGGTTATTCTGTCCTCAATTTTTAATTGACCTCAAGGACTTTTTCCACCTGAAAAGAGCTCCCGTCCCGCGGAAGTAACCTCCACGGGCGCGGTGTACATCTAAATCCCGACCTCCCGCTTAGCGCGAGCGCTTAATTGTTCCTTCGTCGCTTGCGATTCGCCTTTTTCGCTTGCGCGCCGCGTGCGAATCTGCCTACGCGCGATACACAGGAACACGGGCGCGGATATATCGGTCGGTATTTCAGCCGCCATGCGGAGGTAATGGATTCAGAAGCAACGGCGGCGGCGGCGGCGGCGGCGGCGGTGTCCGCGCGGGCGCGCGCCCTGTGTTAATAACAATCCATACTTATTGCCCGCATATTTTACCGATCCCCGGGCCGCTCGCTCGCTGCGCCCGCCCGGACTATATTACAACATATGGAGAGCATAAACTTTTATGGCTACCCTTCTACGAGGCTCGCGCGTAGTTACCGGTACACCCTCCCTGCCCCCCTCTGCGCGTCCCTCCTCCTTTTTTTGCGCCCCGTTCTTTCCCTCTCTCGCTTGCGAGCAAGCGCCGCCGGCTCCTCTCTACTTTCGCTAATTACGAAGCGACGCTGAGATACCGGAGAGGAGGGGCTCCCCCTGATGGGGTGGGAGGCCGATCGCAGATAGAAGCCGCCGCCGACGCCGCCGCTGCTGTCGCTGTATGAGAGCGGAGCCGCCGAGAGGTACTTTTCCTCTGTTCTTACGATTATCGGAGATTCTCTTCTGCTTTACTGTTCCCAACCTTTTCTCTCTCTCTCTCTCTCTCTCTCTCTCTCTCTCTCAGTGTGTCTTGTAACTTTTCTTGCTCGCTTTCGTTTGTTCGTTAAAAATAAATTTAATTAATCAATTCGTCTGTTTCTTTGGAATAATCTTCAATTGTTCCAACGTCATTGATAAAATAAACTTTTTTCCGATTTATCCAAGTGTGTCTGACAAATGGCATTACAAAAATGGAGGAACTAGTTATTTCAATTATAATTTACAAAAACACGAAAAATTGAATGTCAAAGGTTACATGTTTTATTGTTTTGCATTAAAAAGAATAAACCGAAGCACTAAAAAAAAATATACTGACGTTTATTTACAATAATTCAGAAAAGGGGCGTTTTAAAAAACCGATAGACCCCGAAGCTTGCAAGAAAAACGCGCAGCGCCGCGAAGAAAAGCCGAGCTGAGAATCACGAAGGAGCTCGTATAACGGGTCGAAGGGAAACATCGGTCGGGGGCATTGCATCTTCCAGCTGGGCAGAGCCTCGGCGGCGCGAGTCGATCGGGAGAGAGGAGCCGGTCGTCGCCTATCTCGGTTCTGCTCGCGCTGCGACGGCGCTCGGAGAGCGATTGAATTGGCCTTCGGCGGCCTCGGCGCTCTCGGCGAGAGCATCGAAAAGGTGGCGACGCCGCGGCCTCGTAGATCACGTCGCGCGAAGATATACCCGGGGCGTCGTAGTCGCGCCCCGGGATGACGACGACGACGCCGGGCGTTTTCCTCGGGCGCGCGAGCGGACACGGAGGGAAAATTGCTTCTGGCCAATGAAGCCTGTCGGCCGATGATGAACGCTCCCCGACGTTAAAACTGACGAGGGAGGGGACGGGGAGGAGCGCACTGCGAGGAGGGAAGCTGCTCCGAGGTGGGATGAGGGACAGGAATGGGATGTGTAACGAAAAGCGCTCCCGGAGACAAGTTTTATGGCTTGGAATGACTCGCTTTTTTGGACTTTCAATGGCTGCTGCCATTCTGCTGGGAATTCATTTCGAGACTTTTTCATTTTTTCGCCGGCAGCATTAACCGTCTTAAGATTTATTAATTAATTGAGAGGCTGACGATCACTGCTGAAATAGTCAAGTTTTTAATGAACTGATGTAGTGTTCTCGATTAAAAAATTACGATTTTATTGACGACTTTCTGCTTATATAAATAATAAACAAGCTCAAATATAAGCTTTCTTGCTAACTAAGCGGTTTGTTAATTTCCAAGCGTGTTTTTGATATTCAACACAGAAAATAAATATTGAAGTGGTCAAAAACTCAAATAAGTAACATAATTTAAAGGTTTAAATGAAAAAAAAAATATATATATAACGTTACGTATAGATATGAAAACCAAAAAGCAAGCCCAAGAAAGTCGCGCTTCATCCAGGGCGGTGCATACGTCTTCAAGAATCACGGAGCGCAGACGCGACGCGGATCCGTATATCACTTTTATTGCAGCTTCGAACTTTCGGCCGCGATTTCTATGAGTGGCGTGCGTAGGAGGGGCAGAGATCGAGGCCGCGCGGTGATTTCCACTGGGATTCCCATCGCAGAATTTAATAACCGCGCTCTCTCGAGCCTCCGCGACTGGCTGGACCTGCAGGGGCACTGCCTACGTTTTTAACGTATGCGCCCGGAAAAAAAGCAAAATATGCAAGAAAATGTGCTGCTTCCCCGCAGTGTTTGGAGCTTTTTTCCTTTTGAGATAGGAAACGGAAAACAGAAGCGGAATTGTTTGAAAAGTCTATTTCCGATTGTGTAATAAGTAACAATATAAATTGTTCAATTAAATATCTTATTGCATAGATATTTTTTAAAACAAGCAGAAATAAAAAAGGACATGTTTAAATATTTTCAAATAGTAATCAATTGTAATACTTACATGCAGGCAATAAATCCGGTATCTTAATTTTTCAGTTTCGCAAAAATTCAGCGATTCTTCCGCAATTCGCATCAAGGTAATTGGCCGCCGCGTCGTATTATAATTTATTTCAGCCGGAGAGAAAGAGAAGAGCGAGAGAGCGCGAACGAGCGCCTATTTGGACTTGAACAATCGTCGGCGCGAGTCGACAATGCGCGATCTTAAATCATAATTTGGTTAATGTGGAATGTAATGTCGATGTGCCCGGCGCTCGTTCCACCTGCGGACGGTCCGCGCTCCGCTATCTCTCTCTCTCTCTCTCTTCTCTTCTCCGTTCGACGCTATGAAGGATTATAAATCCTGCGACCAATGAGTGCTCGCCATTCGTTATCGCGCGAATTCGTGAGCCGGGCATTCCGCGACTCGGCCGGGACTTTCGCGATTGAAATATCGTCGGGGCCGCGCCGCCATAACTGCACTACTTTTCGCTAATCTGCTTTCATTTGCAATTAGGTGCCTCTCTCTTTCGCTTTGTAAACGGGGCAGGGATTGAGCTTCGTGTTTATGGTAACGGGTTGTTTAATTATTTTTTTACAATGTGCCCTCGCTTATTGAAATTATTTCTCGCTTATTCAATTTTTACGATTATTATGCATTCGGTTATTTTTTAATTTGTGTATATAAATTAAACAATATAATTTTAATGTTATTCAGTTTATTAATTTAAAGTAAAGTGTATTTGCGGTATAATAAAAATTTACGAATAATTATCTCGCATGATTAATTATATATATTTTTCGCATCGTGAGCAGACGAGAAATTAATTTTTATTTATTTAACTTCGTGCATTTTACGCAGTTAAACCGTATTTTGCTTTATACTTATGTTTATATTACGAATTGATAATGATTTATTATTTCATGCCGTACATAATAAATCAAATTTTATGTGAAACGAATACATGCTGCATTATAATAAAGGCGGAATTAAAAAAGGGAAACACCGCTTGCATTTAAAAGAATAATTGTTAATCAAGTTATTAATAATGCGCGATATATAAAAGGACGCATGCATGAATAATTAATGAAATCCCTTGCAGATGTACTCTTTAATTTATTAACAAGAAACGCGTGTACATATGAATTAAACGTTAAACAAACATTTATTATTTACAGAAGCACAAACTAAACATTTAAAAAAATAATGATTATAGAAATAACTCAATTTATTGATAAAAAATTAAGATATTTGAAATGAAAAATAGAAGAAAAAGTTTTTCGTAATAATTTGTAATTTAACATAATGCCTTTTTCGTACTTTTGTCGTTAAGTTTTAAAATAATTCACAAATTATTTCATCCTTCGAAATTATTACTTTCTTGGTATCTTACAGAACTGCTAAACCTCTCCCAAAGATTAATTCAGCGTCCATTACACTAAAACTACCTCAAGTTCGTCGATATCTTCGGAAAATCATGCACTCCATAACAATTTGCCAGGGCATGAAAATAAACATCGCCGAGAACAAAGTCGTAAATAGCCGGAGCTGCCTCGCCTCGAATTCGAACAATAATCTTAGGAAAATCACTGCACGCGCTATCAGCGAGAGCATCGTCGAATGAGAGAGAGAGAGAGAGACTGTCTATCGGTCGTGTAACGTAGCATCCTACAAGCTCTCCTACGACTTTATACGCGACGTTATCGCGGCTGCCTATCTTTCGTATATGGACCTTTGGCGCCCTTATACTCGCACATATGCAATGAACTCCGCTACCCCGGGTTATATACGCCGCCGTGAATTTGTTGGGGTTTGCGATAATAGCGGCGGCCCAAGTTAGCCGCCGTCTCCGCCGCCGTGAGAAGTGAGATTCGGAGACTGAGAGTGCTGGAGAAAATCTCGGACGGCCGCGATTTTCGGCTATTAAGGGGCTCAGCGGAAGGTAGATGGCCGCTTTTTGCTGCTCGAGGCTCTTTATTTATTTTGCGGATCGAGAGAAGTCTGCCTTCAGATAAGATAATTGAGACATTTTTTTGCGATATGATTTGAGCCGATGATTAAGAATAGTGTAATTGTCTGCTTTGCATCATCTTGAAAGCGTCGATTCACTAGTTATCTTCCATTCATGACTTTTACTATATCTTTACTAGATGATTTTTGTATTATACGAGATTTTGTAATATTAAAGACGCAAGAGAATCAAAAAATGTTTAAAGTTAAATTTTCGGCGTCAACATATTTTATGTAATTAAAAGGTTCGTTGAAAAAGTTTAAATAGTAATTTTATTATTTGCTGACTGATCATTCCGAAATTAGTTTTTAAATAAATCTAACCTTTCAAAACCTGCAAATATATCGCACAATTTCCCTTAATCTCATATTTAGAGCATCCTGAATTAAACGAATACGCTAAAGCTGCAGAGTTTAGTGAACCCGCAGAAGCCCTAGAAAATAACCCGAGAAAGCCAAGAAATTTAAGGGCGAGGATTTCCAATCCGCTGTAAAAGCGGGCGTCCATCCCGGTCACTTCCACTACATACCGTCCAAACAACCGACGTTGCCGCCGACGACGACGAGCCGTATCCTCGTCGGCATTTAGGCGGATAATAATTATAACTCACAAAGTTGCCAGGCTGGCGTTTCGCTACACGCGGGAAGGCATCCTCGGAGAAGCTCTAGGTCCATATCGGAGCCGGAAAAGCCGAAGCATCGCCAAGAGAGGAACGCGCGTCGCTCTTTCTCACCCCCCTCTCGACGAAACGACTGAGGAAGCCTTTACAAGGACGGGGACACGCATGCATGAGCTTACTCGTGTATACGACGTGCTCGTGGGAAATTTAGTTATTTCGAAGAATTTTCTAAAGCAACTCGATTGCTAACTAAAACTGGGAGAAAATATAGAGGATTGCATTTTTATGGGCAAATTGTTGGTACATATTTATATGGCTGATTATTAAGCAAGTATTGCATGAATTTATGACTTTTAATTACGGCGGGGTATCAGCAGTAACGCATATATTCTCGAGTGAAAGGATATAAAGAGGCTGCCCTTGTACTCGTTCGGTGTGTCGCTGTACAATATGCTTTCGGGCAAGGCCGCGGAAAGGGGGACGGTAGTAACAACGACAGTCCAGCCACGGATGGACTAAGCCGAGAGCGGGAAGAAAGGGTTGTCTGACCTACGAGCTTTTGGAGTGTATCGTATGCTTAACATTGCCGAAGGGATTGAAATAAATGCTGGTAAAAAGCAGAGGGGCTAAATTTTATCTGATCAGTTTAGAAACAAAATATATTAAACAATCAAATTTTCTTATTTTCCAAATAGATTAAATTTCACCTTCAAACATATACATTACTGTAAAAATTCTGGATTGTTCAGCAGTTTCAAAGCAGAAACATTAATTTTTATTTTAAATCTAGAATGTAAAAAGGTATATACATAATCAACATTATATGTACAATCAACAGGTGTAAATATGATAACAGCAAAACGAACTGATAAACACTTGTAGGTTGAATTAACTTTATTTTGAGCAAATTTTGAGCAGAAGATTAACTAAAATGAATGCAAAGGAAATCATTACAGTCTAAAAAAACTGTTCAATTCCGCATTTACACAATTCCAATCAACATAACATACTGATTACTAGAAAATTAATGACCGTTAACCCATGGACTGTAAACTCTCCACAGCAAGTTACATCTAAATGCAAACAACACACGTATTCAATTTAAAGATTAGCATAAAAACTCCAGGGCGCTTTTTCATTGTAATTTAGATTGATAACGAGAAAAAGTCGGGAATAATCGCGCAAGCGCGGAAGGAGGAATGATGAACACGATGCTGGCGCGGATAATGGGACGGAGGCGCGTTAGCGTGTATATACGTAAGTAAAGCGCGCACGCGGCTATCGGACGTATACGAGAGCCGAGGTACAACGTGACTCTTGTCTCGGCGCGGGGTGGGGAGGGGAATCACGGGAGCTCCCAGGAGCATACAGACATAAATTTGTAAGCCTGAGCTTTCTTCCTTCCGTCGGGTGGGTGAAAATTATTGCAGATGCTCGTTATTATTTATCGATCTTCAG
>JAWWEM010000030.1:2169704-2193925 GCA_035582935.1 Ormyrus thymus | reverse complement strand
GGCTCTGACTCGTCCTGCTCTCCCTCTTTCTCTTTTCGTGGCATCGTTCAACCCCTCTCTCTCTCTCTCTCTCTCTCCACTGTGCGCCCTTAAGGATTTAATTCTCTTTCTCTTTGTACTTCAGCTTTTTCCGTCTCTTTCAGTCGCGCGCCTTTGCCTTTACGTCTTTCTCTCTGTCTCTTCTGCTCTCATAAACTTTATAATCAAACTAAGTACGGCTGATTATAACGAAGTAGATGAATGAAATGTTTGATAATTGTACGGCATTGCTGGATTGAATCGTCAAATCGACAAAACGCCGAAGAAAACTTGCGCCGACAATCGCGATAAAACAACTAGCAGTAGAATATGGTCTTGTTTGGTCGGGCATAGACGTGTTTAGACTAATATTCTATTAACTTTTCAAAACATTAAATGAACTCAATTAAGCAGAGCATAATAATTACGCGAATGAAGCAGCAAAAGTACAGCAAGCGACCTGTTTGGCGTTCTCAAAATTAAAAAGTTTCTCTCAAAATTCCAGCTCGCACAGGCCAATTGAAAATTTCGAAAACTGCCTCGCGCAAAAAGCTAAAAGCCGCGATAACTCGGCGGCAGGCCGCTGCGCGGAATATCCATAAAGCCGCGCTACGATAATCGAGGCGTGCCGCGGCCGGTTTGGAAAATTTAATTCGCCGGGGAAAATATATGCAAGGGCGGAATAATTTTTCGATGCGCACGTACGTAGCCTCCGGGTATATGTAGGAAGCGCGCCAATCCCCGTAGCTTACGCGGGCTGATACATCGGCTCGAGAGGATCGTATACGCGCGGCCGCGCGTCACGGAGGTTAGATCGGGCCGGCGGCTCTCTCCTCCGCCATCCATTCGCGCGGCGCGGCGCGGTGCCGGAGGTGCACTGAATTGCCGCGCGCGGACGGGCACGTACGACAATTACCGCGTGGCCTTCCGAGAAAACAGGGCGATCCTCCATCCGGGATTGTTATCTACACGTGTTGTTTATTGATTGTGTCGTTGTCTCGGAGCGAGCGGCCTCCGCACGTACCGATGTGTATACGTACGGCCGTATACGTTATGTACGCCGGGATGCGGGGAGAGGGGGGAAGGGGCCATTTCGCCTTACCGAGAGGGGGCAAGTGCCGCTACGCGACTGAGCTTCGCTGCAAAATTAAATCTGCCCCGAAAGAAATTTCGTTAATTACGCCGCTGATGCCGAAGCTTCTTTGTTGTTCTAAGGGATTTTACTTTTTAAAGCTCCATTTGTCTTCGCTATCGGTTCACCGAAAATTCGAATAGATATAAATAATTTTATGTATTTCCGCACAATCAATAAATTTTAGAATTATAGTTTCTCTAAATGATACTCTACAGATTAAACATCTTACTACCAACGTCGATTACAAAAATAAACTCTAAAAAAACTCTACGTACACATCACGATAGAGGAAACGCACAATAAACAATAAATTTGTGGGTAATAAATAGTGCTCTCTAGTCCGAGAAAGTTGCAAGCTCGCCGATTCTCCAGCAGTCGAAAGTTGAAATTTCGAGCGCGCTGAGGTATGGCCCGCTTTTGAGGGGTCGCCGGCGCTTGCCTCGCACATCCCCGGCGCGGCTAATGAAAAATGGGCCGCGCTCCTCCGTGAAAGTGGCTCGGATCTTGCGGGCCGCGCTTCGCTTTACATTCAATTCCCCGGCGTGATCGGCCGCGAATGGCACGTCCATCCATCGCAGCCGCGAGTCGAAGGAGCTGCGGAGGGGAGGGAGAGCGGAGCGCACGTCCGAGAAATGAAAATTGAGAAGAGTGAGCGGCTGGAGATGGAGGACTTCTTCATCATCCTCGTTTCTCCCCCGCTCGCGGCCCGAGATCGACGAATTCCTTGGAGAAATCTACGCGCCGCGAGAGATCATCGCTCGTTGCCGCGCGATGAGAATTCGTCCGGCATTGTGTACTGCTCGAAAAATGCTCGACGTACACGTATACGTTCACGTCGCAGGGAGCTCCCGTTTTTGAGACGCGGATAGCGGTAGGAAGATAAAGCGATATCGAATAGGCTGGCTACTTCGTAACTAGGAATTATTTATGGAGCTTTACTGAAATACTTGGAGTTCCAGTTTTAACAAATTGAAGGATGCTTATTTACGGTAAAGGGTAATTTACTCAACTTTTTTAGGTGATTTTCAACCATCTTACGCACTGCATTGACAATATTAGTAGGAACCTTAATTGTTTTTTTTTTTTTATTTGAATTAATATAAAAACCCCATTTTTCAGATCGATGGCATACCAATCAGCATTCAGCCGACGGCGGTCCAGAATTATCCTCGAATCGACGGATTATTTTAGCCGCATCTGAATTCCCTTTCATATTTCCCGGTGATGCAGTGCCGCTCCCTTAATTTAGCCGCTACGTCGGCCGCACTCCTCTCTCTTCGCGTCTTCGGGAGGCATCAAAAGGACGAGGGTCGCGCGGGGGGAGGGGGGCGGGAGGGAAGACGAAGCTCTCTCGCTCGCGTAATTTAATTATTCACTCGAGAGCCAAGGCCGTCGTTCGGCCCTCCCTCTCGTGTGCTCTCTCTATCTCCTTCTCTCCAGCGCTCTGGCTTTTCTTACCGTACCGCTGACGAATGCAGGAAGGAAGGACGTGATAAAAAATCCGCGAGACACTGCAGCCAAGCGCGCGCAGCCGACGTTTTGTCGTCGAGCAGCAGCAAGCGCCGCCGGCCCCGTTATCTCACGAGCACAAGCGCAATCGTCACTGCCGCCGACCATAAATTTACGAGCCCGATGTCGCTCTCTCTCTCTCCCTTTCTTCTTCGCCCTCTGCCCGAGAGGAGCTCCGTCCTCCTCGCTCTCGAGCGCTCGAGACTCCCGTTCGAGCCATTGAAATTGAAAAGCTTTCCTTGCAAACTTTTCTTAAAATTCGTTTACCAATTGCCACTTCGCGCCATTAACTCCGCGCGCTGCCGTGTGAATTTCTAGTCCCTCTGCCTTTCTTCGGCCTGCCGCTTGTAAATCTCTGAACGAGAGATTTAATCATAGGAATTTCGAGTCTTTTAATTGTCTTGAATCAATTGCCTTTAATCAATGTTATTCCAATTATTTCAAGTGTTTTCCGAAGAGACGCGAAAGATTTTAAAAGAACTTTGAAAAAATACATAATTATAATTCAACAATATAATAATTGTCTTTTTTTCTTTGTCTTTTTCTTTGTCAAAAAACAGCCAATAACAATGTATATCCGTGTATAATTTAAAAAAAGTTTTTAATTCAAAAAACGAAACTGCTTTTTGTCTCACAGCATCACCGTTTACTGCCGAGTTAATAAATCAAATTTCCCCCATAAAGCCCAGGCAAACGTGGTGCATAATTTATCTTCTATCCAGTAAAACCTCGTCAAGTTAAGCCTAACTCCGTTAAGCGAACGTATCGAGGGCGCACTCAATTCCGCGGTAGCGTTTTCACGCCGCTCGCGCAGGTGCCGACGTGCATCGCTCCATTCCATCCTTCCTCTCTCGAGCAGCCGCGCGGAGCAGCAACAGCAGCAGCCGCCGCCGCCACTTAAAGCAGGCAGCCCCGGAGCTGTCTCTAATCGGGTCTCCCGTCGACGACGGAGCGCTGCGGCTCGGGCGCGACGTTTTACGTAAGATGGATTTGTCACGCATCGCTGTCGCTTTAGTCGATAACGTGACGAGTTTAGCGCGCGCCGCGAGAAGGGATCCCCCGCACACTTCGGAGGGAGGCCGCGCTAACTAGACAGAGCGGCACTCAATTATTAACGTCAGAGCTCGTGTAGTTTAACTCGACCCCACGTCCCCCCCCCTGCCCCGCCGCAGCGTGCACGCACGCGGAGGGAGTAGCACTGCGAGGAGAACGGCGGAGGACGGAAGCGAGCCTCGGAAATGCTAGGCCCGCGTATGTACGCGCGTACGAGGGAGATCGAGGCTGTGTGCAGTCGCTGCTTCCAGCTACGTTTACGGGCTAAAACGGTTGTTGCGCGCTCGATGAGACGGCGTGAGGGATTGGGTGCTTGACGTTCTTCGCGTATACCCTGCCGTTTCGCGCATTGATTTAACCGCGATTAATTAATCAGTGGTGCGCTTAGTGTGTTATTTGGAAAATGGAGCGAAACTTAATTATTGTAATTAATTAAAATTTTCGTGCAACGACGCTACTCCATTGGGAATTTCTGTAAGCTGCAATTCGAAATTTTCATAATTTTTTAATAATTCTTTTTTATCATAATTTAAAGTTTCTTTTGTGGTTTTATCGCTAAATCAACAAAACTAATTTACGCCATAAAAAGTTTGTAGTTCTTTTTAAGAAAAATTCACCCGTTTTTGTAGTAACAAGTTTTAGAAAGAGCTTCAAGCTTTCGACCTAAAGTGACCGCGCCTTTTCCCATTTAAACCCGTTTCTTTCATCTTTCGATAAAAGACACACGCAGGCAAACGAAATTAAAATCTGAAATAACGACATACTTTCCGCGCATTATCACACGCACTCTTCGGCCGCTGGCTGCAATTTACGGCAGAAAACGTCCTGGAGAAGCGATTTCCCCATCTCCATGCATTGGCTTCTCCCTCGCTTATCCCCTTTCCTTGCTCCACCTTTGCTCTCTCTCTCTCTCTCTCTCTTTCTCTCTCGCTCTGCTCCCAGAGCGCTTGCACTCCGTCGCCATCAGCAGCAGCATCAAGCTTCCCCTCAACTAAACACTTTACGAGCAGCTTGGCTGCTCGCGCGCACGTCCTGCGCGATCAGTGTCATCCTCGCGGCGGCGCTTTATCGAAAATGGCAGCCCGTTAACGGTCGCCCCGCGTATAGCGAGGCCATGTAGGTTGCCGCCGCCGTCGTCGTCGTCGGCGGTGGAGAGAAAGAGAGATGCAGAGGGGATCCTAGACGATCTAAGACGCTGAGCGCAACGATTAAACGTGTCAACCTGCGTCTTCCTTATACTTCGAGAGAGAGAGAGAGAGAGAGAGAGAGGAGGCTGGGAAAGCTGTTGCTCCCAGCGACGATACATAACAGCCCCCGAGGAATACGTGCGTCGCCGGGATTTTTAGATTCGTTAGGTTTTCGACTTTTCTCCGAGAGGCGGCTCGGGACCGCTGGGATTACGAGTCAAGTACGAGTGTAAGCAATCTTTCGGTTCGATGAATAAAGGGCGCCGAGGTTCTTCGAAATTGTGCGCGATCCCCTTGCGAGACGCTGTCTTGATTGGTGAAGGTGTCGATTGTAGATATTTAATTTCTGATTTAGTTAATTAACTCTTTGCTCTTAATTGTTTGTAGGCAATATATTTCTTGACATTAGACCGTTTACAACAATAATTCTTTGCAAAATAAATATTTTAAGGCATTCCTTGTACTTAATCAAACATTCAAGGATTCCATTAATGATTTGACCTACCGACGTGCTTATATAAAAACTAAAACATTTTGCAAGACTTAAACTGATGTTGACAATAATTGAATGAAAAAATTTGAATTTCGTTATTTATATAACTAATAAGTAACCGATTAGGAAGTACTTCGAAAGATAACGACTCGGAAATTTTAATTTAAAAAAACCCTCAAATTTGCAAATATATCACTCCTAAATATGTAAGGAATGTGACAAACGGGACGCGATTTAAGTCGACAAGCAAAATCGGAGAACCATTACAGTCGCGAATCTCGGCGTGGAGCGCAGAGAGAGAGAGAGAGAAAGAGAGAGAGAGAGAGAGAGAGAGAGAGAGAGGGAGAGAGAGAGAGAGGGAGAAAGCAAACGCGTCTATATGCACCAGGAAAGCAAAGGGACAGAGCGAGGGGAGGACGCGGCGGCGGCGGCGGTTCAAAGTTGAAATTTCACGCGCCATTGTTCGATCCCGGGCGAAGGAATAGGAGAGTTAGAAGCATTTAGGAAGCGGCGAGCGCGCGCGCACGAAGCGCAAGCGGTGAATTACGGCCCGAGATACGCCAAGACGTGAAGGGGCGAACGCCGCCGGCTCCTATCCCACCCCCCTCCCCCCTTCCATCCTCTCGATCTCTAAGACTTTAATTCCACAATCACATCTCGATGCACACTTAAAGGTGTGTATGGGGAGCCCGAGCCTCCGCCGTTCCGATTTCGACTTCGTGGGACAATTAGATTAATTGCGAGCTCTGTTTATGAACGCCTGCGCATATATTAGGAGGGATTTTCGAGAATTGTGCCTTCTTTCTGTACGACTTTGACTAAATTTTTGCGAAATTTTTCTAGTTAATTAAAATAAAAAAGGCTTTCGGATTTTGAGGTTTTGTTATCAGATGTCACTTGAAAATTTGAGCTGATTTTAAAGCAATTCTTGTAAGTATTATTTCTGAAAAATTGGAGAAATACGAAAAACTGTGGTATTATTTAAAACAATTAGAATCAATTGCAACAGTATTTGGGCTGATTATAACACTTTAAAAGAAAATTATGATAAACATAAATTAGATTCTTTTTATGAAGTACTCCTATGTTAGAAATTTATGAATAGCATTTTTATGGAATAAAGAGAAATCGTCTATAAAATTCTCCATCATAATTTCACGAAATTCCTCGAATTTATCTTGAGTCAAAAAGATGTTATCTGAATGGGCGCTCCTTTTCACATCGATATATGAATTAAGTTATTCAATTTCTCGTAGCGAAGGAAAGTCATAAATAACCCTTACGGTAATTATTCTTGTAAAAAGCCAGAAAAAAAGAGAAGCCCAACACCGGGGCTCGAAATTCATCTCGCGGCGCGTTTTCGAAAGATAAATCAGTCCTCTGCCGTAAAGAGCGAGAAAGCGTTACCCAAATCGATGAAAGGCCTGATTGAAAGCGCGGCTAACCAAAATATTTTTACCCCGCGAAGAATGTGAAGGCACACACGGAACACGGTAAAGAGAGTAATGAAAACAAAGCGAGGAGAGAGAGAGAGAGAGAGAGAGAGAGAGAGAGAGAGAGAGAATGCGCGCGGGGAGGAGGAAGATAGAGAGAGAATCACGAGAGGACGCAAAGTTTATAAACGACCCGAGAAATTTATGCAGTCCGAACTCGTATTTCGAAGATGCAAATTCGGGATGCGTTTAGCGAGAAAGAAGGTCCCTCTAGGATGGATGAAGGGGTGAAGCAGTTTGCGCTCGCCGAGCGGACAGTGGAACACGGGAGAGAAAGAGAGACGAATAAAGAAGACTCAGCGAGCGGGGTGGGGAGGTTGGGTGAGGGGGGGGGGGGGCAGAAGGGTCCCGCATTCTCGGAGATTATCGTGCTCGCCATCAGCGTATCACGGCGTCACAGGACAAGATTTATATGTAGAGTTTATTGTCGCCGAGTCCGCCCTACTGCGTTTTATGGATGTTTTTCGAAGGAGCACACTGCCGCCCGCGTGATCTATCGCGGCGAAACCCTCCTTCCCCCCCCCTCCGCCTCGCCACCCCCCTCCTCCCCCCGCCGGCTGCCTCGCTGCTTCTCGTGCGCCCGTCTGCTCTTTAGATTCTCCTTTCTCTTTGGCTGTCCTCTGGCTCCCTCTCGCGCTCCCTCACTCTTTAATTTCTCTTCTTTACCTTTCATTCGTTCGCCTCTTTAGCGCTCCGCGCAGATAGAGTGGCGTTTGAGGGGCCAAGCGTCTGAGGAACGACAACAAACCTTTCCGGGGACTTGATTGCGAAAGAATTACAACGTTCCTTTCATTTCTCTCTCTCGGACTTCGGCTGACTTTGACGATAACGCTTCGGCTTTTATCAATCTTGAAATTTTGTACTTTTTTTTTGGGGGGGGGGGGGGAAGTTGAGTCGGTGGGGAAGCTGGTTCTTTAGTTGAAGAGATCAATCTGATTATTTGATAAGAAAATGGAAAAAATAATGTTTAAAGAAATGTTCGGGTAATAGAAATAATTACAATCATAAGATGTTAACAAAATGTTTGTTACAATTTTTATTTAAAATTTTATGTATTTATTGCGTAGCATAATATTGCATATAAATTTAATAGCGAATTATACAACAAAACACAGAATTTATTTAATTCTTTATTTCATTTTCAACGAGCAACGTTCACTGCCTCCATCAGTGATGAATAAAAAAAAAGAAAACTTTCCAGTCTTCGCACTCCACTTTGAGCAGGTTCCGACTGCATGATAACGTGCTGATCGAGAAATTATTGTGATCCACCCTCCAGTAATTTTTGATAAACTCCAGACGCGGCGTACTCCGGCACTTCGTCCCGACTCTCCCCCATTTTTTCTCCTCCGTGCTACACCCATGCCTTCTGCCCTCGCCCCTCTCTCTCTCTCTCTCTCGCTCTCTTTTCCACACATTAACGCGAGATTTATGCGTCGAAATCCCGCGACGATATCGCATTTACATTTTTGTCGCATCACTATAAACTCCCTCTCCCTCTCCCTCTCTTACGTGTGTACGGCGCTTGTATATGTATTTTTTTTTTTTATTCCGCCGGATAGTGCGGCGTATTTCATGATCGGGACGAGCTCGATCGCGATCTCTCGCGCGCGCCGCGGAAGCGATTTGCCCCAAAAATTTTCCGTGCTCGAGCGCGAGGAGAAATATGCGCCGAGCACTTTTTCCGAATATATATAGGCGCGCGTATAGATCGCCGGGGGGGGGGGGGCAGGCGTTAGAGGTAAATAGCCGGAGGCCGGAGCGCAGCGCGCGCTTTTTATGTGGCGCGCGCGGCCGCCCCGACGATGACTGCCTGCACGTGCGCGCGCGCGCGAGAGAGAGAGCAGTTCTAGTCTCGACAAATTACGTTTGCGCCGAACTGCCGGCCGACATTTAAATTAATAGCTGGAGCCCGGCTGAGGTCTGTTTTTTGGGCGTATAACTAAAAGTACTCGCGAGCGGCCCCCGCTTGTTTATGTCCTTTTCTGATGGAGCTGGAATCAAGTTACCGAGGGGGACGATATTCTTTTCCTGCTAATTTATCGTTATAGATATGTGGCGTTTGCGCTCGCTGCTGGCTGCCGCTCCTCTTATCTTTTCAATCGTAATTTGTTAATATCTGGCTCTATTGTTTATTCGAACGCGGTATCTAAAGGGCAATAAAAATTTTATGAAATATTCGGTTTTTGTTCGAACAAATTTTTCAGAATGAGAGGGGATATAAAAACGATAAATAAAGATATTAACACAAATTCATTTTTATATAATCGTGATATATGTATAATGCATTAGCATCAAAAATATTTATCTAATTAAGTGATTAATAATCGTTGCACCCCTCACCAAGAGTTTATTGTTTTCTTGATGAAATTAAAAACTGTAAAGTCACATAGGCTAGATCTTTGAATACTACAAAAAAAATTATCAATAAAAAATCAAAAATTTAACAGCCTCCTTTTTTAAAAATCATAATTCCAGACCTTGTTACCGAAACTGTCAGGCGCAGGCATCAACAATTTGCCGGTGTATTTTCGTGTACCACCATGGCGCTTGCATAATTTATGTAATTGACAACACCTTGAACACTTATCCAGACCAAACAGCGTACAAGAGCCGCGCGTAAATACCATCCGCCAAAACAAAGCTTCGAACCGTATCCAAGATTTAATCAAGCACCTCGGGGCGAGCGAAAGGAAGCCCGGAGAAAGAGAGCCGGCGAAAAACGAGAGACAGACACGTCGGGAGAAAACGAGGGCTCGCGCAGATGTGGCAAATCGTCAGAGGCGAGCGGCTCGTCCGGGATTGGGGATGTGCGAAGCTGCGGGGGTGGAGAGAGGGAGAGAGGAGAGGTATATGTAGCGGCGCGCGCGGCACATAAACACGGCTGAGCGCGGGAGATACATGGTGGCAGTACGTTACACGTGTTACCGGCCAGCACGTACCCGGGTTACGTCCGGCAGTCAATCGCTCTAATACTCGCACTTTGTGTGCACCCTGCGGTACCCGACGCGCACACCGGCTCTCTCTCTCTCTCTCTCTCTCTCTCTCTCTCTCTCTCTCTCTCTCTCTGCCTGCACCCCTCCTCTATCCTACCTCACTTTTATATAGAGACGCGGTGGCTCGTTTTTGATTCACTCCGAGGTTACTTTTTATTAGCATTTTTTATTGCTCCGCGTTGCTCCGCGAATCATTGGGTGAGAGTTTTTTTGAGCGTTACATAAGCAGCTTTTGTAAATTAAATTCTTAAAAATATCTCTAGCTTGTAAAAATGATTGGCTTAGAAGAGGGTTTTTTTTTCTTAGATCTACTCAAACCAATTGTTTTCGAATCATTAAGTAATTCAAAGTTTACATAAACGGATCGGTCAAATTCTTTGAATGAACCGTTGCGAGTTCATTGAAACAACAAAAGACTATTTAATACCATTAATGGAATAACGTAATCCTGGAATGTAATATTGTTCAATATTATTCAATATTACCTAAAGAATTACATATAGCTGAAACCGACCTTTATCCCTCATTTTCAGTGCTGATTGTATTGTCAACATTCATTCAATATTTGTGCTCTTCAAATTTAAACAAAGCGATTTAAGATACTGGTTATCACAATGAGATTAGATCACAATTAGATTTTATTGTTATTTAAATATTTGGTGAATGGCGAATATTGAAGAGGTAAGCCAGAGTTGATGATATAAATAAGATTTCTTATATGACTAAGTTTGTATCCTAAATATTTCTTAATCCAGAGAATTCAAGATAAATTCGATAAAATACTTATAATAATGGGCCGATTTAAGCTCAATCAAACCGCTACACATTCTCTTCAATAGTTTTACACTCATTAGCTGGCAGTAATCGCGGAAAAATAAAAAAAATTAATTTAGTCATAGTAGAAAACACAAATTTATGTACACTCTCGTTAATCACATTCCCGCGAGTAATGAAAAAAAAAAAGAACGCTAAGAGCAGGAAGAAAGGGGCCATCCGCAAGTGCTTAAATTCCCGAACAAGCATTCAGCTCGGCGTTCGGCGTAAAAGTGCACCTGCGCGGACTCTCCGCGTCTCTCTCGCTGTCCATCGTTCGTCGCTTAAGTCTCCTCCTCTCGACACATCACTCGTCCTCTCGCAATCACTCTCGCCTCGTTTCTCTTCCTCCCCCTCCATCCTGCTCGCAACACATCAGGGAGACTACATCAGCAAGTGATTACCTCCACCGTCTGCGTATCTCTCCTGGTGTCGGCCGCCTCTCACACCCCTGGCATACGTGTGTGTGTGTGTGTGTAGGTACGTAGGTTCGGCCGCGCGAACAAGAGAGAGAAGCGACTTTTTTGCCGCTGCTCCCGAAGCTTGATGGACTCCGCGAAAAAGAAAGAGTCCGCTGAATGTACGTGCTTGCCGTTGGGTTTACCTCAACTGCCGTCAGTTTTATAACCGTCTCGCGTCGCATTTACTTTTTCGCCTCTGTTTAGAGATTTTTTTTCCCGTTGTCGCTCGTATTTATGATTCTATTTATTTTAAAGAAAAAGCTCCGAGATGAAATAATGCCGCCGTAGATTTTATTCGATGTAACTTTTACGAACTTTTAGAGATTTTCGAGAGAGATATTTTCGGATTTCGACTGCCGTTTATAAAACTGCGTATTGAATAAATAAAATACTATTTCTAATAATTATGTACAAATAATAAGATTTTTGAAAAATCCAATTTATTAAAGAACATATTTTCTTATAAAATAAAATTAGACGATTTCACGAGAAAATAAAAGTTGCGTCTCATTGTTAATGAGACTTAATGACGTGTGAAAAATAAGATCTTTTAGAATTTTTCGAAATGACAGAGTCTCTTCCGACAATACATGACTGATTATCCGCGCAGTTGGGAAAAAAAGAAGAGCCCGAGCAGCAGGACTCTCGCGGCCAGCTTCATCCCTTAATTTTTTCCAGTTCGCCGGCCGTCCAGATCGTCGGCGAAGTAACGACGAAAAGCTCGACTCGCCGGTACTTGTAATTGCAAAATACATGCGTATCGGCTTCCCTGCACGCGAGAGCCAGAGCGCTCCATCCTTTATTTATGAAAGCAATAACAATACGAAAGTCGCGCAAAGGACGGAAAAGGGGAGGAGGCAAGGCAGCGGGGCAGGCTCGCGATGTCGTCGTCGCGGAGTCTAATTAAGGTTGCTTTTCAGTCGCACGTGAATAATCCGGCACTCGTGTGCTCTCCCCCTCCGCCGGCATCGCCTCCTCCTCGCGCTGACGTCCTTATTATGCGCGTTTAACAAAGCTGAGCTGATTATATCAATAAATTAAGGGGGCAGAGAAATCTTGAACGCCGCGCCGGTCCCTCCGGTTATTATAACGCGAGCGAGCGAACGAACGCGCCGCTGGAAGACGCAGTTTTCGCTTCAATTTACACATCGCTTCTAATATGCCGCTCCGCTCCGCGCCTTACTAAACTCTTCATTTTCCTCTTATAACCCCGACGATTCGATATTTTCCTCTCTTCCGTTCCTTTTTTTTATCTTGCCCCTCTGTTTTCTCGTTCCTTCGAGCGCTCCGACAGCGTAATGTAAGATACGTATTTTCTTATGAAAATGATTTTAATTGAAAGTTCGAGCTCTTCGTTTTTGCAGCATTATGCGGAAAGTAGCTTATCCGGAGCTTTCTTTCGCGCGAAATAATATTGTAAGCTGCTCGGTGCGATACGCAAGGATAATTCAAATTAATTAGTATCTTTCTGCACATCTCTTGTCGTATATTGAAAGTTAACTTTCGCCATAAAACGAAGATGCAGAGTAACGATTGAGCAGGAAATATATTCGACTGCAAATGTGGTTTGTTTATTAAAATGATAATTAGAATGTAAAGTAATCATTTTATAAGTGCGAAACTGTTTACAATTCTAAAACCTTATAAAGTTTCTTAGCTTAATTAGTTTTATGATGCCTTGCTGAGGGAGAATTTAAGACTATCTATTTTTCAATCTCGTGTAAGTAAAATTGGTTGCCATAAAGCACAACGCTCGATTAGCATTAATTACTGGCTTTTCGGCAATATCGCATTATCGTACCCACCTTTTTCTATCCCCATCATTCTATTATCCTGGCGCATCTCCGACGCTGATCGAGGCGACAGCGAAACTAATAAATTCGCGAAGGCAGATATCGCCTCGTGCGGGGCTTGTACGTCTATATAATTTTAATAGCGAGTCGTTAATTGATTCAAGCGATTTTTAGCATGACAAACGAGCCTGCGAACACGCGAATTACCAGATTCATTTCCATAAGTCCTCTTCTTATTTTGGTTGTATCGGCCGACGTATAACGACGAGCCGAGTGAATATTGATGAATCGAAGGGTATCCCTTTCGACGCCAGAAGCGGCCACGCATTCTCCCGCACGAGGAACTCATAATTCGAGCGCCGCCGCCGCCGCGGCTCGATGTGTACACATTGAAATTTCGCGATCGATCGATAACGCCGGGACTCGGACTCTTCTCCCGCTCGTTCGTTTTTTCCGCCCTCCTCTTTATATTCGCCTTATCTCGTTATTTCCATTTTACATGCTTTTTTGATTGGGGTTGATAAGTGACTTATAACGGGAGTGGAAGTACAGTTTAGCGAGTGTGAGAGGGTTAAATATGAACTGCTTTTTATTGCAGAAGAATTAATGTTAATTGGTTGTAGATTTTTTTAATTTTATGCTCAATTGATTTGGAATACTTTTCGAATCGGTGAAATCTAACGATATTCGTAGTAATGTTGCATTCAAGTTTTTACGAAAATGATTGATTCATTTTAAAAGTTTAAACTATTTATATTTTTAAATATTTCGAACCTTATCACCGAGATCGAATAAAAACGCTACTCCCGATTAGGTAAACTTGATAAAAAAAGTGTTCAAACGCGATTAAGTAATTTTTAACGGTTTATTATCGGGCACTTTGCTTTCGCTCTTTTTCCCCCCCGCTTTCTTTCCGTCCACATCTCTCCCCCATCGGGTTTTCGCGCGTGCAATCGGAAGCGCAACCAGCATCCAGTGGAGCGCGACAGCGAATACGGCTGCAAGCTCGCGCGAGGGAGACGCAGCGAGTCGAGTCTGCGCAATGCGCGTCCTCTGCGGAGAGCAGAGAGAGAGAGAGAGAGAGAGAGACCGCCGTGAAAAATCCCTGAATTATGATAATGGCGCGGACATAATGCGATCCAATGAGGCAATCAAGGGGCGGCGGCCGTTTGACGGTATATCGCCGCCACTGGTTTGTCTTTGTGGCCCTGTGTGCGTGCGAATTCGAGCCAGTTTGGCACGACGGCCCGCTGATGCTGCCACCGGGGCGAGGGGGGAAGGGGGGGGGGGAGGGAGAGGGAGGCATATTGCCGTCCCCCGGACCTGAAACCGGGCCGAGGGAGAGGGTGGGTGCGAATTACGAGTCCGCTCTCTGGCCGGGCTCTGGTGTTAGTGTTAAGCCCCATGACTCTAGATTCGCAGATAGCAATCTAGAAATGGCACGCACACTCGACCTGTAACTCCATTTTACAACGCGCGCCCCGCGCCGCGCGAGAGCACCGGAACGCCGTTTGATAATGCTGTTTGTCATTCACGATAAGATGTTTATTGTCGAATTGTGAGTTTTCGAGCGCCGACTGGGGGGGGGGGGGAGGGGGGACGCGGAGGGAGCCCGAGACCAGACGCCACTGCGCCCGCTATCGGCTAAAACTTTATAACGGAAATGATCGAGGGCATCGTTGATGACTTTCGGCTGCGATTTACGCCTAGATTGATATTGCTGCGGATTGAATCGTTTCTGATGCGGCGATTGTCAAATTTCTCTCGTCGATTTTAGTAACAAAATAATTATATCGATGTGAAATTATTGTGAAGTAAATGGATTAACTATACTATGAATTACCTTAAATTGAATTATCAGTGATTTGAGACGTGAACGAAGTTATTAGCACTATCACAAATACATTTGATCAAAGCATCGGAGGGTAATTAACAAATATCATTAATGTCATCGTGTAAATCGAGTGCGTAGTTAATGCTGTTTCTGCGCTTTAAACATTTTGTATGAAAATCATCAACGGTGTACTGTGGTTGTTGATAGACGTTTACCAATACATGTTACAAACCCATTTATGCATTAAAATAAAATTGCACGAACATACGCTATTCTATAGACAGAATTATTCTGTTTCTTTTTTAGCGTTTCGTAAATAAAAAATTTACCTGCTTTCCGAAATTTCATCAAAGATTGTTTTTCAGACGCGATGCTGTACGTATAAAAAGAAAAAGAAACGATAAAATTTTATTTACTCAATTCCTTCACAAAGAGATTCCCGAGGATGGAAGCCAGCATGGAATCGTTACACACAGCAGCGCATCGTTGGCATCACCGTCGGCTCGTAATTTAAAAACTAATCCACGGCCAGGCCGTTCGGTCATCGATAATGCGTCCCGCAAGAGATAATTACAAATGAAGGATAGCTTTAATAAGGGTCGCGCGCAAAATCCAGTCGGGCTCCGTATGACGCATTTATCGAGGGCCGGTCGCATTTGCGCGCCGTTTCCCTAAATCCTCTATGAATTTCTAGTACAATGGACACACACACAACGTTTGGCACGGGGAGGCTTTGGGCAGGCTAAACGAGAGAGAGAGAGAGAGAGAGAGAGAGAGAGAGAGAGAGAGAGAGAGAGAGAGAGAGAGCGCGAGGGAGAGGGCTCGCGCTCTATGTGACGCTCGGGACGAGGTGCGTGTTGCCCTCCCGCGTATAATTGCCAGGGAGCGCCGCTCAACTCTAGGAGCTCCGTTTCCATCAATCAGGCACGCGTTAAATGCCCGACTCCCTCGCTTTCTCTCTCTCTGTCTCTCCGCTGAGCTCGCGCCGGTGCAAGGCGCACTCTGGTCCACACCGTACTGATAGGATGCCCCCCCGTTTCAATCGTCGCGGCTGTTTGCGAGCCGCGCCATAGAATTTCAAACGTTTCGGAAAAATATTATCGAGCAAACAGTCTTTTACGTTATAAAAATGTGTTTATAAAAATGCAATTACTTTTCAATGGCAATGTCTTTATCTACAAAATGTGCGTAATATTAAAAAGTGTGCACTATTTTATTATGTAAAATTATTCTGCAAACTGAGCATAGCAGTTGCACTTCTAATGATAAAGTGTGACGCGGTATAAACTATGATGCATCATTTGTTGCAAGCACATAACTGACAGAACTAAAGAGCCGTCGCATTGCGTTAAATTACTGAAGTTGTACGTCTCCATTTAGATCATTTAAACTCCGTAAATCTGTCTCAATGGCATATCAATTAACAAATAATAACTTTTTAACAGATTTAGACGCAGTACGCCGCATAAAGCAGAATCCAATTTAAAAAGTCGCTTTCATACGTTACGTTAATTAACTTTATAACAAAAGTTTATTTAAATTTAAAGAGGAAACTCGGCCGGGCGGCGGGTAACGAACGATTTTCTATGCAATAATTCGCGAGGCGGGCAACAAATTGTCGAGTTCCGGTCGATAGAAATTTTCGGAAAATACAGCAGGCCGGCAACTCAGCGTGTAATTCACGTCAAGGCGTAACAACATCGAGCGAAGAGCCATTCGCCGGGGTAATCCTCGAGCGGAGGAGCGCATAAACAAAGACGGGTAATTGCATCAATTCGATACGCGCCTCTCTCTCTCTCTCCCTCTCTCTCTCGCTCTCTCGGCGTAGGCGACACGTAGCATAATCATTGACATCACGCATGTCTGCGCATAGACTACTCTCCCTCCCTCTTGCGGCCATTCGCCGCGGAGTAATGCACGCACACACGGACACAGAGGCGCACCTGTTCACGTGTGCGCCGCGTCCGCTGATGGGACGGGACGCCATGCGGGGTAGTTATGGGACCACGAGGATGTTAATGACCATAAACAAGCAATCACTGTAATCCACCATGAGTCACTCCAGCTGTCTGGCTACACAGATACGACCTGCCATATGCCCGGCCTAACTGACCGAGCTCTGCTGCTGGAGAGAGAGAGAGAGAGAGAGAGAGGCCGAGAGATAGACGCTTACGCGTTTGTGTATACATAGAAGAGAGGGAAACTGGACTGCGCAGTGTGCGGCGCCTCTTCGGCTTGTGACGGAGAGCTAACCACGGATTCGCATAGGTATTGCGCCACTTGCGCACAGAATCATTGCGCGATCGCCGAGCTTGTTCTGCTGTATAAACTAAATTCATCATGGTTAAGCATTGTTGGTTCGGGTTAACTTGGATTCTATTAATTACTCCAAGATCCCGTTTCGTAGCTCCTGTCAAAGCAATGAAAACGTGACAGAAGCACTGCTCCTATAGAATTTCTTTTGATTTCTCGAAAATAGTAAACTTTTTTTTTTGTTAAAAAAATCTTTTTTTTATATTTTTCGAGCTTAATAACTCTGCTTAGGATAACATTTTTTGTTAATATTTTTTTAATAATTGAACATTTTTATTTTAATGGAGTTGTACAAGTTTATTTTATTTCAAGGTTCAAGATCAGAAATAGACGGTGTATTAAATTGAAATATCTACTGATATTTAATCAAATCTTAGCAATTATTTAAGCAAATTAAAGCTTTAACAATTCTTTGAAATTGCACTAAATTATAACTAGTAAAATGTCGATACAATTAATCAAATTTTGCAAAAACCAAAAAAATCATTTATACGGCATTTTAAAAATCCTCCCATAACTCTTCTCAAGAATGAATGCAGGCCAAAAAAGACTAACCCATATACCATTCATAGATTTCTCTCCATCCCCCTTTTGCTCGCACACACACGCGCGCGCGCGACTGCGAAAAAATCGTAAATCCGTTAAGACTCGTTGATAAAAATCCGTAAACTCCGAGCCGGGAGGCTACTGCGCCATCCATGTCCAGCTGCAAGATCTAGAGTGAGTCGATCGGCGGAGGGACGCCCGAGAGAGAAAATGGGCTAAAAAACGAGAGGACTACGGCGGCGACGACGACGACGACGACGGCGACGTAGGCAGGGTTCGATATCGATATCCACGGCGAGCGGCTGAAGAGAGAGAGGGAGGCTTACGTCGATCGTAAATAAGTCGAGGATACGGCCCTTCTTGCCGGAAGATACGCCGGCTAGCGCAGAAGAGAGAGAGAGAGAGAGAGAGAGAGAGAGAGAGAGAGAGAGAGAGAAAAGAGAGCAGCCAGGCCGAAAGGTGGACCGATAAGGAAGGGAGACGTATATCGATAGTCGAGCGATGAAAAGAGAGGGAGCCGATCGCGTCGAAAAGTTTTACGACTCGATTTCTGACGTAATACAGTTATTCTGCCAAGTTTTATTTTGAACCGAGAGATCCTTACGATTTTCGCGCGGAGAGCTTGCGAATTGGGACTCTGGCTGATGTCGATTTACGTTTATCTTTCGTTTACACCCTTTTACTGCATAGCTTTTCTTTTTCTTTTTAAAAGTGTTCATTGTTTACAAAGTGATTGTGAATTTTTTAATATTTTAAATTTACTTATACTCAAAAAACAATCCTGTTTGATAATATTTGTAAAATAGGAAGAGGTCATTTTTTAAATTCTACAATATTCCAAAACATTTACTTAAAAACGATTTTTCCACTATGAAATTTAAGTAGAATAGTTTAACTGCTCCTGACTTCTCGGATACGAATAAACAGATACGCCTATCGAATTGCTATTTCTTGCGATTGCTGTACACAAATCTTCACTTTAGGATCTCATAATTTATCAGAAATTATTTTTAACACATTCTATAATATTTAGTAACAATTGAATTTGACCTTTGAAAGTAATTAGTTTGTCAGATCAAAAGGCCTCAATCAAGGTAAAATTATATCTTGGACACAAAAAATTAATTAATAAAGCCTGACGTCAGTGGCACAAAAAACTCGGCCGTCATAAAACTGTCTCCCGCGAAAACAAGAATAAAAAAAGTAAATAAAAGGGTAGTAACTAACAATAAAATTCATAACCTTCGTACAATAAGGCACCTCGGAATTTATGATCCTCTGCCCTTATTTACGAGCAAGTAAGCGCTAATTAATCCCCCGACAAAAAGAAACTGTCAAATTTAATCGTCAGATATTAAAGCGATTAATTCGGCCGGGCTCAATAATGACATAAATTTAAGACTATATACGCCTCGGAGGTAAAAAAAAAAATAGCACAACAGAGAGAGCATCTCGGATTGAAAAATCGCGGCCGTCGAACTCTAATGAAAATCCCCCATCGAGCGATCGGTCAGACAAAGCCTGCCTCTCTTTGGCGCTTCCATCCGTCAGGAATCAAAGAGAGGAGTGCTCGTTGTCAGTCAGGCGGAAAAAGCAGTGCTTCCTTGGCAAAATTAATACAAATAAATAACTTCCGTCTGGACTTTCGTGGGGGAAGTGGGGAGGGAAGGCCGCGGAAAGTTGGCGATGACGGCGGATGTTATTGGCAGCGGGACCATTCGTCGCGATGATGGATGCCTGACAGGCGCTCGCTCGCTCCTCGCCAGGCAGTTATAATAAGTAATGGGCTCACTTCCGCCGGCGCTGCCTGAATGCCCGACTCTGACTCGCTCTCTCGCTCTTTCTCCGGTGAGATGCCGCTTTCTCGCGGGCGTGGGTGAGAGAGAGAGGAGGGGGGAGGGGAGAGTGGAAAGAGAGGCGAGGCCACTCGTCTTCCTGCACTTTCTACCCCGTCTCTTTCTCGTCCACCTCCATCTCCGCACGCAGAGAGCGCAAGAGCGCCACCTCCTCCTACTCCTTCTTCTTCTCATCCTCCTCTCTCTCTCTCTCTTCTCGTAATAACTACAAATCTGTCACACATTAATTCTACGTCTGGCATAAATTCGAGCGCCGGTACACGAGAGCTGCTCTCTTTCTCTCTTCCTACGGCCCGAGGAACGAACAGGAGGAAAAAGTTATCAGGCGGACTTGCTCACGCGTGTGCTATGTATATGTGCTTCTTCTCGCTCTTTCTCTCGCCCCCTCTCTCTCTCTCTCTCTCTCAAGGAGAAAAAATAATATCGTAATTTTTGCGTGAGGTATTGAAAAAATTAGGAGGCGAGGGATCCTTGCTGAGGAATTGGACAGCTTTCTTTAAAGCGAAGAATATATTTGCAGATTTAGGTGGTATTACGCGTTTGAAATTCGCGTTCACTCACGGTCAATATTTTTCTGGTATAAAAAGAAAAATAATATTACAAGTTTTTGCAGATCGAAAACGCAGGATTATGTTAAATGGGTAACAGCCAATCGCATAGATTTAGTTTTAGAGTTTGTTTAGTACACATCAATAAACAATTGCTTTTCCCTGTCTGTGTAAATTATTTTGATGTACAAAAACGTATTATAAACAAAAAGTGCAAAAAATATTAATTTCAACTTATTAATACATTTATCAAAATGAATACTCGGGGCAGCTTTCAAATAAATAGCGAAAAGCCTCCACTTGAGCGAAGAGTCAAAACGCAAAAAGCGAGAATCGAGGCTCGAGAGAGAGAGAGAGAGAGAAAAAACAATAAAAGCGCCAAAGTCGAGAGCCGCGGCGAATCGGGAAAGGGGGAAACGCGCGTGCGGTCGCGATGTGCCCCGTCGTCGATGAAAAATAATCGCTGTCTCGTCGAATCGTCGATCGGGCGGCGGACGCGCCCGGCAGTTATTTGCAAGTGTTGTAAAATTTATACGCGGCATGATGCAAGAGATGGTGCAGGTATGTAGGAACGATGCGAACATGCGTAGCCTGTCGGGCTCGTTGTTTAAGGCGCGCGCGCTCAGCGCGCAGTTGTTAAAAATTAACGCGCCGAATTTATGCGCCGAGCGGATGTATCTCGTTACCGAATGCATTTATTATGAGACAATGTGCGTGATGATCGTTAATTGTTTTCACGATAATGCGAAAGTACGGCTATTTTGCGCGAATTCAAAATTCATGCGTTTATAGTGTCTTCTTCATTGCGCGCTTTATCTTTTTCGCTAAGAAGTGCGCGACGTTTAAGTGGGTAATTATAGTTTAAATATTATATAATTTAAAAAAAAGAAAGAATAAAAAATAATATTATTAGCATTGCTTTCTCGCACTACACAGATTTTTTGACAATTTAATTAATTTAATTCCAACGCATTTACTTAATTTTGTATGTCCTTTGAACACTATTAGCATGTCAAGATAAATTCTTAAAAATAAAGCTGTAATATGACAAATATTAGAATAAGATAATTGCATAAAATTGCAAAAAATAAAGAGAAGAAAACTGCACGTCAACACCACAGGTGGATAAAGTAAAATCTGCGAGAGAGCGAATTGAAGATAAAGCGCAGCCACGCAGGGTGCAGACCGAAGCACCGGGAGCGAGAAAGCGAAAGCGGCGGCGAGCGGGGGGGGGTAAGGAGAGAGGACTCGGCTCGGGCGCTCCCAACCACCGTGACAAATAACTCTCCTTCAGCGGAGTCTGCATCATTTAATTTTCCTTAGTTCCGGCGGCGCGCTGCGGCGCCTGGCGCCGAAATCGATGATCTCCTCTCACGAGCATCTTACCTAAGACGAATGGCATGACTTAGCCGGCGCTTCGCCACCTATACCGGCCCGACGAGCGATCAGCTGATCTCAATTATTCTCGGGAAATTAACGCCGAGCGATCGGGATGGCGAGAGTCGACCGTACGATTAATTATGCTTGTTGCCCCTCTCTCTCCCTGCTCTCCTCTTTTTTTCTCGATCCCTTTGTTGCAGACCGAGCTAATGAGTGAGCAGCCGTTATTTGTAACTCTTAGCGGCTGCCTGGGAGTTCGGCTCCCTTTGAGCTAATGGCCGGTGACTTGAAACAATATTTGTCTAGTGCTTTACCACTTTACCTTCTTCTTTCGTTACTTTTTTCTGGCCGTGTCGTTCAATTGACCCCGTGAGATTTAAAAAAGTTAAAGTTAAAATATTGTGATCGGCAATTAATTTACTGAATGAAAAAGTGGGTCTGCAAGACAAATGTTTTGGGCTTAAAACATCAAATTAATATTTAATTATAAAACATTAATAATGCTCTTTTAATATCAGTAGATAACTCCGAGATTGGTCAGACTTTGAAGTAAATCAAGGCAAATCTTTGCGAATGCAAAATATTATCCGATTATAGGACAACTTTTATTTTTCACTTTTGTCAAAAAATAATCATTTAACAAATAGTTTTTTGCTAAGAATTTAGAAAAAATTTCCAAGAAAAATAATGATTATAGAAAGGCTTGTATCTTAAACTCTATAGCTTTCAAAGACAAAAACGACTAAAATAGCATTATTTAAGTAAATAATCAGTTTTTTTAAACCGAATAAAAGTCTAAAGTTTTATTCTCAGAAATTCCGAGCGTGCCAATTAATCCTGCGAGGGACTAGCGAGCTTCGGGCATCTCGAGCGGCGAGGCAGGGACGACCGTTAATTGATATTCCGAGGGTAACTCCATTAGTTCGAAAGACAAAATGCTCGTCAAGTAAGATCGTGATTTAGAGGGCAGCAGACTTCGGGAGCCGGACGGCCGGGGGATGTTTAGCCAGCGTGGCGCGCGCGGCCGATGTGCTTGCAGCCAGTTTTCCGCGGCTTGAGAAACTGCCTAGCTCGGCGTTATAGGCGCTTAGCCACCGAAAATTGAAACCTTAGCCGTGCCGTCGTCCGAAGATACCGCCGGGGCCAACTTTTCGGGAACAAAAATTAGGATTGCGTTCGCCGCCGCTGGTCGCGCTTGTGTATTAGCCGAAATTTCGAACGGCCGCAAACTTTGCGGACTTATGTAGGCTCGCAGGCACGCCGAGGGATAAGCTCGGATTTTCTGAGTGGATCTACATGACAGATAAAATTGCGCTTTAGCGCTACGTGCCGAAAATTCGTTCTGGTTTGAGCGCCGATCGAGTTGGACTCTGGGTATAAAGTCGTCTTGAGGCTAATTCTGTGTGAAACCTACCAAACGTTTAGCATTTGCTTCACTTGATTTTTTTGTACTGGTTTGCTATAGATAACGTGATGCCTAACATTTTTATGGGAAATACCATTAAAATCGTAACCTTAGTATGCCTTCAAACATAAATATTCTCAAAAATCGGCCGTCTAGTAATATTTAGTAAACTATTTCTCTCTACCATATTTTAAAATTAAAATTCGTCATATTTAATAAAGCTACTTCTAAAAAAAGAAAATATTACTTATTGTGTTGTATTATTTTAAAAAGAAAAAAGTAAAGAAGAATTTGAAACTTATTCTTGGTTAAGTAATTGTTGTAAAATATATTTTTATTATTTCCAATTGTTTTTAAATTTTTTCATTCTAAAATAGACCAGTGAAGATAAGGATAAAAATCTTCTAACTAAATGTAAAATTAATTAAATTCGAGAATTTAATTTTTCAAAAGAGCTTTAAAATATAATAAAAATTCGATCAATCGAAATAATATTTTAATTACCCAAACTATAAGGTATTCCGCCAGTAGCAATAAAAGCCGGAACTACAGAACTCGCCGACTTTCTTGATTTTTAGCTTCGGTAGCTCGAAGCTCCAGACTCATCGCGAATTCCAAGTTCGGATGGACGTGTGAAAAGACCTCAAGGGCGGCGGGGAGAGGGTTATAAAAGCGGATCACCTCGTCGAATTGCGGGTAGCGTGCAGGCGACATTTACAGCTTTCAATTTTGCCGGGCGCACTTTCGCGTGCGCGCTCCGAGGAATGTTAATTAAATCCATTCGCCTCCTAGATCTCTCGCGCCTCGCGGCCACGACTAATTAGTCGAGCACAATGCCGTTATATCCCGGCGAGCGAGCGAGCGAGCGAGACGGAGGAGAGTGGCGCGAAATCCCGACCGGCGCGAGAAGCATCGACACGGAAATCAGTGGCGCACGCCGTCGTCGCAGCCTCACCTTACGCTGAAAAGCCAAGCGTGTCATAGGGCCGCGCCGACAATCGCCAGCTTCCCGAGAGGTGTAGATGACAATATCAGATTGAAAAAGTCCGTTTTCTGATGTCCTTTTTTTAAGGTGGGGCTAGAATTTCTGCTAAGCGATAAACCAGTTTTCGGGCGTGTTGAAAACCCTTGAAATTGCTTTCAACGCACTTTTTTTGCTTATTCGAAATGCAGAAATTTATGATAATAGAACACGATTTTTTTGTTAATGGGAAGAAAAAATTTTTTTTAACAAATTAAGTTTGAATACATATTTCAACACTTATAAGATACAAATTAATTTCGTCCGTTTTTAAAAACTTTAGTATACATATAATAGTACTTTTCGACACTGGTGTGGAAGTTGATTATTTACCTCGTGAGACATTTTTCGCCCGAGCGAAGCGAGG
>JAWWEM010000030.1:2142760-2169604 GCA_035582935.1 Ormyrus thymus | reverse complement strand
GTATCGAACATTATTTTATACCACGAGCGCCGAAAAATCATGTCAAAATCGTGATTTTGAGGTTAGAGTGGTATAAAATAGTTAAACAGATCTGCACATTAAGAAAACGTTCCTTACAAATAAAACGCATAACCAACAAGTTGAAAATCTGGAAATTCCTTTTCCCGAAAATTACCAATTCGAAAGTTTGCCACAATAAAACCCGAGGGCAGTAAAATAAAAACATTGAGAGTCAAAAGATATCGGACGTTGGATTCGGAAAGCGGGCTGGGGACACGTTGATGAAGCACAAGGGGAAAATAAGGAAGAAGCCGCAACAGTTCGCGAGCAGCGAAACTCGATATCAAACTGGATTCGATTATTGGCGTGCGCCCGCGTTATGTGCGCCGACGAAAAAAGGGAAGCCGAGACTGAGAGTCGATCGCGCTCGTAAGTACCGCGGATCTCCCCGGAATCTTCAGGAAGCGGCGGAGAGGGACGCAGCGCGGCGTAGGAAAATTCCTTGGCGATCGGATACGAGAGACGTCGGAATAATACAGTTAAAGAGAGAAGCGGGGCGGGCGCGCACGCAACGCCGGGGACCTCATCTAAAGTTACAAATTGCAATTCTTCCGTGGCCGTGCTTCCAATTCTGTAAAGTTATGTTACGGCGCAAAGTAAGCGGGATTTATCAAGAAAGTTGGTATAACTCCGCGCCCCGACTGTACGACTATTGATGCAATGAAACGATTGGCCTCGCCTCATTTACTGCTACCCTTTCTCTTATTCTGCCGCGACGAAATCCACCCTCTCCCGCTTTGTCTGCGTGGCGCGGCGCTCTTTCTCTCTTTAAAATGCCATTATTGCTACTTTCTCTCGAGGCTCACTCCTTTTTCTTGGCTTTGCCGGGGGTCGTTTGCGGATAATGCGAGGGAGATTGACTTGATGTGTTGGCCCTTCAATTCTTTTCAGATTTTCAATGCTGACCAAGTTGGAATGAGGGCTTGTTTAACTTGGCAAATAATCGATTCGAATTGAAATAACATCAGCATTAGATTTTTATTCTAAATTGGAAATGTATAAGAGTTTGCTTTATTTGTAATATAATTTTTTTTTCTACCAAATAGCTGTTAAATAATAATTATAAGAATATTTTCAGAACTTGTTGAATTTCCAAAACAATTCAGAAAAATCTCTCGTCCAAAAAATAAACTCCGTAAAGAACAGTTTATTATTCCCCGCGATATTCCATAACGGGCCGGTCGGCAGGTCGACGTATATACCGCCGAGCCAGAACTCTTAGGCTCAGGTAAGGCAGAGAGCCTGGACAGCGAGCAGCGGGATCGAACGGAGGGCAAGAGTCGAGCGGACGTTACTCCGGCGCCTCTTGCGTAGGTTTATCTGGAAATATTACTTTGCCTCGTCGGACGTGCGCCTGCACACAAGAGTCGCGGGCGAAACAACCGCAAGGTGAGCCCGACAGCGCTTTTGATACGTCCCAGGCGTCGCGTAGAGGAGGAAGACGGAGACGGAGGCCTGCCGTATAGCCGCAGATATATGAACGGGATTGCAATCATGTCTGTGTTAGTCCTGAGTGTCCTGTTGGGATGATATAAATATTGTACGCTGCCGATGCCGCTCGCGCGCACACACGTACACACCTGGATCCGGAGAAGAGAGAGAGAGAGAGAGAGAGAGAGCCGCGGAGGAGACGCGGGAGACGCGTGAAATGCGATAACTGCAAGAGCGGACAAAGAGAATGAGGCGTTGCCCTGGGAGCTCAAGATCTGCGATGCTAAATTTCCTGCCCGGAGAGGTGATCGCGGTCTCCAGGTGTCAATTTCCTCGGTTGAGAAGTTTCGAGCAGTTCGCGAAGCAGGAAGTTGAAAAGCAGTTTCATTGCAGTGGGCAGATACGCGAATACTCTCTCGCAACCATTTTTATTTCAATTTTCGATGTTGAGTCGTATTATTGTTGAAACCAATCGGTTCAAAGTTTATTGGCCAACGTTTTCGTGAGTACTCATTTTGTGAAATTAAAATAAAAATTGAAAGATAAAAATTTATCAGAAATTTTAAGACTCCGTACAACGTCCCAAAATTGTTCTAAAGCGAGAAGCTTAACAAACGCGAAAGTAGCTAATTGTATTCCGCATCAAAGTTCTGTTTTTATTCACATCTGCATAATGGTTAAAAGCTTCGATATTGTCCAAGTTTACGAGCATTCTTTGAATACATTACATACATTTCCTATAAACATGCCAGAAGTACACTTCGCATATAATTTGCGAATCCTAGCCAGAGAAGAGCGAGAGCGCTAAGGAAAGAAGGACGTATAGATAAGAAGTAAGCAGAAAAGACGTCGTAAGAAACCGAGGGCAGAGCAAAAGAAGCAGCGGAGGAGGAGGAAGACTAAGAGGATACGGGGATGCGAGGGACGTCATCCTTTAGAATATTAGCCGATATCCCTGGCTATCGACTCGAGTATTTACGGGGATCGAGAGTCCGGAGAGACGCTAGTCGGGCTCGCCCAGAGAAGGACACCTCTCTCTCTCTCTCTCCTTTTATCGCTAAAGAGCAACAAGCCCGGCGAACGAGATATCGGAGCCGCCGCGATGCTGCGCAAGCTGTCAAGACGATCGGCGACGGCTCGCCCGTCACAAAAGGATCAGCTGCGTGTGTGCTCGCTCGCCTGCCTGCCTGCCCTGTAAGGCTATGAATGAAAAAAGAGAGCAACGCCAGCTTGAGTAACGCGGCTTGATAAGGAAAGTACTACTACTACGGCTTAGGTGCATTCGAGCAAGAAATTCTTGAAGCTGCAGGGATGGTAAATCAATTTTTATAGTGTAATCAATTTAAATTTCTATTAGAAAAAGTATCTTATCGCGGGCTCGCAAACGTGATTAATTGCTTATTTTAAGGTTTTTAAGGTTTTTCCTCTTTGAAACTGGATTCCCTGCAAAACTACCGCCGTAAGAGTTCTGACCGTAAAATGAAATAATAATGCGTTTTATAAAATAGCTTTTATACTGCTTTGTGGTATTATTTTATATAAATATGTAAAGTATTTTCCAAGTTGTTATTAGTTTGCTCCGGGAACTATGTAATCACGTGAAAATTATTTCCAAAGTGCATATAAAAGGCTCTTACATAACGTATGTAAGAACATTATCGCAAGTAATATTAGAAAGAAAAAGTTAAGACACTCGTAACGAATTATTCACCCTTAAAAAAATTCCAAATCCAACCTATTAAGATAAATGTAAAGGCCTCAAAAGAAAGCAATCACGGCACTTACTTTATATTCATGCGGCATTCACACTTCTAAACAGCTCGACTTCGGCTCATCCCGTCATATTGCGCGGGTCGTCTCCCAGTAAAGTCACTGCAATATTGCACGACAAAACGCGAAACCCGCTAACTAACGTCTTCCTCGCGGCGCAATCGAAGTCTTACCCGCGAAACGAAACGAACGCGCCGCGGAATAAGCAAGCCATAAAAATGCAAAGCAAACGGCGCCAAGTTAGATAAACAGAACGCGAAATTGAGGGGACTCGCCAGACAAAGGGACACGAGACGAGAGCTGGAAGAAGCGGAAGGAAAAAGTAAAGGAGGAGGAGGAGGTGGGCGGCTCGGATATAGGATTGCGTTCGCCAGGTCCCCGGTGGGCTCTAGCTCCTGGCCAACGGTCAGGACGAGGGACAACGCGAGCCTCTGCCGCGAATTATCAGCGGGGTGTGTAAGTAAGCGCCGGATTTCGGCGGCGTACCTTCTGATTTCGAGACTTCCTTCGGAAATGCAATCACCCGGGAGATGGGCGATGTTTAGGTTTTGCTGATTGCTGAAGAAAGTTTTGTATTCGATTATATTGTTTTGCTCTCTTGGCGAAGTTAGTTTATTTCAAGAAATGGTTCGTTCTCGTTTCAAAATTAATTTCAGGCTTTTTGGCTTCCGGCAAATAGTACAGTCACATAAATTTTTGAAATTAAGTTCTAGAACACATTCCAATAAAGCAGATGCCGTAAGAAATAAAGAAAGACAGCGAGAGGACGCGAAAGGCCGTAGGACGAAAAACATTTTGGGAGGAGGTTGCAGGGCGGAGCGGCAGAGGAGGATGCGGCCTGTAAGCAAACTGTCGTGATGTACAGCCAAACAAACTTTTCTAATACCGCGTCGGCCATCCTGGATTACGCCAGAGATTGAAACGTATATATGTATTTGTGAACGCAACTGGCGAACGGACGCCAGGCTATACCTCCCTCCGGTCCCTCTGGGAAGCGCGGAGAGAGCGACTTCTGGACTTTCTCGTTAGGCGTCTTATCGCGCTTTTGTTTTTTCCTGGGCTGCCGCCGCCGCCGCCGCCGCCGTCGTTGCTGTGCGCCACCCCCGTTGTCATTGTTGTGTTTGCTAAGCTGAATTTGCTGATTTTGTCTCCTTTTCTTACTTATCTCACAACTAAGAAGAACGATGATCAAAGAACTTTTTTCTTTGTTCCTCGTGCGCTTTTTGTTACGATTCGAATTTTTATCTTCTCGCTATTGCAATTGAAGATTTCTTGGGAAATAAATTGTTAAAGTTGATAAAACCGAAAACTCGAACAATTTGAAGAGACTAAAGTACAAGAAATTGCGTTGAAAAATTTATTTATTTTCATTCAATTGAATCAGCAGCTTTAAGCATGCACGTAAATTTAATTTTAGAAGAGTAAAAATCAAAATAATTTTGCGAAGTCGAACTTAAACTAAAGCCAGCGAAGCGAATAAACACTAAATTCATCACATCATAAAGATCCGCGGCGTTGGCAGAGCACAATTGAAAGTTTAATTACACGCATTAAAGTGCCGAGACTTATTCGACTACCCGGAGTAACTCGCTAAGGAGCAGCAGAAGCGGGCAGAGAAGCGCGCCGGAGAGGGGGAGGGGGCTGGGCAGAAGCAAGACGTAGAGCCGGTGGTGCCTCGGAAACTTGGGGTAGTACAAGTCTTGGGGCGCAGGTCTTGAAATTTCATTCGAGCCGCCGCAAGCGGCCTGGACCCTCGGCGTAGGAGGACATCCTGACGAGCATAACCGCAGGCCTGTCTCCTCGGAGTGAGGAACGGCGACGTCGCATAGTTGCCACGACCGCCGCCGCGCCCAGGAGGATGAAGGAGGCAAACAGCGAGCTGCTGCTGCCGCCGCCGCTGCAGCCATCCCCGCCCCCCCCCCCCCCTCGAACGGAGCACGGTGGACGCCCGCTACAAGGGGCCAGTATTTATGCACATTGTTGACTGGCACGTGGATTTATGCACGTCCGTTATATTATGCGTCCTGTCGTCCCTCGTGTAAAGCCGGCGTGCCTGCCGCCGTCTCCAGCGAGGAGCACGCAATAAATGCAATTCGCCAAGCCACGCTCTCCGGCCCCGCATCTGCGTCGCTCCGCCGGCGGTGGGGGTTGACTCGGTCGTTCTCGTCCCTTTCCCCCGCGAGAGGACTTTTTTTCGAGCACGCGACGCGGGGCTGGGCCGACGGCCCGGCTGCTGCTGCTGCTGCCTTTTAAGCGGGCCGCGGATTTTTTTAAGGCCGAGAGCTCGAGCTGCGTTTAATTTACGCGGGGGATCTGGCCGCGCTAATTCGGGGCGAATGGAGTGAGGGAATGAATTTCGGGGGTTTAAATTAAAAGTATCTTTTACTTGGCTTGGAGGCTCAAGCTCGGCTCGTTCTTTTGGGTTTGATAGTTTGCGAAACAATTAACATAATATTTTATTTTTTTTCGGATTCGAAGTGGTATTTTAATTACAAGTTGCCCTAAATGAATAATTTGCAAAGATGCTTAGCAATGTTTAATTGAGGTTTATAAGTTTCAGAAAATTACGAAACTAATAATGCAATAAAAGTAAAATCGTCAAGTATAGAAAAATCCACTTTATAAATTGGTAAAATGCTAATGTTCCGGCATACTTAAACAAATCAAATAAATTTTGTGATGTGGTAATTCGAACCCGATTACCACGCACAATTTATTTCTAATTTTGCCGGATATCGGCGCCGCGTTGATCGCACTAGCGATCGTACGGGCACACGGCGGTGCGGAAGAAGATCGGGTCTCTTCCTCCTGAGGAATATGACGAGTAAGAGGGTAAAATCACTGATAAACTACAGATTAATTTTCACTTAGTTTATTTAACAACAACTCCACTCGGGGCAGTCGCCCGCAGGACCTGGCTCCCGAGGTTGTTGTGCGCACGAACAACCTCGCGTGAGCCAAGGCAAGGAGATTTCGAGCTCCCCGTCAACTCCGTCTTCGACGTAGCGGTGTTTCTCCGGTCGAGCGTTGCTCCCGGAGAACTCTCTACAAATATTGTACAGTGTGTTGTGTGCGTGTGTGAGAGCAGTGTTTGCTCTGGTGCTCTACGAGCACAACTCTCGCGCAAATCAGGAGTGTAAGTTGACGCGACGTGAGGGATAAGGAGCAAGAGATCCAGGGAGATCCCGAGAGAGAGAGAGAGAGAGAGAGAGAGAGAAGAGTGTGTGAGCGAGCGTGTATATATATATTTTTCCGCGATGCAAAATAACCGCGTGGTGAGCGTAGGGAGCTGGCCTTGCGATCGGTCGGCCCTCGCTTCGAACTCAGTTTCGTTCTTGCGCACGACAACCTCGGGAGCCAGGTCCTGCGGGCGACCGCCCCGAGTGGAGTTGTTGTTAAATAAACTAAGTTCAAATTAATTTGTAGTTTATCAGTGATTTTACCCTCTTACTCCTCATATTCCTCAGGAGGAAGAGACACCCGCTCTTCCTCCCCACCGCCGTGCATCCGTGCGATCGCTAGTGCGATCAAAGCGACGCCGATATCCGGCAAAATTAGAAATAAATTGTGCGTGGTAATCGGGTTCGAATTACCACGTCACAATCTTGAGCGAGCCATTAGAGACCACTCAATCGCCTCCCACCGGAGCGAAAACCTGCTTCTCGGAAGCGGCGGCCAAGTCATTGAAACTTGCCTCGCGGAGCTGCTGGCTTCGAGTCCAGCAGCTCCGCTAGCAAAGTTTTCACTCTCCGTCGACTGGGTCGCTCTCCCGCGTGTGGCTGGCCACTCTCTTCCTCTCTCTCTCTCCCTCTGCTTTGACGTGTCTTCTGGCCACGCAAGCTCCGCCGCCGGGAAAGTCTAATCGCCGGGGCAAACTCGCCGGAGAGAGAGAGAGAGAGAGAGAGAAATCTCGGCCATCGGCGAGTCCTCCGCCGGTCGGACGCTTGGAGTTGACGTGCGCGTCGTCGAGTCGAGGACGTGGACCCGGAAGAAAAGCGCGCCCCGGCCACGAGCGAACGAGTTCTATGCGCCGGATGACGGCCGGCCGCCGCCCCCCCTCCGGGCAAGAAGATTTCCAAAGCATCCGCTACCGCCGTCAGCCGCATGCTCGCTCTGTCGTCGTCCTTCTCCGAGTCCTCGTCGCGGCACTCCTCCCGCGTCTGATTTGAAGCCGCGATGTGCCGCTTGGCGCTGATGCCGCCTGATTTTGAATAGCCGCCGGGTCGGCATCAAAACGCTGCCGGGGACCGACTCGGGATACCGGATTCAATTAAGGATCATAACCGCATTCTCGAGTCTGCACATGACGAGAATTCATTTATTTATTAAAAACTTTTACGTACTATGGAAAGCCCCTTTTCCATAAAATAATCCTTATTATAAAGTTTTCGAGTATTTATCAATCCCTAGCCGAGTTTATCGAATTATAAAAAAAAAATGAATCACGAATACCAAATGTCGGCGCGCAATGCATGCCCGAATTAACTAGTTTATCAATAACTCAAGCAAAGATCATAAGGGCTCGAACAAACCCACAATGCTCTTATAAAACAAATCTAAATAAATACTCATCTATTTTGATCTGTATAGTTCCTCCTATTGCTCGCACGGTACCAGTTTAATATCGGCCAGATTAATGTACGGCATTGCTTTTGAAAGTTCTTACAAACATAGCCAAAATATGTCCATATAATAGATCGAGCCATCGAGCCCGGCTCGGCGGGCAATCGATATAAAAGGCCAAACGTACATCCATAAATCGCTTGTTTCGCGAAGGTCCGCGTTAACTCGCGCCGGGGAGAAAGAGCTAACATAGAGCTCCGGAGCTCTCGCAGTATGAAAATTACAAAGCTATTAATTATAAGCCACGATAAATTAAGCAGTCGCGGGGCCATTATAGAGCGTGCTTTGCGCCGGAGCCGTGAATTGTTGGTAAACTTGCCGTCCAAGTACGCAACACGCTCTCGGTCGGACGCGCGGCCGACCGGCCAGATAATAATGGTCGGTTAGAATGCTAATATATGTTCGTAACGCGCGTGAGAGTGAGAGAGCGAGAGAGAGAGAGAGTCGGAGTAGGAGAGAAGAGCGCACCCGGGGACCTTGCATCATCGGAGGAGCCAACTGGGCACTACCTACGCCGGCGCTGCTTCCTTCCGGCCGGACACACGCCTGTATAATCTACGCCCCGAGACGTTATTACTCCCTGAGACACTAAAACCCCCTTACCGCGCGATCGGCAAGAGGGAGGAAAAGGGAGAGAGAGAGAGAGAGAGAGAGCCAGTCAAGCTGCTGCTCTTGCACTTGGAAGAGTCGAGGGAGCAATTAGCCCGGCAGATACCGAGAGCGCGGGGCCAGTCACCTTAAAGGCGATTAGCCCCCTACGCCGGCGCTATCTCTCGGCCAGCGCGCTTCTACATAAAATATGGAGGATACAATGTTTCCGGACGATAGGGCCGGGAGCGCGCGCGCGGACGTCTTTCGGGGCTGGCCAAAGTCCCCTTTCGCAGATGCGCAAGCCGCCGAGTCGAGGAGGAGCCGCGTATTAATGATTTTCAAGCTTTAAGGGTTGCGAGAGCCACCCTGTCGCCTGATAATTTCCGAGTTAACATGCGCTTATGTTTCTGCCTTATGTTTCGCCGATTTACGAGCTCGCCGGGGTCGCTGCAGTCGATGAGTTATTCACGAGATTTGACGGAACGGTAATGACTGCTGGACGCTATAATGGATGGATTCGTACCGCTTGGTAATATGCATACAATATTTACACTTCAACTTTGAGTGTCTCCTAGTCTTTTTCAGCACTAAAAGATATCAAAACCTAATCAAAAATTTACTACTAATACAGCTTTAAATATTCAGAAGTAGTAAAAATGAATGAATAAAATTATTTATTTAGTAACTACTATTTAAAAACTGATGCCTTTCATAAGAACATTTGCAAACAAATTTCATAATTCATACTTCTATTCAAAGTTATTAAAAATTCGTCAGTTAAGTCTTCCGTTACACCTAATTACTTATTTGGCGCCGTTTACCATTTCTAGCTCGAATCTAAATAAGCAAGTTGCCCCATCCCCTAAAGCAGTCTTTTACAGCGCACTCCATAAACATCCTCGCGCAGATTATGGAGGCGCGCGGCTAAAAAAGTTCCGGCTATTTTATTACCCCACCGTAGCGAGACGCGGCCGATGTCGCGCCTCCGACGGGGTTGTAAGGTCGCGATTGTTTTACTGGGCTGAAAGAATGTATTATTAAATATCCCGCTCCGGCTCCGCGCGCGCGCGGCGGTAGCCATCCGGTAAGTAGCTCCTTCTTTATGACGGTTAAATATAAAATAAGTAGAGCCGGCTCGGCTGCAGCGGCAAGGTGCTCGGCCCGATACCGCGCTGACTTGTGGCTCCATTAGCGCCTTCCCCTCCCTCCCGGCCCCCGTAACGTATAGCATAATAAGAGTTTATGTGTCAGGTTGATGCGCCGGGAGAGAAGCCTGCCAGACGAACTCCGCCGCTGCCGCCAGTGGAAACTGTTATATTTTCATTAGGGGGGGAGGCAGAGCCAGCCGCGCGGCTCCTCCGCAGCCGCTTTTTCTCTAACGAGGGGGGCGCGCTCGGCCCTTCGATGAATGCGAAGTCTCGGGAATCGACGGCCAAATTGCGCGGGGACATCGGGAATTATTGATCAGAGAGCGGAGAGGCTGCCGCCGCCCCCTCCTTTGGCTTATTATATTTTATTGCGAGTACGCTCTTTTGTAAGCGTCTTTAATATGCGTCACGTAGGAAGACGGACGTAACTGTCTTCGGCTGGGTTTTATATCAGGATTTGAGGTTGCTGTAAGCAGTATTGATGCGCGTAAGCGTATTTTGTAATTTACTGGCTGAATAAAGATGGATTTTATGGATAATGAAGCACTAAATTTTAATAATTTAAGATTTTGCCTCAAGATCTTATTTTATGCACAATTTAGCCTTCGATAAAATAAGTAATCTGAAATTCTGATAAAAATTGTGCAGAAAATCTTTTTTGAAAAATTATTTTATGTTTCCGAAACTTCTAAAATGTCAAATAAAAATGTCAATGAAGTTATTAATTAATTAACTCGCTCTTACTTCTTTATTTTGACTTACGCAACTGATCTTATTCAACAAGCTAAAATAAAGTTTACCAAAAACCTTAAATCGAACTCTGAAATTGAAAAGTGCACGTTCCTCTCCCATGCACCCTCCCAGCAAGCTTTTATCCCGTTCATAAGTAAGAGCAGGCATCTATAGGCAAAGTTGCGTAGTGGTAGTAGCAGCTTCTCCAAGTGTCGAAAGGGCGAACCCTTTGCCCCGATACACTGGTAGTAGTAGCCGGCGCTTTCGGCTGACGCCCGAACAGCAGCCAACCGCATCTGCGTACGTAGGTATTATGCAATCTTGAGGAAACTTACCACTTACTATTAGCCGAGGGACAGAGAGTTAATGCAACGTTGTCAGAGGGAGGCTGCGACAACTCCTTCGACCTGGCAGCTCACGCTACGTCTTTCCTCGGTGTACGCGGACGCGCCCGTGCTTGTGTGCGCGCTGCTGTAGTGACGCGTGGGTCATTGTTGAATTACTTTATTAGTTGGATCGAGTTTGTAAAGACTTTGACAAGATGCAATTTCGTTAAAGCGTATTGATTATTTGATTTTCCACTATTAGAAAATGCTGCGCTATAAAGTACTAAATGAAAGAACTAAATTCTACGCCGGGAATTAAATCCCACATTTGGCAATTTTGATAAAGAAATTTACTGACGCTAGAGAGCCATAAATATCATTACAATCTATTCCTCCAGAAATTCATCAAAAGAACTAGCTAATATCCCCGCCGGAGGCGAAGCGAGAGCGAGATAAACCGCCTCCCCATCCGACATCGGGCGACAAATTCGTAAATCAGCATTTTACACGGGCAGCGGCAAAGGACTCGCCCGAGAGATCTCTCGCGCGTATAAACAGACTTGATGTATGCGTACACCAGAATGCATAATAGGCAGAATCCCAAGGTCCTAAGATGTCAGCCGGCAGCGGCGCTGTCTCGTCCTCTCCCCGTCCGACTTTCTCTCTCTCCCCCTGGCCGCTTTTCGTGATTCCGAACGAAGCTCTCGCTCTCGGAAGATATAGCGAAACTACAGCATGCGGCGGCACTCTTGCCCCCCCACCCCGGCTTCTGATTTACCCCCGACCCCCTCGTGCATCTATATAGACATAGCATAGTTGCGGCTAGTTGGCCGTCACCTCTGCGTCGACGCTCCCTTGTCTCTTGGACTGATTCAATTTGCCCGCCTCGTGGCTGTTTAATTACTGGAGCCCGAAGTGGACCCTGGCCAAGAGGCGCCCGAGAGAGAGAGAGGGAGAGAAAGAAAGACAAGCTCTCTCTCCCTCTCTCCCTCGTCCACTCGGAGTATATATATATACTCGGCGCAGAGAACATCTCCGCGGTATTGGCGCATCGGTGCATCGACTTTGTGTCGGTGCGCACACCGACGCCAAGACACTAACGGAATAACGTCCGATGGAGATTGTTGTTGATACCGAAGTAACGCGCTCGGACGCCGCCGCTGCCCCGGAGGGCATTTCTCTCTCTCTCTCTACGCAAGGCCGTATATACGTAGTGCGGCGACACAGGTGGAGTGCGGAGGGAGAGAGACAAGGCGACCAGGTCCGACGTGTCTTGCAAACCGAATGACCAACCCCCTCCCCCTCCTTCTCTCTCTTTGCGCCCCGAGACTAAACTATACGCTCGCAGGGCACTCCCACACCGCGACGGCGACCCCCATCGCCTTCACTGGCCTTCTAAACTATACGGAGCGCGTCCTCCGGCCTCTCCCTGCCTGGTCAGATTCCCTCTCACACTTGCACAAATGTTTCGGGAGCCCCAAGTTGTTCTGGATTACGATCGACTGAACGTATGGAGAGGAGATGGCCCGGCGTAGGATGAGGAAGCTGCTCGGGAAGGTGAGAGCCTGACAAGGTGGAGATCTTCCGAAGGTCCGCCGGTCTGATTACTTTTTGTCGAGCGAATCCCCTTGTTGCTGGGTGTAGAAAATTCGTCAATGAACATTGCTTAGAAATTCAACGGCATGTACGTTTTATTTCTCTGCTGACGAAACAAATGCTGTAGGATTGAGCAATAGCGGCGTGAATTATTTGATTACACTTAGTTACGAAATTAATTAATTCTCTGCTTACTGCGAATACTAAGTGGTAAGTAGTAGAACTAGTATACTAACAACTTTCAAATCACTTAAATTTGCCAAATCCACTCTCTAAAAATGAATAAGTGAAATAAGTCCATGTGCACTTATTCATTTTTAGAGAGCATTTTTTGTATACGTAGTGCTACCAAACGATTTTCCTGTTACGACTTTCTGTACTCCGCGCTCATTTCAATTCAATTTTTAATTTCGAAAATTTATCGACGCTATTGCCTACTATCCATCACTTCAATAATTAAATGAAATCTAAAATGAGATCGAGCAAATACACGAGAATACCCGCGACCTTAGTGAAAGGATTCGTATCGAACTCCTCAGCTCGCATCTCTCTTTCGCACTCTTTTCCTCGGCGTTCGGTGCACGAGTTATAACGAACTAACGGACACGCGGACAGACGGATGGACCGCAGGCACGCGGAGGCGAATTCTAAATTTATAATGCCCGAAGCAGCTCGCGAGGGAGAGAGAGCCGCGCGTTCGTTCTCTCGCGCGTATCTCTATTATAAGACTGCCATAAATCGCCGCTTTCATTATCATAAATCGAATGCCATCAGGTCGTGCACGTCAGCCGGACGAATGCCTCCGTATGGGCCGAGTGTCTTACGAGCGCGCGGAACAGCGAGCGACTTATTGTGCTGCAGCTCATCGTCGTACGTTTCTCTGCCCTTCGGCGGAATCGCGTATACACGTTATAAGAGCTCGCGCTCTCGCTGCAGTATTTGCGATTGACGCTGATAAATAATGTACGGCGCTGCTTCCTTTCCCGGGGTCTTTGTGCCGGCGAGAGGAGGGAGATTCTCGCGGGAGATTTCTCGGTTTAAATGAAATTTTATCCGAAGCGCTTTCATTTCTCGCGAAAATTTCGAAACGATAAGAATCGTTGAAGAACATCGGTGAAATATCAGAGATGTTCTTGAATCGAGATCACTTAATTATTTGTATATACCTGAACCGTTATGCATACTCGAGCACTATATTTAATAGTTATTCTCGAATGCCTTCGTCTGTTTTTACTTTTTGTAAAGTCACGCCCTATAAATCTCAAAATCCGTGTGACTTTAATTCATCAAGCGAACCTTTTGAGATGCATTACATAAATAAGATTTCGCGAAGTAAAAAAAAGGCTTGTGATGTTTGAGTAGCCGAGAAATATTTACGACTATTCTACATACGTCTTTCAAAAAAGATTTAATATAATTTCTGGAAAGTGAAGAAGATGACGATCGTATTGAAGTCGCCAATTCCGCGTACCGCTCAAGCATTCAGAGAAGTTCGTGACAACTGCTCAGAACGATTGATTTATGACGCCACCCGCAATATTTAGAGAAGCCGTTAGGATGCACGAAATCTTGCGTTCTAATATTATTACATCTCAACTTAATCCCAAAGATTGTTTTAACTCGTGTTTTGCTTCAAACTTATATTATTTCAATTTGGGCATTATAAAAATGAATTGTTGTTCAAGTTAAAATAGTTGCATGCCTTATTGTTAATACAACTTTCGTAATTTGCTAATTTAAAGCAAGTAAAAAAAGGGGTCATACAGAAAATATGTACTGCACTAAAAGCTGAAAAATATCTGCATGGTTTTCATAATGTCTCAATACTTCTCGCGCGTAAAACTCATGCCGCGCAAATGAAAACACCAACCGCGGCGGCAATAAAAAAAATCAAACCCGAAAAACTAACGACGGGCAAATCGTTCGTTACACAGTCTCTCCTCTCGGTCGACTTGCTCTCGCAGCTCCTCTCCGCGTGTTTTACGACTCTGTCCTTTAATCCGTCTTAGCTGCCGGTCGGCCGGTCGTCTTTCTCTCATTTTTGGCGTCCTTTTTCGAGAGAGCTGGCCGAGCCGTTCTCGCACCTCCGGTCTTCGCCCCTCTTCCCCCCCTGGGCTGCTCTTTCTTTTCAGCGTTTGCGATTCAGCCGCGACGTTTATGACGGCGCGCGACTATAATTCCATCATTGTCGCAGAATCGTAAAGTCTCGGAAGCTGACAAACTGGCTGCCCCTGGCTTCTCGCGAATCGCCGCAGCGGAATGCTCTTTGGCGCAGCGGCAGCAGCAGCAGCAGCAGCAGCTGTGTGCCCCGCGAGCAGTGTTACTCTGCATACTCGCGCGCCAAGCGCGTAAAACGTCCGCCCGAGGAGGACCGGTAGTCGAGGAACTTTTATTTATGAGCCCGTGATGCACGATAATGATTCGACGAATTGCGCGGCCGGCCGAGCTTGAGAAAAAGTGCGAGTGGGCTGCGAGGGAATGCGCGGACGAGCGCCGCGGCTGAAAGATGTGCGTGAATAATCGACTATTATTTTCGAGTGATTTAATAATAGAGTTATTCGTTTAATGATCCTTCTCGATTCCGAGAAAATGCGGAAAGGTTATATGTTTTAATTTATTCTAGAACGTCTGCATTTTGGGGCAAAAGCTTTTACAATACTCTGTTACATTTAATGAATGTAAAACTAGTCAATAATTTAACCGAACGACTTGCTAGAGCGTGCTTTTTTAATATTTCATCAACTCCCTTCCGAAGGAGAAAAAAACTGCCGATCTTAAAAAGATCTCGGACTGGTCATCGATTACCGTTAAAACTGGCGCAACGTGTCAGCGAGCGGAGTACTTACGCACAAGCGCACGTGTCGAAGGCGTAACAGCTCGGAGCGTCGATATACATACGGCGGTCGCGTCAAATTTATGCGACTTGTCCGGCGGAGTTACGTCGGCACGGACTCAAAACACGCGGGCGCAACCATCTTCCGGAATCGGCACGCATGCACGTCGCGCATAATGTAAATCCGACTGAGCCTTGCGGGATAAGTACGTGCCCGACTGCGCACGCAACTGTATTACTTCGGCCGCGCTTTCGATTGACGCCGTGCCGATCGGCCGTTTTGAGTTACATGCGCCGAGCTTACCGACACTTTGGCAAAACGCTCGCGTGAGCAGCGCGTGGCTCTTTCAGTGATCGAGTGCGAGGCTACTTTTTAGGTGCTACGTGTTTATTTATTTGAATGTCATTGGATTGTGTTCTTATATGTGAGGGATGGCATGCGCAACAAATTACAATGGTTCTTAGGTGATGTTAAATTTTGGTTTTAATTAAAATAAATTATGAGTGAACTGAAAATATATAAACACTCTAAAATATAAGTTTTAGAATGCAACTCAGTTGCAACAATTGCAAAAGTTAGTGTAAATTAAAATTCTGTCTATATATATTTATGAAAATTATATTAGCAAATTCCAAAATAATGAATTTATCCAGTGTTATATTTTCGACGTGACAAAGTCAATAAATCATTACTCGGATAAATATAAATACGCAATCGAATACGTTCACCGAATGCAAATTAAATAAACCGTATGAATGAAGTATACTAAAGAGAATCATTCGCATTTCGTAATTCTTCAAGTATTCAAAAAAGGACGCCAATATTAATAAGAACGCGTTGTGAATAGTGCTGTCATTTGTAACATAAATAAAACTAGTTTTATGAGTATATTTCATGTTGTTGTTGCATAATTTTCCGGTCCAACATGCGCGCGGAAAATTCCTGTACATTTTTAACAAATCCTCATGAATCACGTTCGTATAATTTTAGACATCTTAATATTAGATAAATTCATTCAATTCAATTAAAATTTTATGCAGATTTATAGCAAATTTAAATTTAATCCATTTATTAACCATTAAAATTAGAAACTCGCCATTTCCCGCTTACTCTCTCGTAGTATTTAAATTTTGTAAATATAAACTAGAAAAATCCGAGAGAATAGAACACGAATCCATGATCGTTCGTTTTCACTCGTCTTTCAAACACTAACCGTCAGTAGAACCGCGCCGATCCAGAAAGTCCAGCCCTTCCTCCTAAATCCTCACCGCGAGAGCGAGCCACGTCAGCCTAACGAATTTTCCAATGGGCCTCGGGTGTAAGTATCCGCTCCGGCGTACATCGAACTGCGATTTCGCGGGAGAGAGGGAGAGAGAGAGAGAGAGCGAAAACCAGTGTTGCTAGGCTTTTGCCTTCGAATCCGCATACGCGGCCCGATAAATCGGCCGGGTGAGTGTCGCTTGTCGGAGGAGGCTGAAAAAGAGAGCGCCGCGCCGACTAGGCGAGAAAGAAGAGCGGCAAGGGGGAGAGGGGGGGGGGGCAATAAAGTGCGCCGCGACGAGAAAGCTCACGTGTTCGCGTTTAGCATTTATCGAAAGCCCCTCGCGAGATCGTAACTCCGAAGTGCACACGGGCCCGCGTGTCATGCAGATAGGTTTAAAAGCCGTACGTGCCGCATTTACAAATGCGCTCTCCGCATTCTATCCTTCGGGCCTGTTTCTCCGTGCGCCTCCCCCACCTGGCGGAGGAGCTGCGCTTTTCATAGACGTACAGGCGGACGTCCGAGGGCGCACGTAAGACGAGCGCGCGCGCGCGCACGTTTTTCTGTGCGGCGAGCTTGTTTATTCGCCGGCCGGAGAACCCACGACGAAAGCGGCCAACTTTCTTTACGGCGAGCTTTTAATTATGTAATGCGGGCCTGATCTAAAATTTAGGTGCCGGGAGAGGATTCGAGGAGGTGCCGGCTGTTTCGCTGTTTTTATTGTAGTTTATTGTATTGTAATAATTGATTTTTTATCTGTTTCTTTTCTTTATTTTGGGCTGCTGGCAGAATTTATTTAACATGAAATTTCTTTTCATTTTAGATTGAATCTTTAATTTATTCATTGTACTTTTTATAAGTTAAATTATAAAATTATAAGTTTTCATTTAATTAATATCGCGCGTAAACAAAACTTTATAATATTAATAAAAATGTCTACTTTGTCATCTTTATTCTCTCACGACTTGAAAAGAGTGCTAAAAAAGTCGGAGGAAAATTTGAAAAAGCAAAGTATCTTCGAAGATTCAGAACGTAAGTAATAAAGCCCGTAAAAAGTCTGACTGTTTCTTCGGAGAAGTTACGATAAATACAGTCGGCGATCCTCGCGCGTCACTGCCTCGCCCGCCCGCACATCTTCTCCCCGTCCCCTCTCTCCTTTAGAACAAAACCTGACGAGACCCACCACTTCCAAGCAGAAGAAGAAGGACAGTCGAAACAGCAGGAAGAAGAAGAGGGTTTCTCTCACCGACGCTCCCGACGACTACACATTCGGTTCGCACGCGCACTTTCACGAAAGAACGGCGGCACGTACGCCCGGGGAGTGCAGAAACAGCAGAGAGGAGAAAGAGCGAGAGAGAGAGAGAGAGAGAGAGAGAGAGAAAGATAGCACTCAACAAAAAGGGATCAATCCGGCGGCGGCGCGAGCCGCGAAGGAAACATAAATCGTCCGGCGCGAGACAGTTTTGGAGGGTGAACGACAAGCCGGAGAAAGAGCGGAGAAGAGCGAGCTGCCGCGATACAAACAAGATCTTCGCTCGAGACGGTAAATATACGCGCCGCGAGCTAAGAAGTCTGTTTTCTTAAGGCGAGCGATGAGCGCCGCGGCGAGAGGAAAAAAGAGGCGCGAGCGCCGCCAAGTGGAATGGAAATAAATATAAAGATAGGCCCCGATAAAGGGGGAGAACCGGACACCGCGCGCCGCAAATGAGAGCGAGACCGAATGAAGATATTGCGAGGAATGGGAGTGCGAGTGGAAGAGAGGACGACGACCAGAGTGACGGATGGAAGGTACACTGCTGAATGAGCCCGAGCTGAAAAAACACGTAATCGCTAGAAAAACGCGACCGATTTAGTAATGAAACAATTTATCGACTGCGACGAATGAATTATCATTCGCGTGCATTTATGGGGTCATATAAATGTCCTTATGCATTTTGCATATCGAGTAGCTTTGCATTTTTAATGGGCACTCAATAACTCAGTGTTCATTTTTATTAAGTACAATTAGTATTTGTACATGGTTAATAAATAAATAATGTTGTAACAAAGTATTAGCAATCAATGTTTATTTACATAACTATTATATTTGCTCTTATTGCTTTTTTACGGCATAATAATTAACATATTTAGAACCTATAATTAGCATAATAAGCTTAACGAAGCAGAAAAATTATTCCGTGTTGATTATAAAACCGAACGTTTGAAGAATTGAAACCATTTTTGCTTTAGAAAAAAATGATTTAATGTACAGTAACAAGTAGACGACATTAATTAGCCAGTATTCAATGAACTGAGATAATCGTTTTCTTTGTAATACCAGTGGTAAACAAATTATCACGCACAAGTAGCGTCTGTCTTTGATGCAAATGTGCAAAGATAAGAAAACAAAATAGATCTTGAATGTTAAAAATGATTAAAATAGAAAAACACAGTAAAGAAGAAGCATTACTGTACGAACGAAGACAATTACAGCACAAGGAAGAAGGGTGTAAATAATAATTATGCACGTCTGGATTGATACATTATTTGTTGAAGCTGACCATCCTCGTGTAACTCATAAAGTTATTCATTTTACTCTGTGTAAAGTAAAGAAAGGTTTGCAATGTCCTTGTCACTCTCGGGAGAACGAAGGCGAGTGGCCGATAGATGCGCGCTGCGCGCGCACACATACACACACCGCAGAGGGACACCCCGGCCGTTGAGCTCGGAAGAGCAAAGGCGCTTTATTTCTCAACATGACAGTCGGAGACAAGTGACCACATCGAACTGTCGTATTTCGAGCTGTCACCTGTCCCGCACTGCGGCTCTCGCCGCAACTTGTTCTTAGCGCCCCGTTTCCTTTTTTTCTCCACTCTCACAATAAAAATATATAAGTCAACCGGCCCGCTCTCTCTCTCTCTCTCTCTGTCTCTCTCTGTCATCTTTGCCAACTCTTTCTCTCACGCGCACGCGTGAGTCTACTTGCTCGGCTTTTATTGCCCGCCGCTCTTAATTTACGGCCCACTAAAACTTTAAATGTAACTAAATAATATTACATTTCTGGGCCGTAAAACGCCGTGTGGATTTCTTCCAGGGGATAAGCAAAGCTCACGGGGTATAAGGTGTAAGGTACAGGAGAGGGGTCTGAACTTTGGCCAACGGGTGAAATAAAAAGGAGGTGATTATATTGTTTCGGAGAGGGCCTGCTTGTGTTAAACTACGGGACAAATGACGCCGTTGAAATATGGATGCGCTTAAAATTCATGGGGGATAATATTTTCCCAGGCGAGAGAGGAGCCGAGGTTTTTATTGTTTGATTAATTCATGTTTACTGTTATTCGCCCTGACCTGTACGACATCTTTTATTTAATGACTGGCTCCTCTCGTAATGTAAGGTTGCTATTCACTTAATTCTGGTTCTTTACATTGTGCTGCGCGCAAATTTTTATTTCACCCTTTTTGTTAGTTGCGGTTTGCTACTAAATTTTTTTTAGCTCCAGTCTTTTGCATATTTTGCCAGGCAAAGGTGATAAATGCTAAAAAATGATTTGTTACCGATTAATATCATTTTTATTCAATTGTTTTATGTAAATGAAAGCATGCACTGCTTTAACAATTTTAAAGAAAGATTCACATGCTAAAAGTCATAATCTGGAGTTTAATAAAAATGTTAATAATAATTTGAGGTAATAACTATTTAGTTCAAATAATGGGGATTCACTGATTTCTCGTTTTTATGTGCTAAAAATAAATGATTACTGTATCAAACCTTGGCCACATTACTCATTTTCTTACGACCGGAAGAACCAACAATTCCGCTTAATTGTTATAGACAAAGGAGCGCGAAACGATTCCCGAGAAATCCAAAATTAGCCTATAAAAAGTCAGCGTGCAACAATTTGGCGCGGCCTATTTGCGTCTTACAGTGCTTCTTTGAATCGCTGATTAAAGTTTCCCGCGGTGTTGCCATCCCTCAGGCTCTCGCTCTCTCTCTCTCTCTCTCTCTCTCTCTCTCTCTCTCTCTCTCCTCTCGGAAACTCTTTCGCAAATCCTTAACGACAGGAATGAAAGCAGCGGCCACTAAGTGTGTCATGAGCTGGCTGATGATGACGACGCGGATGATGAAGACGATGATCGTGACGAGAGGGGGGGCCTCGGCGACGACGCTTTTAAGCCGGCTAATTGCCCCCCGCACATATACCTGCTGACGCCCACGCGCGGCTCTTCGCACGCTCTTGATGAAGAAGCGAGGCTCCGCGAGCTGCGTGCACGCAGCAGCAGCAGCAGCAGCAGCAGCTCTCGCTTTGCTCTCAGCCGCAGGTGACGACCGATTTGTCGATCTGTCCGCCCGAGAGAGAGAGAGAGAGAGAGAGAGCCGAGCAACGCGCGCTCTATTCTCGTCGCTCACTTGCCGGCCGTTATGTTTCCCGGGCTAAATGCGGGCCTTTTTACAATTTCGCTTCGCGGAAACAAAGTTCTTTGTTCTTTATATAACGGCTTGCTGACATGGTCATTAAAATTAAGATACCGCCGCGAATAAGCGGGATTTATTGCTTATATGAAGTAATAGCTGTGTTTCGCGAGACTGCGGAGGGGGATTAATAGTGCTCAAAAATATGTGATCGTTTAAATAAATGCGGAACAACAGTTTTGATCTTGAAATTGAATTAAGGTAAAGAAATGAGCGTTCTTTGAAAAGAGGGCTTAATTTACGATGAAATGGTTCAAACTGAAAATGATTGACCCAAAATGACAAAAAGTGACTCGAGAAATGACATTCGAAAGTCTTCGAATCCATGCAAACAGCGCCGTCGGCCGCTTAAAATGCAAAAATCCCACTAATTGAAACACATTCTCATTCTGTTCCCGATAATCGCAATCAATCAACGGCGTAAACCTAAAAACGAAAGCGCCACCGCCGAAAGAGTCCCGGCGCGATATAAACCTCGCCGCAATTGCTCACAATTAAGATATGGGAGCCGATCGCGTGCAGAAACGAGAACCAGAGCAGTTCGCTGAATAAGGAAGCGAAAAAGGAGGCGACCGGGCGGGTCTTTATTAATTAGCGCCGCGAATGCCGAGAGCACCGGGGACGTCGTTACGAGACTGTGACGAGAAAAAGCAGATAAATTATCCGGGCGACCATTAGCCGCGAAACCGGTAATCTTCGGCGAATAAACTTTTACGAGACTTTCGTCGAGGTCGTCCGCGGGATATGAAATCTCGCGCGGCCAGGAAGGCGACTTAATCGTCCGCCGCGAGCGGAATGCATCATCGCGCAAAAGTGCGCGCCGCGCCGCTTGATGCACGAGTTAGCGTTTTGCGCCGGTTTAAAGTTTAAGAGCGCTGGAAAATATGGCCGAGTGGTCTGGATCGATGAATTGCGCTTGCTTTTATTAAATAATTATTAAATAAGGAAACGCATTTTCTTTTAGTTTGTACTTTAATTGCACAGCTAGCAGAACATTTGGTTATTAATAGCGATTTTGGTTATGTCTCAGAAAATCATTGAATTACCGTGGTTTTTATTAATTAACAAAGTAATTTTATATCAACAGATCCGTTTTGAAATATGCCACGTTCATATTATATGAAATCAAATGACTACCCATTGATAATTATAATACCAAAACAAAATGCATTCGTGCAGATCTCACATGATGTTAATCTGGAATGAGACCTTTTTTGATTTCACAAAAGCTTTCATGTATGACATGCTTTGTTTAACATTATAATAAATAAAATTATAAATAAGATAATTTAAAAAAAATCAAAGTTGAATAATTTTACGTAAAATGTCGAATATTTCTTTAATTATCATATTGAAATTCTCGAAATAAAAAAGCTTTTTAATTAGGCTATTAAAACTATTCATTCGAACTAAAATTTTGCTTTCTTTTAAAAAGCAGGAGCACACAATTGACCCATAATAATGAAATATTTCAATCAAATTCCTCGGCGCTACTCGTTAATCTCGAAAGAACTAAATAACGTCCGAACAAGGCGGAAGTTACGGCGACATAAAAAATGCGTGTACACGCTCGGGCGTAAAATGACGCCATCAATATCGGCCTGTCGATAGAGGCAACAATGACGAACAATAACGAAGCGGGACTGAAATTCATCAGCGGCTCTCCTCCATAAACCGCGATCGCGAAAGAAGCTTTCGCGGGGGGATTCCCCCGTGCGGCATAAGTCGTCGGCCGAGATATACGCGGGGCTATAAACCGCGCCGCGTCATTATGTAGCCACTGTATGCCAGACGAGCTCTCTAGCGCCAGCCGCAGTAATGGAGACACGTTCGCAAACAGCCGCCAAGCCGATTTATCTGCGCCTACGCTCCGGTATCTTGAGCCGCACGCGCTCTCAACCCCCTCGTGTCTTACACGAGGATATTTCACTTTTCCGTGTAGCTCTCTCTCTCTGCCTCGGAAAAGATGGCACGGGGGGGGGGGGCGCCGCGGGGGAAAAAACGCGCCCGGTGAAACGGGAGGCCCGAAGATGTACTTTTAACCGGGCCGCTAACGCGTTTGCGATTAATTTCCCCGAACGCTCAACAAGTTTAGGCGAACCGGGGGAGGAGGATGCGCGCGCGATTTATACTTGTTCGCGCAACCCTGGAATATTAACCGGATTTTTGGCCAGATGTGCCGCCCGAGCTTTTATTCACTGAGCGCGGGGGCCTGCTAATGCTGCGCGGGCAATAAATTTTCTTTCTTGCTTAAATAGATTTTTGGCACTTTTCGCGTTTCGTCAATGTCTTACGCAACATTGATTTTATAGTTCTGTTGAGCAATAGTTTGACGATATGTCCGAATTATGAAAACACGCTGTTTGACACTTCGATAAATAATCCGCGATCGTAAAAACAAAAATAACTTATTTGTAATATTATTATTTAGACAAGACGTCATTTTCAAAAATGACATGTATTTAATTTTAAATAATATGTTTTTCAACCAATTCAATACAAGACTACTGATTTTGTACTTAACAAAAAACACTCTCTCTCTCTCTCTCTCTATATTAATATCTACCAATCCCTGGTGAAAGTCCCCCGTTTTTCTCCCATTTATGAAACGCTTTTTTCCACATGTTTTAACCATTTTATGGCCAATTGACCGAAATCGCTAGTAAATGGTTAAAACATGTGAAAAAAGCGTTTCATAAATGGGAGAAAAATGGGTGATTTCCACCAGGGATATAAAAAAATAATAATTATCTCTAGAATAATTACTAAAAAATCTATAACTTCAGGAATACCGAGTTGGTTTAAGAACGAATTTCAAAAATAAACCGTGACACATTCCGCTAAATAAAAAGTCGATAAGTAGAGCGATCCGTCTACATTCACGCGAGAGCCGCAAATTGATCGCAATTCGTCTTGGTAATTTATCGACAGCCGTCGGGACAAACAGCTCTCCGGTGCATCCATCAGCTACGCTCTCTTTACGCACGTCCCAAAGATCAGGACCCTCCGTCGTTTACCTGTGTCGAAAAAAAGAAGCTTGCTCACGTTCGCCTCGCGTACATCAGAAAAGTCGGCCGCGACAAGGTGCAGCCCGATTCTTTGCCGATCGTAAAAGTATTTTCGTGACTCTCTAAGCTCGGCTCGGCGATTCGCCTGACAAATAGAATCGCAAATCACTCAGCGGCCCGCGAGAGAGAAAGAGAGAGACAGAGAGAGAAACAACGGGGAGGGAAAAGAAAACGGAGCTCGAGCGATGAATAATTCATGCAGCGTCCCACGCAAGAAAGGGAAGACTTAGAGAGGGAATCGCAAATATACTACGTGCGACGTTAGGAGCGAGAGGCTGTGTATACGCACAATAATTGTAAATCCGTAAGTGAGGGACAATGTTCGCCGGCCGAGAGTTACGAGTATCGATCTCTCTCTCTCTCTCTCTCTCTCTCTCTCTCTCTCTCTCTCTCTCTCGGCGAATCGTTATCGAGGTCATTCCGATATAGTGGACGAGGTCGCTATGGGTACTCGCGAGAGAGCCAATTGGTACACCCACGCTCGACAAGCACGCGGCGAAAAGAAGATCAAGTTCCTTCGTGCGCGACACCGGGGCGTAATGTATGCGGCGGACCTCGGGATAAGTTTAGGTTTGAGGCGCTGGAAAAAAGAAGAGGACGCGAGGTCTGCGCGCTACGAGTTTTATTTGTCGATTTGTAAGAGCATTTTCAAAAAGTGTTTTGCTTCCGTAAGAACTGTTTGTAAATTGAGCGCTTGCTTTACTTCTGAAACGCAAGTGCTTTCCCCGCCGTTGGAGACTCAGTTTTTGGGTTTTATGAAGTAAATGTTCCACTAAAGCTTAAAAATTAACAAGTTTTTGTAAAGTAAATTGTTCTGCTTTCACAAATAATCTTTCCTCAATGAAGAAAGTTGTTCGAAATTTTAAATGATTCCAAAATATCAACCGTATAAGTTTAACACCGCAATAAAACTCTTGCAGTTCATAAAAAACGCGAAATATTTTAAAAACGGGATTTAATAATACAGTGAATTGCAAAGCCTGTCAGTAAAAATACTAATTTATCATTGAACAATTTATGAAATCCATAAAGCTTACGGTTCACCTCCCAATAAAATCTTAATTACCAGCGTCTTTGTACAAAAAGTTCAAAAAAATTAAAGAAAACGACAAGCCCTGCTCTCGTTAAGGCATTCCCGTTACTTTTTGCACTAAAATATTTATTGCCGATCGAGCGCCAAAAAACCGGACACACCTTTCATTAAATCTGCGGCTCCTCGAACGATTTAATCCGGGCGACGCGCGTACATTGACACGTCTTCGCCGTGTCATTACGTCGTCGTCACCCGACTCGATTTTGCGCGTTTATGTCGCATCGCGACGGAGTATATGGGAACGATCGTTATCGTGACGATTACCGGGCGAATGAGTTTTCGACCATAATTTCAGCTGATTTGTAGCCTTGTACAGGCGGCGACTGCCATTAGCTTTATGGGTGCGAAAACTTGGGTTTGCTTACTTCACCTGTGATTACGTCCGGTGGAAGTGTAACTCTTATTACTTGAATCAATGGTACTGGTGCATCTTTCCTTTTATAGTTCCATGTGTTGAAATAAATGCTTTACATATTTTCTCCTGTTTATGTTGAGTGTTATACATATTGCGCAGTTTCAAATACTTCTTTTTAACAAATCTTTCATAAAGAATATCTTGTGTTATACTTTGTCGAGAGTAAACACCAGAATGAATTTGATTCATTATAAGAAGGCGCATTTATCGATTTTATATAATTCTAAAAATACGTATAAAGTAAATGATAAAATAAAATAGCATTCAAGCGATCTTCAGAAAAGTCCTGAGATATTTGCAGAATAAGTTTAAAGAAGTGTCTAACTAATGTAGAGAATTGCAAGAAGGACTGTTTCTCAAGAAGCTAAAAGTGAGCGATGCTCGGCGTGAGAGTACATTTACGGACGTAACAATTTGTTACGTCCTTAAATTTACCTCGCGTCCCGAAACGCAAACTATTCAAAGCTCCTTAAATTAACTAAATTTACAATAAACCATAAGGAACGGCGTTATAAACAATTCAGCGCCCGGCGCGTTATAACGGGACGGGCATTAAGCTCGCGCCGGTGTGTGTCTGCCCTTCGAGGCATAATACTTTAAGTATGAACTTTCACGCCATTTAAATTCAAAAGAAAAGCCGAGGAGAACATTGGAAGCGACGAAAAAGGTGTATATATAGATATGCGCCTGGCCGTTAGGGGTGAGAAAGATGAATGCCTCGGCGCGAATCTCTCTTTCGGTTCTCTCTCGCTCGCTGCCGCACCGCGCCAGGAGGCAATGAAGCCCGTCAAAGCGAATGATGGACGTCTCCGCATAAAGCTGACGAGTGACTCGTGGCGCCTTCAGGAACGACTCAGAGGAGCCCCCTACATCACTTTTATTACCGGCCGTCCTCATTTTCATATCTCATAAAACCTCCGGAGGCCCGCCCCCTTTTTGCTTCTCTCTCTCTCTCCCTCTCCCGCTCTCCCCGCCGCTCGCCGCGGTTCGCCCCGTCGACCCTGCCACCGAAGAATGACGGATGGACGTGCGCATCCGCATTACAATCCTCCGCTAAGGCTGCGCCGCGCGAGAGTCCGCGAGCGTGTAGTTTCGCTTAATGCGCCGAAATCGACGATTCCTTTATGAAAAACTTGATTTATGCCATCGCCCCGGCTCGCTCCCAGAATATAAGGTTTACTGCTCCGCGGAAGTTTCCGCTCTCTTCTTCTTCTTCTTCTTCCTCTTCTTTCCTGACAATGGTCTTGATATACGCCGGAGCCACATCGGAGATTAGTCGATGCTCTTCACATTTTTGAAATGGTCTTTCGTTCCTTGCGCGCCGGCGACGCGAATGTATTTATATTCCTTTCGAATGAGTTTCCGGAATTTACGACCTTCGCCGGTTTAGCCGAGTTTCGCCTCACGCACAAGAGATTCGAGTAATTTTCGGTGCCGATGGCTGAA
>JAWWEM010000030.1:2084605-2103302 GCA_035582935.1 Ormyrus thymus | reverse complement strand
TATGAACATGAATTAACGTGCATCTTAAAGACATAAATAATTTTCGATTTTTAAATTAGTAACAGAAAAGTTCCGCAAGATCTTTTCCCAGGCTTGAAGCTCTCCAACAAACGAGCTTATTATTGACAAAGCTCTACGGGTTTTCATTATTTGTAAATTATCTGCTTCGAAAGGTATAAATTCAGCTCAGCATCCGGAACGATAGCTGTCGCCAATGGCATCCTTTGAAACGCCAGCCCTAATAATGGCATTCTTTGCCATCATTATATATCTCCGTCATTATCTCGCGCTTGGCCGCTCGCTTCCAATTTAAACGACACTATTATAAGCCGCGCCGCTCTTTCAATTCGCACGGCGCGCCGCGGCTCGCCGCCGGGGATCCATATCCCCGCATTATGCGCCTTACAGCGCGAAAAAGCGCCGAGGAGATACTTGTCGCGTCATCGCGACGTGACAGTCAGGCTACTCGGCCGCTCGTGCGTGACCCTTCGCCCGCGCGTCAGTCTTCCTCTCCCGGCGCGACATAGGTTTTGCTTGTGCGCCTGTCGGCCGGAGCGACAGAGACGGATTCTTTATTATGCCGCGAGGTCACCCCCGCGGGACTCGGCCCTAACGTCTACCTTCCCGAACTTATGATGTATTCGCGCTGCGCGCCGGGGAATTATGCGGAAACGGCCGCCAGTCCTGTGCTTTGTCCGTCATACGTCAAAGCGAGCGATCGCGTGATGCTATGTATATCCCGCCCCACCATTTGACGGCTGTTTAGGGACTAAGTAGAGATAATGGCTTTGCTTAAAGTTTCTTCGGCGATTTATTTATGGGTTAACTACTTTGTTGTTTCGCTAATAAATTATAGAAACGAGTTTTAGAGCTGTGTGCTCTATTTCGCAAAAGTGCGGAAATTGATCACTCTGCGTGAATTGCAAGCCTGCATTTGTTTGGCGATGCATTTGTTAGTTTTACCTATATTTTAATTTATATGAAATAAATGAAATACGAAGGTGAAAAATGTGGCGAGTTTCATGATCGTAATGTGAGACGCTAACCACAGTCTACGAAGCTTTTGAAAATTCATCAAACGATGTTGATAATAAACATTCAAAGTGATACTGATTTTTCAAAGTACTATATTTATTTAATCAACTTGGATTACGGTTCAGCTATTAATCGAAATTCGAAAAAGATTTATAAGAATTTAGAATTTTAATCGATTCTATACTCTAAATAAAAATGAAACTACATTCTTCTCGTTCAGTGCCAATATATCAATAAACCTAATTTATAAATAATTCATAAGTGACAGGCGACATATGTTCCCTAAAGAGATACTCATAAAAAGATATTAGTGCTCTCATTGGAAGCAGTACAACATTTTTTCCTCCCAGTCATTACCCGATGAATACGTTATAATTACGGACGCCGATATAAAAATATTTATTCCACAACGAGGTGCCCCGAGAATCATCTTGATTAATGAAAGGCACATAAGAGTAGACCGGCACAGCCCGAGAGTTTGATTGTTTGTCCGTCAGCACGACACGGAACAAATTGTATCGACGAGGGCCTCGATTGTTCTCCACCGAGATGAAATATATATTGATTAGCGTCAGTCAAATGACCGCCGCCTCCCAGCGCTTTCTATCTTCGAAAGCATCTTCCGCCTCGATTCTCCGCTCGATGACCGCGATGACTCGGTCGCTTCGTCGGCTTGAATTAGAAGCCGAGCAAAAGAGAGAGAGAGAGAGAGAGAGAGAGAGAGAGAGAGAGAGAGAGCAAAGATGCAGGAGGTGCCCTTGATGTCGCCGCGTGCTAGGAATCATCGGGAGATATCAAGCAACAATAAGCCCCGTTTTTACTTCCGTCGCTCTCGAGACAAGCTTGACGTCTATTAAACGGCCGCTCTGTTATAGATGCCGTCTTAAAAATCGCTTTAATTTCAGAGCTGATTGAGAGTTATTGTGTTTTGCTGAGAGTGTTTCGGCCGTATTGCAAGTAATTATGCTTTTCTGAGAGATGTCTTTCATTGATCAATCAAGATGTTAAGTCGAGTAAGAAAAGATATGATGTACCTGTCGTGAATAGACGTGATTTTTTTTCAAGATATTCAATATTGATATGATAGTATCATTATCGCTTTTTTATTCACAATTTCAAGTAGTCTGTTTAGAATCTCCATTTTCGACTTTGTTAGGTAAAAAGATAATTTTAAGCCTTTTTTATAATTAGTTAGCCAATTTGATTAACTAAAAAGAAGCAATTTTTATAAAAATTTTAAATTAAGCAAAATGCAATATATGAAAACCTTATAAATTAATGTTGTTCAACAAATATGTGACATTTTTTATTTAGACAAGGTATTGCAGATATAGCTTTGTATTTTCAAATTAAAAAATACATAAATTCAGTATGATAAGAATCTCATAAATAATTTAAACTTACTAACCTTAAATACTTCTTGAAAGTTATTCATTTTAAAGCAGACTTTGTCAAACAGTCCTACTTAAAAAAAAATCTCCTTAAAATCAAGTTCTTGAACGTTCCTTACTTGCCCGCGCTTCCCCGCCGCGAAAGTTCGCCAGGTATGCGCGCGAGAACAGCGCCCCCGCTTCTTTCCACTCATTATCTTGATTGTCCAAAGTGACGATCTTTTTTCTATTTATCTCTCCTGCATCGCGCTCGTCGCACGAGCGCCAAGTGTATCATCCAGGCGACTTTACCCGCGCGCGTGCGCCAAACTTTGTCCATTTCCATTCCGCGAGAAAGCGAGGAGCTCTCTCTCTCTCTCTCTCTTAGAGATATCCGCGATCCCTCGTGGATACTCGGCGATTCCAGCCGCGTGTCTCCGCCGATTGAGAGCCTCAGACGGGGAGGGAAACTAAAGCAATATCATCGGGGGCCCTTTTTAACTTGATTATCTTTTTTTCACTTTTTAATGATTCTTTTATCAATCAATGTATTTGATATTGTTTGTCGCAAAATGCTGCGTAAAATTTTGAATATTTCATAAACTTTATCGACCTTTCGTGCAAAGGGAGAGGCGTAAAGATATTCTTTATTTCACTTTTAATTATTTGTTTCATTAAATAGTTAACAAATGTTGAATAAAATGTGAAACAATCGGTGCGCTTTTGCTCAATTAAAATTTAACATCAGAATTAATATATTTTAAACAATAATTTTTTACTGATATTGACTTGATTCATTAAACATAAAATTTTAATTTTACAATACCCTTTACGACGCAAATAAAGTAATTGACGGCTTTATTAAAAAACAAAAGCTACTAATAACGTTGATCACCCCTTTAAAAAAAAAAAGAAGAAGAAAAAACGCAACGTTAAAACAGGGATCGTCAACCGTGGCACTACAAGCCTCGAGAGAAGAAAAGGCAGGGAGAAAGAGAAGGAGAGGGCCATCGCGAGATAAAGTTAGCCCCGGTTTTCGCGAGCCAGCAGGCGGCTATACGCGTATATGTATAGAGGCCGGCGACGTCGTTGGCCCTATAGTAGAAACAGTAAAGTGTCGTTGGGCGCCGTACCGTTTGGGGCCCGGTGTGCGCTCGAGAGATTGGATCCCGGAAATGAGACAAACCGATGGTTCCTCGTCTCTGCGTTTCTTCTCTCCCTCTTTCCTTCTCTCTCTCTCTCTCTCTCTCTCTCTCTCTCTCTCCCTCTCCCTCCCGAGACTGCAGACGATGGAAATACGTTCTTCAATGGGCAACGCTATCGCGGGCTTGTATCTGTTCTCCATCTTACTTCTGCTGCTTCTTTGCTGCCGCCTTTGCTTCGTTCGATACTTCATGTTTTTGTCGGTCTATTGTATAACTTCAATTTATTCATGCCGAGGGTTTACTTCGCCGGGGAGTAGGGCGGATTTCTGTTCTTATTGTGCGCGCTACGTGAATAAATTGGTTGATATTTTTTGGATTAGCGGACAATAAGGGATAATTAAATGCGATAATCAATACTTTAAATTTGTAAATAACCGCTTACTTCGCGAAAGAAAATGCAATGTAACTTCATTGCAAAAGCAAATCTATTAGCTTTTAAATGGAGCAACAAGGAAAATAAAAAAAGAAAGTTGCACACCCTCTTTTAAATTCCTTAATTACGGCGACTTGGAGGCACATACAGTCAGCGTAGGCAGCCCTCTATTTTCTTGTCTCCCGTGCTCTCCTTCCTTATCGTTATATTTCTGTATTACTGCGTCTCTGCCATTTCATTATTTCTCCGGTGCAATAGCTTCCTCTCTCCTCCGTTTCGTCTGTGCGTCCTCCCTCCCTTTCTCTGCCATTTTCTTCCCTGGAGTGCCGCCGCCGCCGCCACCGCCGCCGCCACTGCAGCAGTATAGCTCTCGAAATTATGACGTCGATCCGGAATCACGTTGACGTCGAATGGAGCTGCTTCCGGATATTCCAGAACGACTCTTTCGCCGAACGTCGCAGCGTCGCGCCGCCGGCTGGCTTGCTGTAAATCGCTGTTATATTCTTCCGAAAAGCGGATGAGGAACGCTTCGCGGGGGATACGATACGATAATTGACTTTGGAAAATGGAAGTCCGCGGAATTGGAACGTGGAAATACAGCGCGGCCCGCGCTGTTACTGCTACTACCTACCCCTCTCTGCGGCTCGCTCTTTTGCTTTCTCCCGCTCTCTGCCCTCTGCGCCGCCGTTTTCTGCCTCTGCGCCGCGACTAAATTATGAGTTAATAAAGGATGATCTTTTTTACGAGTTCTCGTTCGAGCTTAAACATATTTTCGAGATTTGCAAAGCGAAATTATCTTATGGCTGCAAGCGCGGCTCTGAGTGTGTCAGTGCTTGCTGCTGCTGCTGCTGCGCAAGGCAATCGCCGTACTCTCTGGTTATTAACTAGTGGTGCTTTTTCACGGGCCTGAACTAATTGTTAACAAAATTCATTGGCTTTCTGAGTTTTATTAGAATATCTATTGGCGCTTCTCTCATAAGGTTCCTGTTGTAGTATATCGCTTTGTCGTATCATTTTAATCTGAAGACGCCCTGTTTAAGGTTTGAATGAATACGTTAACAAATAATAATTAGATAGAAGGAATGAGTTTTGTGTGAAAATTTCTGGTTAATCAGATAAAAAGTAAAGGGGAGAAAAATAATTAGTAGGGCGAAGCTTGTACGTAATTTTCAGTTTCAATTTTATTCAAACAGTTTTTTAAATATTTGTGCAACAAAATGAACATTTATTATATATAAAGCGGAATCTATTTATAACTTCTTGATAATGCATTGATTTACAAATTTGTCACTCGATTATCCTATGAAATTTTAAACATATCAAATTTCGTTATTTTGATATAAGCTTTTTAATTAATTGTTCTCATAAAATGAATATCCAATTTACGATGTTTCACTACTATTATTATAAATAACCATAAATCTTCCAAAATTTTCGATGCGAAATTTCAGCAACTTAATGGATTGTGTACAATTCGGCTAAATCAGAATTTTTGGAAAAATATGAATCAGGGACAGCAACAGCAGCATTTTAACGCGAATCTCGCCCAATGATGACCGAATTTTTTCTTCCCACAGGCGCATAAACCTTTATAACTATCCAGGAGAACCAGATAACTGTCTGGCCCGGATCGCAAAACATAAAATGTGGAATTAATTTTCACTCCGAAGAATTTATAGCTCAGATAAACTTGTAACTAGCCCGTAAAATGCTAAATTTCAACTGACCAATAAAGGTCTTAAACGTGATCCGAAACAATCCGTAATTCAGTATTATCCTCGACGCATCGTGATTTATAGTAGTTCAAACAGGGGAAAGTCACATTACCGGTCCCGAGTATTATCAATCAGCCTCGTGACACAATGCGCGCGCTTCTGCCCCCTCTCCCGCACACACAAGCACACACACAAGCACACACACGATTCCAGGATTCCGCAACAGAAGCCGAATTCGCGATAAATAAGAAAATAAGAATCACGCTTGGCCTCTCTCATTCTTTCCTCTCCAGGGAGTGAAAGTATTCACGCGACCCTCGCCAATAAGTCTCGCGCACTTTTGAGTGGGTGTGCGTGTGTGCTGGTGTGCGCCCGCGCGGGTTCCCGCGACGCAGAAAATATGATGGATCCAGGCCCGTCGTCTTTTCGTCCCGCAGCGACCATCCGTCAACCCCTTTTGAAAGTTGACGGGACACCCGCTCCATCTCGCGCCTCGGCTGCGTTTTCCCTGTACGACGTCGCTCTCTCTCTCTCTCTCTCTCTCTCTCTCTCTCTTCCTCTCTCCCGTTCGGTGAGCTCCCGGTCTTGGCTCTCTCTGTGTGTAGATTGTGCGAGAGCGAACCGCTCGACTTACACGCGCGATTTCTCTTATCTTTATCTCGCGGACTCTCGGGGGCTTAAGCATGATTTGTTGCTACTTTTCAAAGGCAAGCTTTGTGTTATGCTGCGCGTTTTACTTTTGAGGTTTACGCTTTTTTTCCCCGAGCCCTCTCTTTCTCTGCCTTTCTTTTTTGGAGGACAACTTCTGCGTCGCAGCGCCGAAGAAAGCCTCGTTTGTACATCAGGAGAAATTGAATTGTTATATATCTTTAAAGCTAAAGTGACGGTTAAGAAAATGTAAATTCGAGCGACTTAATAATTTTAAGTTTAGCTCCTCCGATATACTAAGATTTTCATCGTCAAGGAAAATAATAAATATAAAATAAACTTACTGCAAAAGATAAAATTTACACTCAAATAAACCCTGTGCAGTATTTTAAAACTGATAAATTTTACAGCTCTTTATATTTCACCCGCAAGGAAAAATAAATAAAACATTATCTCGCGCGTCGAGCTCGCAGGACGTCTATAACCGCTTAAAATTCGAGAAATCTTTTAAATCTCCGAAATAAATCTCAAAGATCGCGCATTAATCACGGCTAAAAAATTAGTTGACGATAAATTAATATTACCCACATTTGGCCGCGCCGTATACCAGCGCGCTCTCCTCCCCTCCCACCTCCCTCGTCTCTCATTCGTCTCGCAGGTAAGTGACAAATGCAATACCCTCCTCGGCCTCGCTCTCGCCGGAGCTCATAATTTTTCAGCGCGATTAAACGGCGAGATTTATGCCGGCAAAGAGCCGAGAGATTTCGAGGATCCCGCGCGATCGGAAACAAAGTCCTTTGAAGAAGGTGAGTAGGTGGCAAGCGAGTGGCAGTTCCCCCCGGCCGGTCATTGTGTGTGGCCGTCGTCGAGAAAGGCGTCGTGTACGTACACGGCCGAGCGTGATAAATGGCATATGCGATCGGGCGTCGATGGATGCCAGCTACTGGGACTTTGCGAGAGAGAGAGAAGCGAACAACGCCTGACGTTACAAAGCCAGGGTTCTCCGACTACCGTTGCACGCGCGCCGCTGCCCGCCCGAGGAGGCAAACGTTTTCGGGTGATTGATATATACCGGGCTGCCGCGAGTTATGAGCTTGCTTTTGCTCAGCCAGAGCCGAGTTGGACATGCGAGGCTTCTATTTTCGTTGCATTCAATTTTGCTTTCGTCCTTTGCTTTTTAAGGCTGCCTCCTTGCGAAGTTATTGTTTACAAAAGGAGGAATTAAGAGATGAAGTAACATTCATATTGATATTCAAGATAAAAATCTCTGCTCTATTGGATGCTAAGAAAAAGTAACCGGATTACTTTTAACCTGTAAAATTTGTAATATTATAAGAGTAATAAGGTACATTATGTAGAGTTGCTTTCTTATTATTGTCTTTTAAATGAAAAGAAATTGTATTGTGTAAGAAATCTTAATAAATGTTGTCTGCAGCTTAAAAACTTATGCAAATTTTAATATGTATTTTAATATGCCGGATTACATAAGTTGTAATGTAATGTGAAATATTATTCTGGAATAAATGAATGATAAAATAAATTTATAATGAATTTTATTATATTAATTTTTTAAGACTAAAAAGACACATTTATTAAGAAATGTTCTTGAAACGCTGCCGTAAACGGGAGATTATCAAAGCCTGTGTATTCTTCCTGCAATGCGGCGCCTCGAAAATGAACCCATCATTTTTTGCGCCTCAATTATCAGACTTACTACAAAGCACATTCCACGCGCAATAACATCAAAGCATCAAATTCGGTCGAAACTCCCAGCCGACAGCATTGGTAGCAAAGAGAAGGTGCCGGTTGGCGGTGGTTTCGACGAGCGGCCGTCTGTAGCCCCTCATCCCCCATGGGTCGGATAAATACTTATTTAACGCGCTTATGCATGCAGTAGTCGCGGCCCAGACCGACGTAAACCGTAAATCTGTCCGTACGAAATACAATGCTGCTAATTATATACACTCCCGTGACGCTCGGAGAGAGCGAGAGAGAGGAATAACGCGCGCACGGACGCAGGCTCGGAAAGGAGCGTAGGAAATTCGGCGAAAGCTCGAATAAGAGAGAAAGAGGAAAGCAGAAAGAGGGGAGTAAGGCTTGGCTGTAAGTAAGGGAGAGCCGCGTGGACGCTGATGCTGATGGCGCAGCCCCTGAATGAGGAAGATGGAGCAGGATGATGTACGCGGTAGAGACGGATACGGAAGCTGGAGTTCAGCTTTTTGCGATCTGACGCGGGGAGGGGAATTTTATGGTTGAGAGGCGGACGCGCTGTTTTAGAAAATGAGAAGCTTCAATTTTAGCTGCTGCCTTTTTGACAGAGCCAGTGCTTAATTAAGCATTTTAAGTGGTTTCAGCAAAAGGCTTTAGAAAGGTGCTGGAAATATTTATTACATCATAGAATTGGAAATGTTTTGTTATTTCAGATCAGTTGAAAAGAAACGCAGACCAATGAGCCGATACTTGATAAAAATTGAAATCCCAACTTTCTACAAAAGAAAGAATAAGCTCATCAGTAGCGTGTACGACAAATTTAGCAGAAAAATTGAGCGTAACTAATAGAAAAGCTTTGAATACGAACGCGACCGATCGAGCGAGCGCGCCGAATCCCCTTTTCAGAAAAATCTCCCCCTTTCGAGGCGAGCGGCAGCACTCTGTTTCACTCGCTCCGTCTCGCTTTGGCACACGCCAGTCTTCCTCGCGTCCGGCAGCAGCCTCGAAGCCCGCTTGGCCAGCTCAAAAGACTCGCAGATTTATTGCCAACGAGAGGAGAAGGGAAAATGTCGACCTAAGCTCATACGTAGAGCGCGGCGGGCTTGCCAGTTTGTACGTACGGCGCGCGAGAGAAGTGAACTCAAGTTGCGAGCGTATATATACATCGCGGAAGGGGTGGTTCTGCGTACTGTAAAGCGAGCGAGAGAGAGCGAGAGAGAGAGAGAGAGGGAAATGAAGAAAGACGAACGCCGCAGAAAGAGAGAGGGAGGAAAGAGAACGAAGCTATAAATTCCATCCCTCCACGTCGTCCGCTCGTCCTGCGCTGCTCGCTGTATCGCTGATTTATAAATATGACTGTAGCGAAGTATAATAATACGTATATACGCGAGCTGGATATATCTATAGGGCCGCGTGTACAGTCAGCGAGCCGAGTCGGTGCACACCCCCACCCCTCCCGCGTTTAACCCCCCAACTCGTTCTCCGCTCTCTCTTTCTATCTCTTCTGGCAGTTACGTGTGCCGCTACTGCTTCTGCAACCCTTTTCCCTATCTTCATTCTCCTACCTACTCCTGTCTTCCTTATCCTGCGGCCTTTTCCCTTTTTTTTACGGGCTGCCAGCCCTGCCTTTTTTCCTCCGCGCGGCGCTCCGGCGCGGCTCGTTCGTTTTCGCGCGCATTTTTATACATTTCTATGCGCTCTTGACTTATTTAGATATGCTAAGCTAATTTTATTAGCGTTTATGGTATACACTTGATATTCATTGGGGCTCGTATTTTTGCTGATTAAACTCGCTTGGACAGTTTCATTATCAAATTCTTTTTAATGAACGCAACCCTCCGGACTAATTAGTATTATAGTAAAATTTTCATAAAATATATTAGGAAGGGGGTATTTAATAGAATTATTAAACAAAAATTTTGTGAGAGAATAGTTATCAAAACACGTTATGGAATTTTCATAACATTAGAAAATATCAACACACGTTGCATTTTTCTGAAAATGCTCGGATACGTATTTTGTGTAACCAAATAGTATTATTTTTAAATCAGATGAAAAGCGTGATTTATTTTAAAATCTCCCCTTAAATTCTATTATTACGTTCATGAATAAAACGCAGAATTTAATCCAAGTAGTTAAATAATAAAAGTACTTTCACCACAAAAAGTAACCCAATAATAAACTTTTCATTAATTAAAGCGAGAAAATAACGGATTAAAAAATAAACAGATTTTCTATATAAAATAATTTGCGCGAAAACAATTTCCGTCGTCTCTTCAATCGATGTCAGTGGCACCTTGGCGCAGGCAGCGGCGACGGCGGCGGCGGCGGCGGCGGCGGAGCAGAAGGGTGTGCGCACGTACACAGAGGGGTCGAGGCTAGACTCTCCTTTGCCTCTCTCTTTCCACGCGTCGCCTGCTCCACGTACGTACTAAAGCCGTAATTGAAAATTGATTTACGCGGTCCAGGCTGTCAGTCGGTCGGCTAAAGATGAGAGGCAAAGTGAGCGCGGGAGAGAGAAAGAGAGCGAAGCTGTATACCTCGCACGGAAGACCAAAGTTGCGCGACGGGACACCGCCGCCGGTCTCTTTCTCTCTTTCTCTATGCACTCGCGAGGAAAAGTCGATTATGCCGGAAAGAAAAACAATGCCGAATAATGGATTGCCAAGTTTCTCTTTACTTTTCTGTCATACTTCGCATTATTTTCTCAGGAAATCTTTCGTTATATGAATTTACGGAAAACGCCGCCCCTTTTTATTATACGTGCGCTCGATTTTATCGAGTAAATAACTCTCGCGGTTTGCGGAGGAAAAAATTATTTATCGTTTATGAATGACGTGCGAGCTATTAATAAACTTTGCTTATTTATTTTAAAAAGAGTTACAGGTACCTTATACGGTATTCCGTTTATTCTTTTTCAGAATCGAGGTATTACCGATCAAGATTTTAAATTAAAAGTATTGACAGTCTTACAAATATGCAATTACAAGTAGTGAAAATCATTTTGTTTTTTATTTTAAGATGAAATAAAATGTACCTCAAAGTATAAAAGTAAAATTAGCAGAAATGTAATCTTACTCTTTAGCGTGAAGTTACATTACGTAGTAACTAAAGAGGGTCGATGTGAGAAAAAATATTCCAACTATCGGTACCAAAACGATGTGCTGACACACTTGTTTATATACACTTGTATTAACGACACCAAGATTACCCGTCCCTGCAAAGCAGCCATCAACTCTACATTTCGAAATCGCCAACCTCCACGAGCCGAGACCATAATTAAGCCCCGCGATGAAAAAGAGAAAACTCGCGGTCGCATTAAAGTGAGCAACCGAAAATTCAGCGAAATTAATTATCGCGGCGTTATTTATCCCCCTCTCGGGCAGAGTCATCAGAGGTCCGGCGCGTCTGGGGCTGAGCATCGTTGGCGCGCGGCACTTCGAAGTTATCGAGATCGGTTTCTCGGCAGACGGTCCCGCGGAAGCATTAAGCGTCGCCGCCAAGAGAGAGAGGGACGCGTATCGGAGGGCGGCAGCGAGAGAGAAAGAGAGAGAGAGAGCGAGAGAGAAAGTAAGACCGGTTCAGTGTGGATGTCGCTGTCGCATAAATCACGCCGGTATCTTCTGGCGCGGCGGCCTCGCTCATCATGCCCGAGTTCTTGTCGCGCCTTAATAACGCTCGCTCACTCCGAAGTATATACGTGCGCCGCCGCCGCCGCCGCGCGAGAGAGAGAAAACCACCCCCTCGAGCAGGAGAGCGACTCGGCCTCGCTACAAATCCTGATTATACTCTGCAAGTGACGTTATACCCCGGCTCGGATATATATACGCGGGGTGCGATGCCTGCTTTTTGTTTCCCCGCGAGAGCGAGAGAGAGGGAGAGAGCTTTTCTCGTTCTCTCTGCCCTCTCGCGAAATGCAACCTGCCGTCTCGAAGTTCAATGGGTAGCTCGCGGAGATCCGTCTTTTTTGCGCGCTGCTGCGCGAGAGAGCTTCTTTTTGGAAGTCGCGCCGAGTGCACGCCGCTGGGGGAGATGTTCCCTGTTCCGGGTAATTTTGTTTGCCTCTGTCCGCGCGTTTGACGAAGTGCGCTGGAAGCTTATTAGCCGGCTCAAGAGGTGAGGTCATTCGGGGGTTGATAATAAGACAGATGGAAGGACGCACTCGCGCAAATTCTGCGGTCAAGAATTTTCTTTTTTGCTACGGCTGGGTTAATGCTGCGCGCAGTAGAGTAATTAGGAATGTTACTGTAAATGATCGACGATGACAATCGATCAATAGAAACAATGTTGAAAATTAAAAGTACTTGTTTTTGTACCACATTTTTTAAATTAAAAAAAAAAATGATAAAGTTAATTTTATAAATTAATGCCATTATTCCACTTTAAATGAGTACTGATGTGAGCGAAAATTTTCATGTTAAGAATCCGAATTTACAGAAAAATTTTATCACTTAAGATGCGCGATAAAAATTTATATAATCTTTTCAAAAACGTTGTCAGTACTTTAAACAGCTATTCGATGCTAATCAGCAGAAGTAAGAAAGACGATCAAAATCAACCATAAATCGTACATTCTTTATCAAAAGAATCTTTCATTCATGTTGTCAATAGACTCGTTCACGAAATAATCGAATCAAAAAGTGAAAACTATTCAACTCGAAATTTATAACGCCGATACGCATATATGCGGCATAACTATTCCGCTAAGAAAGCAGAATTCACACGTCGCTTCCAACCAGCAACTCCGCTCGTTCTAAAATACTCGCCCAATAAATCGCGGCGGCAAACTCATCCGCCGAGCCCTTAGTTAAAGCGTGACGCATAAATAACGGAAAAGAAACGCTAGTAAAACACATCGAGAGCGCATCGACAATGGCGAGAGCCCGGAAAAAGGGAGCTTGTGATTGGAAATAATTCCCAGCGCGTTGGAAATTTGATCGGCGCGCTTGCGTGAAAAATCAGAGCTTGATTCGCCTGCCGCTGACGCTCGTACGTCAAGCGTACGGCATTATTTATTGGCGGCAGCTGACATTCAGACCCTCCTGCCCCTACACCACTTGACTCCTTTTCTCCGCCGGCGACGTCTCTCCTTTTTGTTAGTAGGCTTGTTGGCCGCGTTTCTGCTTCTGCAGAGGTGCGAAGTAATTTGTTGGAATTGATGGTTTCTGATAAATTCATTAAACGTGCCTTTTGTTGGGTCTTAATTGATTTTTTCGAGCTAAGCGAGTGTTGTGGGCGCCATTAAGTCATGGTTGCTGTGTAGCGTTAATCTTGAATAAGAACAAAAGGGTTTTCAGTGTAAAACCGTACCGGCAGACCCACTCGTGTAAAGCTTACAAGTGCCGTGCAGTTCTATACAGTATACCTTTCTATTGTAAGGGTTTTTACAAAAACCCTTTTTTCTCTCCGGCATTCTTTTCAGCAGCTTTCCTCAGTCGATCAATCTCATTCTTTTTTTTGCCTTGATCTGCTGTTTTACTTTTTAATGTCTAATGGAGAAATTAAATTATTTTTTTAATTTATTCATTTGCTTAAATAAAAGAAGAGTCTTAATATTACATTTAAGAAAGTAAAAAATAGTTAAGACTGTTGGAAAGATAGTTGGAAAGGAGATAGTTAAATTCTATTTTAAATTTAAGTTATTTTCATGCAAAATTCATTTACTACGATAAGATAGCAGTAGCAAAGTCTGCAAGATTGCTAATAAATTTTCCTTTTCTTGAAAAAATTGAAAAGTGTCTTTCATGAAATGTTTAATCTTCTACATATCTCCCATCGTTTTCTGAATATATTAAGTCTCCGATTAACTGTAATTTATAACTCTCCCCATTTATTTCTTCCGACTATTTTCAAATCGAAAACCTTAAATTTTCGGTCAGAAGCCAGTAAAGCTAAATCTCCGGTGAAAAAAATCCTGTGACCTCCAACAGCGATACACTCGACTCTGTTGTACGAGCACCTCTCCTCGTTGTTCATTATTTCTCCTAAATTTTCCCCGTTCCTACAAAAACGCCCTTCCGCACAAAAGCTTGAAAACAGACATACACACACACACACAGAAGAGACTTGGTCCAGCGGCTGCTGCTGCTTCTCTTACCGCAGCGCGTCGCCTCCCTTCTCTCGACATTCTTTTTGACTGGCTCTCCTCTCCCATGCTGTCACCAATAAGTCAAAGTTATCCCCGGCAGAGAAAAATGCCAGGCGTTTCCAGTGCGCCGGAGAAAGGCCAGCAGCAGCAGCAGCAGCTTTCTCGGCTCGTGATTTGTGGCGACCGCTCGCTCAACTCACCGCTAGCGCGGCAATGAGTCGGTCAGTCGTAAATATCCCCGCGCAATCCAGACCGCCGCCGCGGCGCGACGAGGATCGAAGTCGGGGCGCGGGAGACGGCCACCCCAGACAAGTCGACCCGCGATGCCCGAGATGTGTGCTAAAAAGTCGCGAATAAGGACCGACTGACTTTTTCGCCTATTTAAAGCGCTTCTCTGCATGGGAGTTCATTACTTTTATTCGAAAGTATTTCGCTAACTTATTTGTTTAGATTTTGTCAAACATTTTATTGAAAATAATGTAATACGATTTGTTTAAAAATTTATGTTTTATTTCTAAGGCAGTATAAGACATGTAAAGGCTGCATAAATAATCTTCAAACAGAATATTTCAAATATTGGTTTACTGATTTTAAAGCAATCGTTACAAAAGATAGGTTCCATTTATAATAATGTTAAAAAAATTAAAAGTCACGATTAATTTTCCAGAATTTTAATATTGCTCTTGATTTGAATGTTCCTTATAGATTTAGGTAATTAATCACTTTCTAAAACGACTTGTAAAAAATTGCGTGCTAAATCTTTTGTAGTATGCATGGCAATCAAATACTTTCAATTGCTTATCTTAATTATATCTTCAAAAATTAAATTAAAACTTTTTTGTATATTTTTTGCTTGATTAATTCAGAAAAGTTACACAAATATCCATTGATATGTGATATAAAATTTTTCATGCACACGACTCTATTGATAGGTGCCGATTGACATTTAGCTATAAAATTATTTGACGAATAATACTGAAACCTAGGTAAAATGGTTGTATTTAACTGAAGAAGAGTTTAAAAGATTCTAAAATAAAAAAGTGGAAAAACCCTTATAACTGAACTCTTACATTTTAAGGATAATGGCAAATTGAAAAAATTTTCCCTGTTAGGAAAATTAAGTTAAATTTTATAGTTAAGTCTATTTAAAGAAGTAAGTTGATTAAATAATTAACGGTCATTTAATCGATTTTTAAATAAAGAAAATGACGTCCATATTGAAAGAATTACGTGTTTTTCACTAATTATAAAAATTAAAAAATACACTTAATCTGATTAAATTCAATACTGAATAAAACTATGTATTTAAAATTATGTAATTTAAGATATCTGAAGTTTAACTTATGAGAGCACTTTAGATTTTTCATATCTTATCACGCTTCTGACTGTTTACACAACTGAATAGAAAGATAAACTTACAATACTTGAATTAAAATAATAACAGAAAGTCAAATAATCATTTTCAGAAAATAAAAATTGATTTACACCCAAAAATTCTATATAAATTTATTTTAAAATATAAGAGTAGGAGCATATTTATATTTTATTTTTTTGTAAAAGTAGTTATATATCTCCAGCAGAATTATGTTAACATCTTTTGTAAATATATACAATTCCATTATAAATAGATACGAATATCTATTTTCTACAATAATTCAATAGCCTAAGGATAATCTTGTTTTGGAAAAATTTTTAATCGACGCATTATATTCAAAGAACCATAATTATAATAATATTGCCAATGAATTCTTGGTGTTACTATACGATTTATTAACAGCAAAGCACCTCCAAAATTAAATAACCAAAAAATGCAGTAAAATAAATTTTAACAGTAACTGTACTGTAATAATACTGTAATAATATTACAGTAAACAAGTGGTCTATTAATAAAATTTAAAATTTTCATAAATTTAAGAATTATATAAGTAATTGTATAAGTAATTGTATAAGTAACTATTAAAAATTAATAAGAAATGCTTGAGAAATAATTGTTTGTACTTCTAATCTACTTGATAGCAAGCATCTATTCGATAGCAGATTCGAATTAACTCACGTGTTTATCACGCTTCGACGTCTACCATTTAACAAGAAGTCGAGAATGACATTCAGTTTCTCATCGGTCTTGCTTCCATCATAATGAGCCAGACTTTCTCGCTGTATCAGTTTCAATAACAACAAGCTATCTGGCAGTTCTTTCCACGCGTTAAGTTATAATAATAATAATTTAATAACTTCAATTCTTTTTAGTAAATTACAACATTGGAAATGAAGTTTTTAAATTGTTTTATATTCATTTTTATCGCTTTACTATCGACATGTAGTGCATATAGAATTCTCGGTGTGTTTCCATTTAATGCAAAAAGTCATAATATAGTGTTTGAAGCGTTAATGAAAGGGTTAGCGAAACATGGCCATCAAGTGGATGTCATTACACATTATCCATTGAAAAAACCTTTGGAGAATTATACTGAAATAATTAATCTAGATGGATCGTTGGAATCACTTGTAAACAATTACACCATCAAATTTATCAATGAAAAAATATACGGTAAATTAACTTACCTTACCGAAGCGTATGGTAATAGACTATGTCATTTGATGGGATTTGAAGAAATGCAAAAATTAGTAAGAAATCCTCCAAAAGACCCACCTTACGACGTTGTTATTGTTGAGGTACAGTGGCAATTTATAAAGTAAAACGTATTTGTATTTAAAATAATAATGCATAAATGTTTTGAAATAGCTTTAATGATTTAAAAGTTTCTCTTTTTATATAGACTTTTGGCGCTCATTGCTTCATGGGTTTCGGTTACGTTTTAAATGTTCCGGTTGTTGCTGTTTCTTCAGCATCGGAGTATCCTTGGGTTAGTTTCTTTACTGGAAACGACGATAACCCTGCTTATGTTCCAAATGGAATTAGTGTTGGAATCGGAGAGATGAATATTTGGCAACGTTTTCAAAATTTACTAGACACTCTTCTTATAACACGTGATTTTCATATAAGAACTGAAAGTCAAACAGAATTAATGAGGAAATATTTAAGCCCAGATATACCTGACATTAGAACGGTTGAAAAAAACGTGGCTCTAACACTTGTAAATAGCCATCCAATTTTGCTTGGGGTCAAGCCAATTACGCCTTCTTTAGTGCAAATAGCAGGAATTCACATCGAGGAAAATGATCAAACTTTATCACCAGTATATATTCTAAATAGATTTTTTCAGAAGTCTTAAATGTTCGGTTTTGTTTCATAACATATACAATTTAATATTTTCATAGGAATTACAAAAATGGATGGACGAAAGTAAGGATGGAGTCATCTATTTTTCATTGGGATCAATGATATTAATAGAATCATTTGAAGAGAAATTTTTGCTAGATATGTATGAATCATTTAAAAAAATAACACCAGTAAGGGTGCTTATGAAAATAGCTGATACTTCCAAACTTCCTCCAGGTTTACCTAAAAATATTAAAGTTTTACCTTGGATACCTCAAATACCAGTTTTAGGTATAAATGCAATTTACATATTTGAAAACTTAATGCGATCAATCATTGTTGATGTTTTAATATGATAAGTAACAGTTTTTTTTTAATTCCAAGCTCATCCAAATACGAAAGTATTTATCACACATGGTGGACTTGGCGGCATTGAAGAGAGTATATACTACGGTGTACCAATGATTGGAATTCCATTCTTTGGTGATCAATTTTTAAATGTCGAAGCATTGGTTCACAAAGGAATGATGATTCATATTAATTACAAAGATCTCTGTGGAACTTTATTAGATCAAGCAATCAATGAATTACTCTATAATCCTAGTTATAAGTATGCGACTAATTTTGTTAACTCTTCTTTGTGTAATTATTGAATTATTTTAATTTTAATTTTTATTTTTTATAGAAAAAATGCTGTGTTTTATTCAAAACTTTTCCGGGATGAGCCATTAAGTCCAATAAAACGGGCAGTTTTCTGGATCGAATACGTAGTTCGAAATGGTCCGGATGTTCTAAGATCTCCAGCTCTTAATTTTCACTGGTGGCAGTTACAGTTACTAGATATTTATTGTTTAGTATTATTAGCTGTGATAATGAGTTTTACTTTAATTATATTTATTCTCAAATTAGTCTTAAAACAAATTTTCAAAGTTAAGAAAGTAATAAAGAAGAAAATGCAATAAAACGTAAACTAAATGAATACTTCTCGAAACATCAACGATTTTTATACCTTCGACAAATCTAATATATTGTAAAATAAATATACCTAGCTAAGAAAATATTTTTCACACTCTAAAAATCTTTAAATTAATAGAATAATGGATTGATGGAAAGTCTTTATTATGTTGGTCCAATGATGGGCATCCTTTTATTTATAGATGGCATTTTGTATTCAATAAGAAAACTTTTATTATGAAAAATATGTCAATAAAATTTACTGTAAGTGACATCCATTATTAACTATAGATATTTTTTTCATTATAATTCAAATTTGTTATTTAATTATTGAATTTTAAAGAAGTCAACATGTCTTTTGAAGTTTATCTGTTCGTAC
>JAWWEM010000030.1:1998072-2062029 GCA_035582935.1 Ormyrus thymus | reverse complement strand
ATAACGATAGATCATCGGGGCCTCGATCTCGCGCAGAGAGAGAGAGCGAGTTAACGCGAGCTGCTTTACGGCCCCGGAAAGCGATCGATCGATTATTACGTCGCTCGTCAAAGCCCCGGCTCCCTCTCTCACTTCCGATAAACGCTGGGAGAGAGAGATCGGCATCGCGCGGATCTTCCCTGGGAATGGGGAGGGCAAAAATCGTGAGCACCGCAGCCTGGGATTATGTACTTGCGAGCTATAAGGAGATGGGCCTCGTTACGAGGGCCGAGGAGGGCAATTTTCAGATTGCTGGATTCGACGAGAGAGAGGGGGAGAGAGAGAGAAGGGCTTTTTTGCGCGACCTTCGATCTGAGACATATGGCCGGAGACTGCCTGTTGTTGGTTTTTTCTTTATCGATCCGCTCCCGCTGATAGAGGATCTGCTCCGCGCCTCCGAGCGGTGAGCCCCTGACGATCCGCCGATGTAATGAGATGTAATGCGAAATATCGGTGCACCGACGATTTATCGATCAAAATTTTTTGCCCGTTTCCGGGATAAAGATCTCGCGGATGTGAAAAAGATTGAGATAATTATACTCTATTATGACTTATAGTTGAAGTTCAGAAATCCTCTACTTCAGCTGCTTGAAATTTTCAAGAAACCGGCCGATTTAATACCACGATTGCTTTAGTTGTAGCTCGAAGCAGTAACTGTATGTAGTTTTATCAAGAACAAGAGTTAATTAATAATTGAATTAATTATCTTTAGCAGTAAAAACTTTTTTCACCGAGCACCAGGGTGGGAACTCGTTCGCCACTCTTGTCCTCGTCGAGAATACCAAACCACGTTATCGACGAAATCATCCGACTTTAATTAGCAATGAAATTTTTCAAGCCGAATGAAAACGCAGCCGCGCCGATAGTCCGGCAATCGAATGAAATATCGAGCGCCACTTCATCCCGCGAGTCCATTCGAACGGGCCGGTCTCGGCAAAGAAACAAAACCCAGCGGAAAATAATAATTCAAGCTCCGCGCCGATATAACACGCTGCCGCTTAACTGCTTGGCGCATCGTAGCATGGACCCTTATTTTCTCTCTCACTCGCGTCCATATAATTGGGCCAATCATCTCTGATGGAACGTTCTCTCTCTCTCTCCCTCCCTTTCTCGTTTGCTATTTACCCGCGGCAGCAGCCGGTGCATCGACATCGTATTAAGACCTCTCGCGGGAGAGAAGAGATGAAAGGTACTCTGCGCAGGTAATGCCGATCGGAGAATAATGACGACGCCGATAACGGGGCCGCGCGCTCTCGCAAGCTCCGCGATCCGCGAGAAGCAGTCCGTGTAGGCTCGAGCGGATGATTATTCGAGGAATGAGCGCGCACCGCATCGCTGCGAGGATGAGAAGGCCTAGGCCAATATCTGTCGGCCTGATCTAAACTTCATTACGCGCACACGATATCCGTGTCCAAGCGCAACGCCACTTGTACAGGAAGTGACTTAGTCTTTCGCCGCCGAGAGCGGCCCTGCCTCCTGCTCCTGCTTGTAGTCTTCTTCTTTTCTCGGTCGGGGATGCCTCATGCAAAAAGAATCGGATAATCTTGATCGATACGTCGATCGATCGACCGGGAGGCTTTTTTGCAGTTCGGGGTCGTTACGTGCTTACCCGATGCGGTTTAGATCAGTTTTCAAGGGATTGCTGAGGTCTCGATATACTTATTTCGCGAGTCAATTAATGCGTATAGTTATGGTACTTTTTTCGAAATAACGTAGAATATTACTTTTGTTTTAGAAGTAAATTATTTAATTTGATAAATTAAATAAAAACTGTGTGTTTAAAATAAAAGGAATGTAACAACGTACTTATTAAGTAACCTCAAAATAATCCTCCGCGAAAATATTAACTTGAAAACGATTTTCAATATTGCCAAAAGCTGGAAAAAATATAAGAGGTCATGTCGTAATTAAAAAGTTTTATGTAAGGCAATAAATGTTTTGTTTCGACGCATAAACTTCATCAATGCACACGGGAAATTGAGCGGCAGTAATATCCAGCCAATAAAATCCCGGCAGCGACCGCAATCGCTTAAAAACAGGCAGCCTCGTAAAAAGCGCTTTAAAAAGACGGAATTTCACGTCCGCGGCCGAAAAGTCTGTCGCCGCGAGCGGGGGGAAGCCCCGGAGAATCAATCGCATCCTTCGGCGAGGCCCTAATCTTCGATTCCGAGCTCGAGAGCGAAAAGGCCTCTCTTCGCGAATACTTGCGGGAGGAGGCCAATTGACATTTAACATGCAGCCCAGTTATACTTGGTTTGTGTTATATGGTTCCGCTGGCGTGCGCGCAGTGTATCGCCTCGGGTTTATGATCTCATCGGACGATTGATTTATGTCGGCAATTATAGCATCGCTACGAGTGACGCACGGCTCCGCGTGTCCCGAATGAGTTATGGATGTTAATCTCGGGAAAACCAATCGCCACCTCCGCGCTGCGCGGCGCGGCTCCCTCTCGCTCTTTTTTCCCCGATCCTTTCTTTCGCCGACTTCATTTCTCTCGTTTTCATCGCTTCGCGGATAAAGCTCGATTATCCGACGTGCGAGGCTTTCGCGCGCAGTGGCGGCGGCTGCTCTTCCAGAAAGATCGATTTTATTACGTAAAGCTGCTTACGGCCCGAGTTTTTTTTTCCATTGTTTTTGCCTATTATTACTGTCGGCTGCCAGCGATTTATTGATCTTTTATTGCGGCTTGTCACAACCTTCTCGTATTTTTTAAAACGATCCTCGTTGTTTAAAGTCCCTGTCAATTCATTGCTACATTTTTAATTTATCTCTTTCTGCCATTGGTAATATTCATGTGATTCTTCATCGTTGAAAAGAGGCTTGCGGCACCTCCTTTTGTCAACCTATAAATTGTAATATTTTTTTTCGATTTTTAAACGACTCTCTACATTTTAAAATGCAATTTTTTGGGATCTACCCACTAGTTTATCATCTATTGTATAGATAATTAAAGCGTTAGGTAACAAAGCTGACCAAGTTTATTTTCCATAAGGACGGTAATCGGCTAGTGTAATATTCGATTATCACGCTCATGAATAATGGACTTGACTACTTTAATATTCAACGTCCCAATTATTTTTAAAAAAATTAATGATGGTGTTCTGTTTTTGTACATCAAATATGGATTAAATGGAGCTTCCGCAAACAAAAAACAGCTAAATGCGTTAAATTGTTTAAGATTGAAGCAGATTTAAAAATCACTAAATGCACTGTAACAAGTCTGTCTGATTAGACACGATATTTAACTACTTCAATAAATTTTTCGGTAAAGCTATTAAATTCAAAAAATTATAAGGAATTATGCGGAATTCAATTAATTTAAAAGGTGTTTAAATAAGCTTCAAAAAGTAACTTTCTTTTTCAAAAAAATAAAAAGATCTTGTTTTAAAAAACTCATTCAAAAAATTCAACCTCAATCAAATATCTGGTAACAAACCGATAAAGAAAGCAAAATTTTTGCGGTTGTAAATGAGAAATGGATGCTCTTAAAATACATTGGAATATTGAAATATTTAAATTTTATCGTTATAGTTTTCCATTATTGAGGATACGTAGTACGCCGAAACATCTGATTGGTAAGCAATCGAGCGTACAATTTCTGAAAGCTCAAAATGCATGGACGTACTTTAGAAGGGCATTAAGGATGTTCAATGTAATTTTCGTAATTAACATAATTGGTGCGTGCTGCATCTCGACACGCGTTGTCCAATCTCGTGACGCCTTTACGCTTTGTGCATCTTAAGTCTCCCAAAATTAGCGTCGCACATGTTTACATCGTCCGGCGACCATCTTGTACCTTTTGTAATTGCTAAAAACACGTTTTAAAGCGATAGTTGTTGCTTTTATTTGCAAAACAACTTATTTTCGTTCCGACTTGTCAAATTTTGACAAGCATCAAATGTAAATAGTTTCGATAAGTAAATAATTTATGTCACTTATTACATTTCCTATAACCTGGAAAAGTCGATTTGACAAAATTTATGTGCATATAATGAGTTTAAATCATAAAAATGAATCTCACGAAAAGATGAATGCAATAGTTTTCAAAATTTTACAACACTTACGGCACAATTCAAAAGTATAGCCAACAATTCGTAAATGTAAAACACTATAGACACAATTAAACTGCGGAGGGTAAAGCGAAATTTCGCGAGGCAATACTTAACCAGCTTTAAACAGCAAAAGAGAAAAAAAACAATAGCCAGGCATAAACGTCTCCGGGCCGCAACTCGTCGAGAGCTCCGGGCGGAAGAAAAAGACGAGATATCCGCGCGCTTTGGTGCGCTATTGGCAATCTCTGAGCTCTGCACGTGCGACACACGAGCTTGCGCCGCTTCCATTTCTATTCTGACAAATGGACGATCCTGCGACAATAGGTGTCCCTTCTCTCGAGTGGCGCTCGCTGGGAGGAGGGAGAGGGGGGGGGGAGACGACGTTAGTCCGCGAGTTCGCATACACAAATTTCGACGAAAGCACTCCCTTCCGAACTGGCGTTGTTCCAGCCTCCCTCTCTCTCTCTCTCTCTCTCTCTCTCTCTCTCCTTCGAGCTGCTGGGCTCGTTCGATTATACGTTTCCAGCTCTGCGCGATACATTCGAGCTCTCTCCCGCTTATACCCGCTCACAATAAAATGCCGGCAGGAGAAGGGAAATGGGATCATTTTGTCTGTCTTTTAAAATTTCCCCCGGCGAACCGTTAGATTTTGGACTTTTTGCTGCAAACTTTCGGCTTGACTCTCTCTCTCTCCCTCCTACACTGGCCCTTCTTGCCCCGAGTTATTTATTTTTGTCTGTGTACTTTTCGAGCATTTACATTTTTCGGGTAAAAATGCGAGTTGTTAAATCACAATAAGATCCAACTCCTATAGAATAAAGATAATATAAAAACATTATATAATTTACATGCATTATGTATTTATCAAAATGGTCCATGTTTTTTTTTTAAATTTTGAAGCATTACATTTATAGATCACAATTTCCTAATTTGTAAAAAAAAACTTCCAATTTTCATTTGACAAAAAATGCGTCTTTTAAAGTTGATAAAAATGTACGAGGTCAGTCAATATCGTCATTAAACCCCGAAAATTTATTCCCTTCGAAAGTTACAACTCCGGCCAAAAAATTCACTAGTTTGTCACCGTAAATCACCGCGGAAATTTTAGTCAAATGTCTTTCGGGGCTCGTTGCGGATATAACTTACGAAACTCCGGCGATTATAATTTCGGCGAATGGACGCGTGACGGGGCGCAGAGACCGCGGGAAAGTAGGGAAAAATTTATATTCACATGCACGTGATGCCACGTGGTAATAATGTGCGCATGCGCGTCAAAGTCGCCGTGTGCACGAGCGCCGGCAATCAAGTGTACAGAACGCGAGCGCCGACAGACTGCAACAAACTTTGAATTTATATCGCTAAGACGATATAGACGTCGTAAATCATTATTATAATAACGGACGAACGCCAGGCTAGGGGAACTCGTGGACGTTGCAGGCTCGCCTTCGAATGTGGAGCGAAATTCAAGCTAGTTTGAATTTCTGCCTATCAAGGTGGGTCTGCTTTATTTATGGCTAATTTGCTTTGTTTGCTTTAGGGATGGGTGATAAATCCTAACATTTCTATCAAGCTCGAATGTTTTGTGCTTCGTTGCGAGTCGTACAAATCGCGGAACTTTTAAGAATACTTTATGAGGAGAAGGAAGCGGCGCGAGGGAAAACGCATTCAAATTGAATTTTGACAAGGACTTCAGAACGCAAAGACGGGAAGGCTCCTAAATGTGCTAACTTCATAGGTAAAATAACTACTAATATATTGGTTTTTGGAAATTTCTCAGACAACTGCCTTGAATTTTAGAACAACTCACTAAAGACCACATTAAAATATTCAATTCATTTCTGTAAAATGGAATGCAAAACTATTTCAATCTTCTTGCAACTATCGCTCCAATAAATTTAACTAATCCAACCGAAGAGAGATGACCCTGACAAAAATTGCTACAATCCGGCGCACTCGCGCCGCCCACAATCCGATTCACCGAGCAAAAAGCAAAGTGCCAAGAGAGTTATAACATTGCGTTCAGCTCCGTCCTCAGCGGAGCGCGGCGCTAAATCACTCGTTGCGTCCTCGGCACACGCTGACAAAACTCCATCGGAAGGAGAGACCTCCGGCATCCGAGACGCGCACCAGCAGAACAGAAGAAGAAGAGAGGAGGCCGGTGGCAAAGACGGCCGAAAAAGAAGAACAAGCAGAAGGGGTTGTCTCCCGAGCAAAGCTGTCTATATAGAGAAAGAGAGAGAGGCGAAGGAGGAGAGAAGCTGCGGAGTATTTACATTGCTAATGTATCGTCTCGGCCTAACTTCTAATTAAACAAATTCGCACAACTCAGCGCGGTTCGCCGGCGGAATTGCTCGGCTCTTTGCCTCCTTCGAGAGAGAGAGAGAGAGAGAGAGAGAGAGAGAAAGCGGTGTCGCCGAAGGACAGGGACGAATGGCCGCGTAAAAAGTGCGCCCCCCCCTCCCACCTCTATACCCTCCCTCCCCACGGAAGGGTCGCTCGTTAGCGCTCTTAACGCGACTTACCGCCTGGAGCGAGCGCCTCGAGCCCTCTGATTCATCGGCGAGGAGGGAATGAATATTTATAAGAAACTGCAAAATAGTAGTGCCTCTCCTTTGGCTCCTTCTTCTTCTTCCTCCCGTCCGAGAGAGGAGTCGCGCAGCTTTCTTGTTTTGTCCTCGCCGCGCTGATGGCGCTGTTTGTCTCTCTTTCTGCGCCCCGGACGAATAGTTTTCTTCGAGAGTAGCTGGCGGATGGTCCGCGCGGCACTTCATCTCTCGCGGCGAGTATATATCCGAGAGCGGCTCTCTCTCGCGCGTCCTTCTTTACATGCCTCCGAGCTTCGAGGAGCTGCTGCTTTATTTTTCGCCGATTCTTTTCTTTTGGCTTTCTTCGATATTTCTATATTGGCGGAGCTGGCTTTTCTTGCGTGTTAATGGGGCTTCTGTCTTCTAGTAATATGTCTCCTACTTTTGGAAGAGAGTTTTGTCCTTTTTTTGTCTAGATGCCTAATTATTCATTTGTTCCGAAAAACTTGCATTATCTTTTTGTTATTGAAAGCGTGTATTGCGGTGTATACTTTCAACACTAATAAAATAAAATGAATGTGAGATAAGTAGCCAGGCAACTATGGAATTGGAACTTGAATTTATAAATGAAATATATTAATCAGAAGTAGTTTTAAGTTTGATAGCCAAGATCGATTTTTTAAATAAACATTAACGTAAACAAGTAATATTTATTCTTAAAGCATTTTTTAACCGAGCCGAATTGACTTAATTATAATGAAGAAACATTCTAAAATGTTATGCAATCAATTAATAAATCTATAAAATCTTAATTAGACAGTGATAAAATCCTTATCGACAGAATTTCAGCCGAAAATAATTATTCACGTAAAATGTAGAACAAGTCGCTGAAACTTTCACGACGTAAATTTATAAAACCTCGTAAAACTGAAATATCCACGAGAAAGTCAAGCGCGAACGTCCACCTGCAAAAGACTTATCAGCGCACAACGCCGCGACTTCCAAGGAGAAGCGCGAAAGCTCGAGCGCCAGTCAGTTCCACCGAAATACGCAGCTTATCGCTCCGCACCTGCGCGGCTCTCGTCGAGTGGGGTCGGGAGAGTCAAGTCATCATAAATCATAGGCCTTTGATAAGGAGTCGTTCATTAGGCAGCAAGAAAGAGCCGGCCGAGTAACGAGCGAGCCCTAATTAATTCCACATTCTTCCTTCCTGCCGGCGATTTCTTATTGAATCCTCGACGGCGGCGAAGAATTCGCAGCCGAGGCAGAGGTAAATTAGCCGACCACCTAATTATGCGAAAGAGGCCAAATTGACGGTGATATGCTTAATGACCTAAATTTTAACAGCTAGGAGTATCGGATGACTGGGTTTAGGCTTCTGGATTTATCGATACGTCGAAGGAGCTTACTGGCTATGGATACTTTTGAAAAGGGCTATTTAATCAGAGAAAAGTTGCTTTATTTTACAAACAATTACTGTGATCTAATTGTTAAAAACATTTATTATGTATTATACTTTTATTAGCATTTACAGATTGAAAAGCAAAGATTTTAAATTAAGTTATTAAACGTTTTACAGCGCAAAATCCCGTGTAACTTCAATAAATATAACGGTGATGCCCGTAAACTTTTAGTATTTTATACGAAGCGAGATTTCGTAACTAGCATTTAAAACGTAATACGGTGGGCATAACACTTTTTACTGAATCCAGTATATATTTAATAACACTTTACGACACGATAAATAAAATCGAAGGCACGTATTATTTAATTCCACCCCGCACACTTTACCACCAAAAACACACAGCGCTGAAATCCGCTTCCCCGATCGATACTCGTCGATTTGCATTTTAAGAAGCGGCCCGAGCCGCCTCGTATAAATCAAGAATCGCAGCAGCGTATCGATAATTAAACAAGACCGGGGCAGCTTCGATCGAGATAAAGGAGAGGAGGGGTGCGCATCAATCGTGCGATTGTCGCGAAAGTTCGAAAGAGGCTAGACAGCGTGTGAGGTCTCACGCTCACTTCGGGGGTGACTATATCTACGGGCCACTTCCGGCGTCTCGTCGGCTCGATTACAGCGCAATAAAACACCGTCCAGCGCACCTGCGGGCCTTGACAAGGAGGCACTTACTTCGCCTCTCCCCCTCTGCCCGGGCCTCCTCCTCGGCACGTCGCCGCGATAACAAGACGACAGTGCCTGCCTTTATGTTCACGAAAAGTTTCGCTCTCGTATTTTATCCGCAAAACTGTCTCGCACGCGCCACTCCCCCGCCGCCGCCGCCGCCGCCTCTGCCGCGCGCTGTCTTTCCCGCGCGCGCGCGAGCCTGCGTTTAAATGTTTCAAAAGTATGTGCGCAAGACGCTGCAGTTTATCAGTCTGCCGGCTTTGAGGGGCTTTATTTCGGCGAACGCGCAGCTGAACGACCGGATGCCCGAGTGGGACTCCAAGCACTTTCCTGATTTTTCATTTCGGCCCTGGACATTTCTTCTCTGCGATTTATACTTTTTAATTTTCGAGTTAATTAGAATTATGTTATGTACAAGTAGGTTTCAAATTTTATTTATTTTTTAGTAAAAAAAAGAATTCTTATTAGAAAATGTATGCTTTGATTTATCTTTCTAAATAAATGAACTTTGACAAACTGATAAATTAAATCAAACATTTTTTTACCTGCAAATCTCAAAATATTATTTCACTGTTGAATAAATTTCTTTATTTCAGTACATCATAAGGACGAAGTCTGTTAAAGCTCCCTCTGATTTAAGTTCATTTAATTATAGATGATGATTTTAGAGTTTGTTAACAGTCATAAAATCATTGATGCGACCATTATTTGTTTAAAGCAGGCCATTTTATCAGTAACCAAATAAAGTTAGCTATTTTACGCAGTTTTTAATAATGCGAAATCTCATTTTCCATCTCGTCATGTAATATAAGCGCTAGAAAGTAAAACTTTCACATTTCCATAACTAATAAGAGTCCAAGAAAACGAATGGTAGTTTTTGAATGTAAATCGCGGCCAGATTTACGCGCCTAATGAAAGTTAGGTACCAATAAGCATCGACTCCCGCGATTACCGCAAAAATTCCCTAATTAGCACGTCGCGGAGAGAAAATCGTACAAGCGCGCGCGTCAACGGGCGGCTCGTATATTCTCGCTCAGGTTTATTGCCATTTACCGCACTATTACCGGCATCACCTCGTCTAATTCCAATAAACATTCGCCGTTTGCCATAAATAAGCGGGCTAATTAAAATTGATTCCCGGCTCGAGGCCGTATAAAGTCCGCTTCAAAGGAGAAAGAGCACCGCGCGCCGCAGACGCCGAGATTTATTCAAAAGAAGCGGCAGCTGCAACGGACTTGCTGAAGTCGTCACGGGTAAATAACAAACAAGAGAGCGCACGACTTTAGATACTCGTGTAGACTGCAAGGGAAAGTGCCTCCCGGTCCTTAGGACGAGCCGAGGGGATGCGAGAGATCGTAAAAGGAGCGAGTTCGTAAGAATCAATGTTTTGACTATTGTCGGGACGTTAAAATTTAAAAGCGACTCTTTTTAATGGCGTGTTTCAAGGCAGTGCCCAGATGTATAAACTTGTTTTATTGCAAACGGAAGGATGCAGTTTTTTCTTGTAATAGTTCACTAGTTTAATAAATTAAGTCTTTCTTTTCAAAAGTTATTAATGATTTTCAGTCCCGAAGTGAACGTAGAGCTTTACTTAAATTTATATCTGGAGTAATTATGCCATTCATTCAAGTACTTTCTACTGCTTCCGTTGAAAGTCAGATCAGCTGCCAAAACTACACTAGAAATTTTGATATATAATGCGAACGTTAATCGAATCATTAATACATGCGTGTATTTAAATAAAGCTGTTCCGGTTCAGACTTGCCTGAGGTAGCAAAATTTTCTCTTTCATAGCTCCTGTAATACTTGTTACACATATTTCCAGTCGCAATCTATCAGCGTGCGTATCAATTTATCTAATTTTTCGTTCCGTGATTGAACTACGTGACTAAAATGGCATTCTATCCATCAACTTGCCAAGTACTGCTTGTAAATATTTCTTTTCATTTTTGGAATTTCATTATTCGTCTCGGTAAAAAAGAATTAATTGTAGAATAATCTGTCAATTTGTAATATTGTTTAATTATGTTTTTAATAGTAATATTCGTATAATATTAAATAGCATTCGTACGTAAAAAAATGTTCTTTTACGTAACTTAAAAGAAAATTTGAAGTTAAAAAACTTGTATCCATAAAAAGCTGCTTGCATAATTAGGGAATATACTTAATTTTTAAAAGTTCCCTTTGAAATACAAACACGTTTGAAGAAATTCTTTAAAAAAACTATAAAAAGCTCCGAAGTTACAACGTACTTCAAGACGCAAAAGTACAAGTCTCTTTTTACATCCTCTATTTTTTGAAAAAATGACGCACAAGGGGCGCGAACCTAAGCTCCGACCATAATTAACAAACATCTTCGCTCACTTTACAGTCTCGGATAAACGTCGTCGCTCACTCAGCTCTCCGTCACAATAATAAACTAACGCGGCGGAGGTGAAAGTGCCGCTCGCGCGCGCGCGCAGGTACATAAAACAAGCGGGAATATTAATGCGCCGATCGTCGGAGCGCGCGCGCGTTTACAGCTCGGGGAATAGCGCTCCGAAGGAAAAATTATTATCGAGCGGGGCGAATTATGCCGGGCTGTCGCGTGTAAATAGTCCGGCGCACCGAGCGAAATCGATTTTGCGCTCTCGCTCTCTTTCGAGAGCTGATCTCTCCTTCTTTATTCGAGCTCTCATTGTCTCCGCGCAAAGGCCCCGATTCTCGAGGATTGCCAAGTGTCGCGCGCACCGCCGCCGCGCGTGTGCACTTGCTTTCCGCGCGGCGGGCCACTATTGTCTCTGCCTGCGCTTTTTTTAAGCCCTCTCTCCTGCAGCTGTCGCGTCTTCTTGAGTTATTGATACGATTGTTCTTACATTACGGCTCTCTCGCTTCGGAGATGTCGATGTGCAGTTTTTGAAAACGGCCTGTCACTTGGGCCTTTAGTGTAATGGATTATGGTGCTTCGTGCCGAGTCGTCATTTAACATGTGTACGCAATAGGGGTAAAAAGATATCGGTGCAAAAATTCATCTCCCTTTATTAATTTTCGTGCCAATTGAATAGAAAGATTATTAAATAGTCAGTTTATTCAAGATAAAATGTAATCCATAACGTATAAAGCTATATTTTTAATCAAATTAGCACATCTGTACTACATTTTAGAAGAGTAATGTGTAAAAAGTATTTGATCGAGTTTCTCTTTGCTTTCATCTTTACTGAAATCATCGGGACTAATGATCAAATATATAACTTGTATATTTTCATTATAAAATAATCGCTTTAATTTATTCAAACTATAAATGTTGGTTTCTTACGTTAAAAAATTATAATTAATAAACTATCTCAAAGTCCAAATATTAGTCATAAAATAAATGACTTATTCGCATAAAGTGAATTTAATACCAAGCAAAATGACAAAATTTAACTAAATCCAATTTCACAAGCACCCTCCTCGTCGCCTTTTCCTCCTGCTCCTTTTTCATTAAACTTTGCCACGAACCTTTTCCCTCTAAGGCCCCTCGAACTCGGAAAAAGTTTGTCCTCCGTTCTTCCCGAAGAGTCCATCGGCAGTCCTGCCCCGGCGTGTCCCTCGCTCTTCTCCCCCCTGAAATTAATAAACGCGAAAGGAGCCGGGATATAAAAATCCGCAATCGCTATCTTTTTGGCCTCTCCTCGCTGGCACAATGCAGCTCGCGCCGCGGCGTCGGCGTTGTATAAAGTTTTGAGTAATGGGGCTGGCGGCACGATGGAATGACGTGTTTATAAACGCGCTTGCGTTTAGCTCTGGCGCTCGGTACGAGCGAGCGAGCGGCACTTTGTGGCCTCGTAAAACAGCGGCAGCCCTGTAAATCTGTGCCCGAGCCTGGCAGACCTGACAGATTCCCGCCTCCCTCCACCCGCTCTCGGCCCTTCGCTCGCTCTCTTTATCTCGGGCCGTGCAGCGGCACCCCTCCCCCCCCCCGCTCTTGCCTTCTCGCGCATCCATCGTGCTTCAGCGCCAAGCGGCCGCGACCTAACTACGCGCCCAAACACACTTTTCGCGAGGCTTCTTCGCGGACGCGACCTGGAAAGCGGATGATCCACGAGCCGCGCCGAGATTCATTGGGGAAAGGGCTCAATTTCTTGACGTCTTCGTGTATGCGGGGATCTCGGGATAACTTTTAAGATCGATTTCCGTCCGAGCAGACTTTTAGTGCTCCCATAAATTATACATTTCAGGCAAACAATTTTGAGACGAGATTTCTGGCGATTCGAGTTGATTAGTTTCTTAAGAAAAAATTGAAATGTTCGTTCTTTATCCGTTTTTGACGAAAATTTTTTTTGGCATGTTTTAAGAAGATTGTTTTAATAAATCCAAAAGTAACTTTCGTTATTTATGTATTATAATACTGATAACTCCGCGTAAAATAATTCTGAAATAATCTTATCTATATACTTATTTAATTTAAATTTATGTTTATTCTAACAGAATCTTTTGAAAAAAGAATTTTTGTTCCTGGATAATTTGTACAGACAGTTCAACAAAGTAATTTTCAGATAATTTTTTGAAATATTCATTAACTAATTACAAAAAATCGTAAACATATGCACAATTTTAATCAGAAGCTCCAGCTTAAAAACATAGCTTCTCAAAAGATTTGCTTATTAATAATCGTAAAATACTTATAATGAGAGTCCCCGTTTAAAAAGCGCTTGTCTACTTTTTTCCTATCAGCGATTGTTTATACACTATACTTTATCTCCTTTGCATAATTTAGCTTCAAACTAAAAATGCCTTCTGATTTGTCTTCCAGGCACGATTCCCAGGCGCATGCCTTCTACTCCTTATTATTATTATTATGCGCAGTTAATTATTTCGCTTTCGTTCGCTTTCTGCATCCCCGGAATATTCCTCAGCGATTCACGGCCATTACTTCTGCTTAGTCGAAAAAATCGACAAAGCAACAATAATCTCCGCTGATACGCATTTTTAATAAAACCTATATATTTACGATATTGAAACCCTCCCTCCCTTCGGCCGCGATATTTCCATTTTCAATTTCGAGCTCCGCGCGCGTATTCCTTTTGACCTTAACGTATTTTTGCAATAAAATTGGATAATGAGGGCGTTGCCTTGGATTCAGCAGCTGCGCTGAGATACGTAAACGGCGAGTGTCACAATAACTTGCGAATCCTTATGCACTCGATCGCCGCCGCGGTGGAAAGAATGTACGGCCCCGTAAACATCGGCATTTTATCTCCCGACCGCCGCCGCCGCCGCCGCCTCCCTCTCCTTTCTTTCTCGCGAGTCGAAACCGGACTTTTGCCTGCTGTCAGATCGGGAACTTCGTATAGTTCTTTGCTTTAGCGCGAGGAACGATGGGAGGAGGGGAAAAAAAATAATAAATTAGCGAATAACTTGCGGCGCGACGACGAGGACTTACCTGTTTCGCGTAAAGAGGAAACTGGTATTCGCGCGCAATCAAATTTATTTAGAGGGATTCGCCGCTTTTCATACTTATGCGCATTCAATATTGAAGTATTTATTGCATTCCTTTGTGATTCAACCTCCGGGCTGAGGCTGATGCTGCTGCTCTTTGCGCCTTTTTAAGAGAGACGCGAGAATTGAAAATCACTTAGCTCTCGACGCCGCGAATACGTCTGGCTAAAAAATTAACGGCTGTCATTATAATAATTTTTTCCTTATTGCACTGGACAAATAACATGACGACTTTAAGAGTTACAAATCGAGAGTTAAAATATCGGTATGAGAGCATATGCGTTTGTCGAGTGAAATATTGCCGCACAAGCTAATGGAAAGGAAGCTTTTTCTCAAGATTCGTGTATTACACTCTTATATTCAGGTTCAATTTCGTTTAAATGAATTGATTCAGAACTGTCCAGTAATCGTATCAACAAATATTGCCAAGGTGCAACTGCAGTTAATTGATTTTACTTAACTTATAGCTTTAAACATTAAATGCATGTATCGATTTCAAATAAATCGCCTCAAGTTTGCTTTTAAAAAGTTATTAACTGTGTGATGGAGGATAATTCAATAATCGTCTATCCTAATAGGGGTAATTTTACTTTAATTTATGATTTTATTGAAAACGTTTACTTGTTTGATCGCAGACTGCACATGTTTTTAATTTTAATTCTGAGATTTATAGCAAAAATAAATTGCCCACTTTTTAACAAAAAATACCAAAACTTTAACAATATTACTTAAACAGTATTAAAACATTGCTAAATTAGAATTTTGAACAATAAACAGGTCTAAAAAATAGAATTGTTTGATGTGCAGTGATTAGGAATAAATCTTGAGCGCTCGAAAACAAACATCCCGCGAAACTGATTGAATTTTCGCGTTGGACGAGTTAATCGGAGACGAGTGTAGGCAGTGGCGCCGAATGTGCGTAAGAAGTTTAGCGCACGGACGATATCTCTACCTTAAGCTCGCTGCTTACATTAATCGCTGCTTTACGATGTTTTGTTAACCCGAATAACTGAGGAAGCGTTCCGAGCTCGGTGAGATCGTTCGTTCCGACCCACGATTTTTTTCGCGTCAATAAATCGCTCAACGCTTTAATCGCGCCTGTCTGGAAAACAGCTCTTCTTGCTCCTTCACTCTTCCGTTGCCACCTTTCCCTTGCTTTCCTTCGTGTGCAGATTTTTATTTGGAATAGTGAACGATGGTCTAAATAATCGTGAATTATACTTGCAATTTTTTTTCGAAATCTAAAGTTAAAAATTACAGTCGAACTAAAAGTTTAATAAACAATGTTTTACGAATTCTGCGAGAAACATAAACTGTAAAGCAAAGGCAACGAAAGAAAAAATATTCAAATTGCTATTATATTAATAAACCGGGAGTATAAATTTCGCGAATTTCGACTAATTTATGTTGAACAGTACCGCCGATAAAAGACAATAACTGCCTGGAAAGATTGAAAATTACAAATCCAAGTTTTTTCCCATTTTGCCTCGGAATAAAAAATGTAGAATTAACGTCATCCGATTGACTGGCTCTTCTTTCTCCGCAGCCCCGGCTTACATTAACGAGAGGCGCACTAAAAAGTACATCTAATACCCGAGCAATAAACAAGGGCAATAAACAACGAAGCGCCTACGCCTCTAATTTGCATTCCAAAGCTCGGAGCACATTTTATACCCCTCCTCCCTCTGCTTTCCGATTCCTTGATCGGCCGATAAATTGGAGGATCCTCGGCGAGTTGATGGCAAAAATCGCGCGGCCGGTGCGAAAATGAAAACGAAGCGGTAGCGAGTGAGCCAGTCCGCACTTACCGGTTCTCTCTCTCTCTCTCTCTCTCTCTCTCTCTCTCTCTCTCTCTCTCTCTCACCCACGCGCCCCGGCTGACATCTCCATCATGCGGCCGCGGAGCTGCGCTGCCTGCCGAGCGGATTGAAATGCGGCCGCTGCTGCTGCCTGAATCGAGCCGAAATCCGCCGCGTGGCACCTGATCGCATTGGCTGCAGATTTTTTTTCCCGACGTCCGATCTTCGTTTGCCGACTGCTTGTTACGCCTGGAACTTAAGTGCTTTTAAACATTGTCAGTCGCGTTGAGATTGTAAACGTACCGTTAGTTAGTTTTTTATGTTTATATTTGTTCTTCGAAAACTACGTTCTTTCGGAAAATTACCGGATAATGTTATTTTTAGTATGGAAGAATTATTCAGTAATGGAAAAGGAAAGATAATGTTGTAGATGTCTTCAATTTCAACGTTCGTTTTTCAGTACAAACAGTATATCAAGTTTACAGTATAAAAAAAATTATTTTAATGAATATTATTAACAAAAAGAGGACAGAAATTCAAGCTATAAATCCTGAATACAATTACTCTAGCAACCCCCCCTTGGCCGTTATAATTATTAAACGAAGCTCAGGCAAGCTTTAACGACTCGACATAATATCAATATCTCGGCTACTTAAAATTAATTCCAACTCGTAAATCCCAGCTCCGACATAACGTTCAACAAGTACACACACCACGCTCCAGACTCCTCTCTCGCAAAAGAAATTATAAAAGATTTTTGGGCGGGAGTCCGGGGCAGCTCGCCGAGGGAAAAAAGAGGCAGAGTCTCAGATCTATGGCAACTAAGTCGAAAATTTACGATGAACCGTAAATCCATTTAGCCTCGTCGGTCTCTCCTGCAAGGAGAGAAACAGAGTAAGAGGAAGACTTGTCGTTATATAGGTGCACAAAGAGCGACCAGGAGGGGGGACCATAGCTCTCCTCCGGCGCACATAAAGAACAGGAACGCCTGGACGTGTCCAAGACGAACTGCGCTTACGCGGATGCTGATTGTAGCGGGAGGGCCGAGACACTCGACGAAGAAAGACGCTTCCATCGCGACCGAATGCAGGACAAGTCCGACCGTTAAAGCGCGCGCTCCGTGGAAAAAAGGGACGCCGCGAGACCGATGAAATCTATATCGCGGGAGGCGAAAAAACTGGAAAGCTGCTTTTTGCTTATTCATTACTATCTGGCTTGTAAATTTTGAAGGTAAGACGCGGACTTTGGGTTGATAACGCGATAACTTCCGTCGTTCGATATATTCTGATTATTCGTCCATGAAATAATGTATCTATTATTGAAATAGTAAGAATTTAATGGAATGTTGGCATTAATTATTTTATATTAGCTGTCAATACTTGAGATAATTACAAAAAATCAGACATTTTTTGCTTAAGAAGTTAAGTACCGTTTTCTAGTACAAGATACGCATATGTACTACTTTCGGTTAAACTAGATAGTAAGTAACATTTTTTCAGATCGATTTAAGAGTTAATTATAACGTACCGAGCTTAATGCCGGGTAGAAAATATAAGTGATGAGAGTGTCAGATAGTTTAATCGCTTTGCATTAAAAAATGTTGATTGAACGTTAAGTGGATAATTTCTTATATCCTGTAGCATAATTTCAATTTTATAACTTGCAAATTTTAACTTTGAGTGAAATCTGGGCGTAATAAAATCCCATTTCAATCTTGACAGCACTATAATGTATAAGCACAAAGTTTAAAACGTCGTGTTAATTACGCTAAACATTTTCGTCTTCTACAGACAAACTCGACTGAAGCCGTTCCTCAGAAAAAGTTCTCGCAATGAAAAACGACGTCGCAGTCGGAATGTACAACAATTTTAACAGGCTCTATTGAGTCTCTAATAAAATTTAATGTAACTTTTTTTACGCCAAACTGGGACGGATGCTGAAAGTGAGCCATACTTACAGGCTCCGACGTTTTCCACAAACAGAGACGGATGAAGAAGCAGAAAATAAGGAGGGAGGGGGGGAACGAGTGAGTTACCAAGTTTTTTATATTCCAAATGCCATAGACAGGCGAGGCGAGTCAAGCAGCGAAGAGGAGCTAAAGCTGAAAATGCCGATTGAAAATAATAAAAGTAAAGAAAGGACCAAAGACAAAAGAGAATAGCGAGTGTAAAGAGAGAAAGAGGCTGGGAGAGGAGGGTGGGATCGAGGAGTGCATCGGAGAGATTTGTGCGCTCTGGCTTTATCGGGAGGCCGATCGCCCGAAGAATTACGGATTTCGATGGAGGCGCGCCGTCAACGCCGAATACTGCCGATTCCCCCGATCTCGATATCTAAAGCTCGTCCTATTGCTTTAATTTCCGTTAGGCGCGTTTAGCCTTTGATTCCTATGGTTAATTAAGAGGCACCGAGGCTAAAATATATCGATTGTAAATAAAGCCTGGAAAAAAGAGCGGCCGCGCGTATAAAGTAAGTAAAGAGGAAAGGCGCGTAATTGAGACATTTCGGCCTCGAGAGAAATTTATTAAAAAGGTAAGGCTCGCCGTAATTTTCAGGAACTTTGCAAAAATGAAGTACGCTCCGACGTTAGTGCAAAAAGTAATAAGGCCGCCGCGCGAGGCTGAGAACGAGGAGCTAAAAAGAAGAGGAGATGCGCCAATCGGGCTTTTCTCAGAGTTGCCGAGGGTTAGTTTAAGGAAGGTTCGAGTCGGTAGCTTCCCCCGTCGGTGTTTTATTTTATTCTCTCCGCTCCATAAGATCGCATTCTTTACGACCCATTAGACGAATTCATTACCGGCCCCGAGGCAATGGGTAGGTGAGGTCCGCGAGAGAGAGAGAGAGAGAAGCCCTCCTCCCCCTCGCTCTTCTCCTCTCTATACACGCACACTTGACTGCGAGCATCTTTCTTCCTCCTTCAAATTGTCTCCTCTCCCGGCTGCTTTCTCGCTCGCACCCTCTCTCTCTCTGCTCTCGTTTGTTCATTTGAACGTGCGTCGTAAATGCGAATGGAGCGGGCCCGTATTTTTTCTTCGTTTTCGGGGTACTTTCCTTACATTACAATCAATCTTACCGGGGGGCAATGTGAAACTCGCTTCTATGCTCGATCTAATAAATACTTCTAAGTGACTTGAAATCGCGAATTTATTCGTTTATCTTGATTAAGGGAATACGTGGAACTGCGCTGGGGAAGTCGCTAAGGAAACGGTCGCGGATTTTATTAATTGCGCTGAGATTAAACTCGCTTTCCCGATACTTTTCAATAAAGCATTACAGTTTTTGATAAAAATTTTAATAAAAAGAATGTCTAATTTCAAGATAAAATATACTTAAACGAACTGCTTTATTTGAAACTCTTACTGGGGCAGTTCAAAATGGGAAAACCAGCTTTCCAACTACCGATCTTAAACTGAAAATTGAACAAACTAACAGTACACTCGCGGACCTACTTAAAAGTATAATAGTAAACATAGGTATCGCTAATGAATATAAAAGCAAAGAAAGGCGCAATTACTAAAGGAACTTTCGATGCAAAATATATGAATTCCTTGTCCGGAGCAGCAGCAGCAGCGCCGACAAGTAAAGTGCATCGACGTCGCAGGAGCGCAGTGCGAAAGCCGAGCAATTCTCTCTCGCTTTCCTTTTCCGCGATCGGCTTCATAATTATTCGAATGGTCAATTAAAGGCAGCTTACCGCTGAAACGCGAGTATCGCTCGAACTATTTACGATAATGTTGCCCGCTTCAAGCCGACTGTTTTAGATTGTATAAAAGCTCCAGCTTTTCGTCTCGAAAAACGCGCACGATCGCTTTAAGAGCGTAATTCTTTCCTTTTCTCTTTTTATCCCCGACAAAGGGAATAATTATTGCAGTTTATTAAACTCTCCAAAGTTAAACGGCACGGATATTTATTTGCTAGTCTTTGATTTTAGCGCTCTTCTTATTTTGTTCCCGTTTGGCTTCCTGTTCGTAGAGTTGAGTTTTTAACATCAGAGACTGAAATTTCTAATTTGTACTAGGTTTTTCAACCTTAAAAGTATTACGCACAATTAATTAAAATTCAAATTTTATTCACCTAAAAGCAGATTAGATTTAGTCGTAAACGACAGTATCGTGGATTATTTTCAAGTTCTCGCTTTAAATTTGGTTTAAGTAATTGAGTAGTTTCAATAAAAGGTTTAAAATTTTGCGAAAATGTAACGCCACTCAAATCTAGAATGCTGCGCGGCGGCGATTTAATTTTACATCATCATATTGAATCTACATTTAAATTGATAAAATTAACGCTTCACACTCAAAATAACCGCAATTTCGTGGCGCTCCTGAATATGCCGAGGCAGTTTTTTGCGCTCGCAAAATTTGCATAAAACTGTATCATTACGCTTTACGCTCAGGAGCCGTTAAAAGTTATTATTGAGGAAATCGAAAATTAAAATTTCTGTAATTGCTCGCAATTACCGGGCGGCGGCGCGCGCGCTCGGCTTGAAATATTTAAAACATTGTAACGTAAGTTACAGCGAAAGTATATCGAAGAGAAGTTAACTTGCAAACCTGCGAGAGACATAAAGGTAAAAATAAAAAAAGCCTGCTCGGAGAAAGAGATCGAAGTTAAAACAGCTGTTAAGAACCGCGTTCCGGAGGCACACTAACTTATTACGCCGGTAATAACCAATAATTTGCCGATCGATCGCGCGCGGAGAGCGGAAGCCAGTAAAAGTAAGGCCGGAAAAGCGAAGAAAAATCTCGGAGCGGAGCGCGCGGCCGATAAATTAATCACGAGCTGTCCCGGCTCCGTAAAAGTACTGAAATTTCACTTTCGAGCCGCGAAACGCAGCTCGCCGATTGATCGTGAATGGACGATCGACTGCTCCTGCCTCGAAAAAGAAGGCCTTGATTATACTCGCGGAAAAATCGCGCGGAATTGCGCGCCGTCCGTTAGAGGCCGCTTTAATCGAGCGCGATCCCTTACTACTTTCGCGATACGTAGATTAATTGCGGCCGCTATCGGCGCGACGCGACTTGCTCCATTATCTATGATATCTCTCGGCGGAGCTTTGATTCATGATTGTCACGCGCGGATCGGCATCTCTCTCGCGGGCCAATATCGCTGTGCCGCTGCAGCCGCGTTTCAATGACTGCGCCGAGTGGATTTACCGTTGCGCGTCAGCCTTTTTTTTCATGGCCTTTTTAAGGGGACTCGAAAAGTGCCAGGGAATTCCGAGCGCGTTTCTCTATTTGGTAATGCGGCGCGGGCTTTTCATTAGAGAGTCGGCGAGACGTTTTTTAGTTTCGCTTATGACTTTTGCTTGAATTATTTAATGCTGATAAGCCAATAATTTGTTTTCAGAAAGGAATTTCAGTCTCGCAATTAATTAGAAAATTACAGGCTATTTCTTATACAAATTATCGAGTTTATATATATTTGTATATGTCTTATGATTCGGAATGAATCAAGTTTAATTAAAACATTTTTTCCGGAACCGGAGTAGGAGCAAGTAAATTTATATTCGCCTTTCGTATTTATCAGTTTCCAAGCATTGAAATAAAAAAAACCTAGTTCCTGCAGATGTAAAAAATAAAGCACGAATGGTAACGGTCCTTTGCACAACTAAGTGTTCCTCTAATCGAAAAGTCAGCTCTCTCTCCCTCTCGTCCTTAGCCGCGCTGCATTTCAATTATCAGTTTTCAAAAGTCAGTTCGCGTAAGTTAATCATTAAAAGTAATTGACACGGCTTGAGAGGCAAAGCTTTCAATCAGCGGCAAGTTTCCCAAAGACATTAAACGAGGCGCTCGCGCGCAACTTTCCGTGCGTTTCTTCGTAAATCCGATTACATCAATTTTCTGAAAATATAATAATTTACAAGCATGATGCACATTCGCAAGCCCGATGGAAATTCCGCTTGACAGTATGTTCAAAGCTCGTTATCTCAAGAAAGACCCCCACTCTCCGCCATTATATCCCTGTTCCTCGATCGCCCCGCATTATCTGCCTTTCCCCTCTCGTTTACGTGCGAACTTAAGCAAAAATTACGAAATTTTGATGCAACGAAAAGCATTTTTAGTTAAAGCTCGTCGGAGGCTCATCCCAAACACAATAATCTGTGAAACCAGCTCTATTTGCTAAAGAATTTAAATTTTCGATTTCCAAAGAACAAGTAAGGAAAAACGTAAGGCGACATATTCCTCGGAGAATCCGACGGAAAACTAGGCCAAACTCAGCGTTCCCGATAATAAAAAATCATCCTGCCCCCTCCCGCTTAAACAGCCAACAAAGCCTGTCGAGAAGGCAGGTAAAAAGACCAGGGGGACAAAGAGTAGCAGTATCAATTCATTAGCGCCGAGCGTCGAAATAAAAGTGGCCGCGGCATGCGTGCGCCTCCCTCCTCGGAGAGGACCAACCGGTTTCTGCGGGGCTCCTCTCCTCCCGGTTCCCTCCTCCCTTCGCTCTTTCTCTTGTCTCCGGTGGCGCGACTCGCGCCGATCACCCGTCTAGCGCCTGCCTTCGCCGAGCGATCGCCGCGACCTTCACCGTTATTTGCGCTGACGCCTGCTGCTGCCGCCGCCGCTGAAAGCCACTCTGGATGCGCCGATTTTTTCGAGGGAGATTCAATGCCGAGGCTGTAATGACGCCGAGCTAATGCGAGGTACAGTAAGGAATGGACGACCCTGCTGTTATCCTTAAGTAGCTTATTCGTGGCTTTTTTTGCTTTGTCAATAGGAATAATTTATAGTAATGCTTTTTGCATCTTTAGAGACAAGTTCTTTTTTTTCAAGTTTTATTCATTGTGCATTCTATTATCGATCCAGCGACAATACACTAATTGTAAGATTATATTAAAATTTCGCTTACGTGCTTGATTTAATTTTGTAATAAACGAATCATTGTGTAATTAATCTTTAGCATTACGATAATTTATATGTTTTTAATAAGATTATAAAGAAACTTGTTTGAAAGGTGTAAATACTTTTATCTTTTGATATCAAATAAATAATTATCTTTGTTACAAACAGAGCTCTACAAATTACACAGCCCAGTGTTCACTAATCGATTTTACTTGTTTATTTTACATAATTTAAATTTAAATTAGCAATCTGTGTAATTTGAACTGTTAATTACGTTATTTTAGATTAAAAATCTTTATAAAATTAAGTACGAATTCGCACTAATGAAAATTAAAAGTAACGCAAAAAGGCAATAATAATTATAAACGATATTACAAAGATCGAGGATGAGGAAAAAAGGTTCGTGAGTGCATTAACACAATAACTGAGTCAATTGTATTAGTTTATAACATATATATTTATTTGAGCTTTAATTGCATTTTAAAATACAACCGAAATAATTAAATAATGACAAATCTGGTAAAATGGTTTTTCAAGAGTCGCGTATACATGATGCATATCTTTGTGATTCTGTGTGTAGGTACGCTCGTGTCATCTCGATCGAGTTCTCGTATTATTTTCTTTTTCCTTTTGTTATATACCCACCCTCTCGCAAATCTGTATATCTGTGTGTGTAATTGCGCACACGCGCGTGTATATCTAAACGCAATTTTTTTCTTTACGAAGTCGACGCTCTCTCGCTTCTCGTATGTCTTTGTATTAATAATCCTCGCACTCGATTCGCTCTCTCTCGCTCTCTCTTTCTCTCTCTCTCTCTCTCTCTCTCTCGCTCTGTCACTCTATCGCTCTCATTCGCACTTGCGCATGTTGATGCTCCTTAAAACGTTCATCACACTCATCAGCAGTCGTATATAATTACAATAATAATATTAATATTATTATTATGTCGATAAATACTTTTTAAAGTCCGCGATGGAAGAATTAGAGTTTACAAGAAATACGTATACAAGTGTGTGTGTGAGTCTGGTGTGTCGCTTTATCCACTCAGCTCGCCGTCGTCGTTATACCTCTCTGTTCGAGCACTTGGAGCCCTTTTGTCTATCGGGTGTTTCTATCACTTTCTTTCCTTCACTTCCCCCACCCCACCCCCCGCTAACGTTTTTTATCCTACTCATTTGCGCTGCATCCCTCATTCTCTCGCTGGCACTCTCTCACAGAGATTTTATCACTGTATCTCTCTTTCTCTCACGGATTCTCGCTCATTTCTTTCTCTCTTCCTTGCGCTCCGTTCTCTCGTTCTTTCTCTCTCTCTCGCTTTTATAATATACTTTAATGTAGTCAATCAATTATAATCAATATACACAATATATATCGCGATAATTCGAATGATAATCAATGATTAGTATTTTACACGTTGAAATGCGACGCGTGGCTCACTCGGGCGCGATAATAAATATTATTTTTAAAAACAAAGAATATTTACAGTGGTCTTTCGCTCTCTCGTAAGTGCTTCAAATGCACGACACCCTCCCTCGCTCTCACTCTCTCCTATACACTTTTGTTTTATATTGGTTGTCCCTTTTTTTAATACTGGCTCGCAAGAATCTTGCGAATCGCCGCGAGACGACGAACTCTCAATCCTTCGTCGATTACAATACAATAGAGGAAAATTAATTCGATATTGCACCGCGTGTCGTGCGCACTGGGTTTTTTTTTTTTTATTTCGCTCCTTGCCGCGCAGTCTCACTCTCGTAATTTTTTTTTTCAGTTTTTTTCTTTAAGCTAAAACATGTCGGCCGCTTTAAGGAGAACGAACGTGGCGTGGCCGGACGCGGGTGACCAGTCCCACGCGGCCGGTAATTATCAACAAAGAGATTCCTATACAATGGCGGGTCCTACTCTAGATTTTTTAACTAATCAGCTACGTCTTAAAAGTCTAAAGGTATACATGCTCACGTTTGCGACGTATAACGCAGGTGACGAGTGTGAAGGTCCCTGGGTTTTGTAGAACCGGTGGCCGGGAATATTTTTTTTTTGCATTTTTTCTTGAGACTGTTTAATGAGTAATTAAAAATTGGGAAAATAAAGGGGGGCCTCGCCGGTTTTACAAAACGCAGAGACGAATCAGCGTACTGATGTTTTAAATAGTTAACTCTTAGTTGCCTAGCCTAAAATCACCTGCAGTCTCGCATTTGCAGCGTATCGCAAAACGCAGAATTTTCTTAAGTATTTGTTTTTTTTTTTATATTATTAGAAAATCACATACTTGGCCGCGCGCCGAGCCCCGTGACTCAGCGGTGCTGCGAGATATGGTGGCATCACAATGAAATTCAATCTCGTCTCTCCTAACTATCGCGCTCTCTTACAATGTGTGAATGAAAGAGCGCTCGCTTTGCGCCGCCGCATCGTCATTGCGCCAATGTCGCCTCTTGTGCCTTTCCCAATCGTTATACATTCGTATTTTGATTCTACTCGTTTTGCTTTTTTCTTTATCCGCGACGCGGAACGTTTGATTTTCAAGCATCTTTTTTTACTTCGCCATATCTAGATAGGTATCTAAAAATGTACGTATTGCACGGACTTGACTCGTTTTTTTTTCCTTAGATTTGAAGTCTCGAAAATGAGTAAGAGATATTTTAGATCTTTTGCCCATTAAATTTTTAAAATGCTCGATACTAAGAAAGAAGTGAACGCGTTCGTTGCTCGACGAAGTCGTGAGATCACGGTTGCATCTGCGTCGAAGAACGAAAGACGGAAGACCAACGCTAATCGTTAAATTGACCCAGGAATGACAAGACGCGAGATACGATTAAGAGCTAGTGACAATGGGATCCGGCGAAAAATGGATTAAAATACTTGACGGCGTATACACTTTTTTTATCTTTATTTTTACATCCGTTACTAGAGCTAGATTGAAAGAGGTTTAAAAGTTGAAAATACTGTTTAATAAAAATCAACAATACAGTATAATCGATCTTTAGTTCCTAAGTCAAATGCGATCCCATTGTCATGTAACCATAACCGTTGGCACGATGTACGCGGACTACGATTCTAAAAAAACCTGAACCACTCCTCGAGCTCGTTACAATATAGATACACTTATGTACAAGTGGCACCGCTACTTACGGGACTCGGACTATACGTATTTGCTAGACAATTGCTTTGCCAGCTCCGTATACTTGAGAAATTTAGAGTGCGGGCTTTCTTCCAGCGGCGAGGTCGTCGGCTGGGAGGGGCTGCCGTTAGCCTGCGGAATAGGCGGTGACTTATTTCGTTGGGACGACGGCGGTGACGAGGAACTGTGACTCGGCCCACTGGAAACCGGCTGGGAACTGACTGATGCCGCTGCGGCGGCTGCTGCTGCTGCTGCTGCTGATCGACCGATGGTCACAGGATCGGGAATCACGCCGTCTTTCACGAAATGCATCTTGGACAAGTGGTGCCTGTACGCACCCTTCGAGATGAATGGAGTGTCGCAGAACGCGCATTTCATTATGGAATCGGCTGTGACTACAGCGTCGTTGCACGCCCAACTGAATGCTAGGATGGCGCCTGGGGCTGGTCCACCGCCTGCGCCACCTGAACCTGCTGCGGAACCACTTCCAGCTCCGTGGGATGCACTCGAAGCGGATCCTGATCTGTTGCTGCTGCCTCCACTCGATCCTCGAGTTTCTGTTTTATCGCAGAGTTTTTGGAGAGCTGCTAATGGGTGGCTACTGGTTTTCCGACCTTGACTGTCTGACGCGTTGGCGTTTGCCACGTTGCCGCCACCGGATAAGCTGTCGAACATCGAAGACAAAGCGCCTAGGCTGCTGGATGCTTTGTTATCAGGAGTACCTCGAGGCGTTACAGATCTGTCGCTGCTCGTCGGGCTGCTTGTGCTGTTTCTGCAAGGACTGCGCGCCAATTGTTCAACCTGGCTCAGAGGTCGTGGAGTTGGAGGGTTCATTGGTGGCGATAGAACGTCTTTTCTCTCTTCTGATGGTTCTCGGACACTGCTGCTATTTCTTCTGTGATTGTACGATTCCTCCTCTTCGTCTTCCCTGTTGTCTTCTTTTTCCTTTTTTACTACAACGTCCCTTGGACTATCAGACTGTTGCTCACTTTCATTGTTTGCTGCAGTTTCTGAATCTTCATCTCTGGGTTCTTTTTTGACAACGATGGACTCTTCTTCCTCGGATTCTTCATTTGCGGCATGGCGAGAAGGATTTGAAACTACTTGTTTGTCGGGCGTTGACCGTTGGTGATGCGAATGTGTAGAAGATGTGGAAAGTCTATCATGTGCACTGGCTGATAGGTCCATCCTCCTTTCTGGTGTCATAGTGTCCGTTCTTCCACTACCTCTTTCTGATATTGAACTAGATTCGCTGCCGCTTCTTTCCCTTCTGGCTGCTGTTGCGGCGTTAAAGTGCTGCTGTTGATAAGATCGGAGAAGATTCATAGTCTGAGGATCCACTAAAGGTTTCGTATAGTCAACGCTCTCATCGATTCCTAGACGTTTCAAGATACTTGAACCGATTGGAGCACCAGGTTGTGCATGATGCATTCCTGGAGCTCCGTGACGGATTCGCGAATCAAAACTTTTTTCGATCAATTTTTCAATTGCATTTAAAACAGATGGAGATGAAGTACCGCCGCTAGATTCATTTGCTGTAGGTGTGGGAGTTTCTTTTCCAGGGGTTGTTGCATCACTTGCAGACGATGGTGAGCGATGGTGTCTGGATGAAATAGAAGAGGTTTCTTCATTCACACTTTTTCGTCCTGACTCGCCTGGGGAAAGGGTCGCTGGTAAATGGTTTGACATTAATGCGTTTTTTAGAAAATTCCGCTGATTAACTCCAAGGGCTCCTGCACCAACGCATTGACGGATATGATCTACGAAGATGGAAGTTTCAATTTTCTCGGCACACTTTTCGCATGTGATTCTTCCAGCATGCTTTCCAAGCTGCGCGAGGGCAGCTGCTCCAGCATCTCCGTTTTTGAATTCACGCTCGAGTTCCAAAAGCTTTCTCACTGGAAGTGACTTTTTTCTTTTCGTTTCTCGGGTTTGCCTTCGGCGACCACCACTCTCTGTAATAGATCTCATAATGTGTTCTTTGTAATGACTGTTCTTTACCATATGATTGCTGAGCTCCTTTAGCGAGCTAAAGGCCTGATCACAGACTTTGCAAGTAAGTACAGCGCTCACGTGACTACTGGTTGCTCCAGCTCCAGGTCCACCAGTTGCACCATGAGGTCCGGGACCACCGCTCGGTGGAGCATTACCGCCACTTCCGCCACCACTTCCGGAATTACCTCCGGATCCTCCACCACTACCGCTACCTCCTTTGCTTTCATCAGAAGATTTCCAAGAGATTATTTGCTCCTGAGAAATGATATTGGTGTAATGCTGAGTTTGCTGCATGTGAGATGTCATTTCGGCTAACGATCGGAAACTTTGTCCGCACCACATGCATTTCAAGATTTGACGAGTCTGTTCTGCACCCTTTCCTAACCAGACATCCTGACCGCGTACTAATTTTCTAGGTAGAGGCATTGTTTCTTTTATCAAAAGATTCAGTTCTGAAGGATTCTGCTTATTATTTGAATTAGAGCTACTGTTACTGCCACCCCCACTTGAACTTTGCGATTGATGAGGTTGGGGTGGCGTCTGAGGCATTGAAGGTTGATGCGGTTGCGGCGTATGCATTCCACCTGAAGATGGTGGAACCGGCATATTGACGCCACAGTGTTTCGCTTCTTTCATGTGAGTGGTCATCGCCGCCAAAGTTGGAAAACTCTGCTTACACCATACACACTTGAGAACGTCTTTAGCTTGATCAGCTCCCTTATTTAACCAGTGTGATTGCCAAGCGCTGTGCCTACTGCCAGAAGTTGCAGAAGCACCTCCTGTGTTACCACCTGCACCCGATGACGATCTAAACAGGTCTTCACCGCCGAGTTTGCTCAGTTCGCTCATCTTCTCCAAAGCCTTCGTTGCTTCGCTAGGCTGATAGGATTTGTCAAGGGCCGGTGGCTTTATCTTACCATTCCACAACTGGTGATGGTCGACCACACCAGAGCCACCCTTCGGCGACAATTGCTGCTGACTAGTTGCTGCTGCCGCAACGGCTGCGGCGAAGTAAGGGAAGTGCGACGCGACAACAGGAGACGTCCACGGCGACACCACTTGTCGAGCGTAGGGCGTCGAGCTAGGTGGCGCCTCTTGGTGCGTTACAGGCGTGCTCGCCGCGAGTCTCGACGACTTTCGCGGCGGCGGAGGCGGCGAGTCCTCTGGAACGGGTCGCTTTCGGCTTGGCACGGAGAGATCCAAGGGTCCATTGTTGGTTTCCGTCGACGAGGATGGTGTTGGCGGTTTACTCAGATTGAGTATCTGCTCTTCCTCTTCTTCTTCCGTCGACGAGGCTTTGCGCGTACTGAAGTCCAGTACAGCTGGCAACTGCGTCGCGCTGGGCGAGACGTCGCCGCCCGTTGGGGACACGTGAAGTCCCGGTGTGGCGGCAGGTGGTGAACACGAGGAGGACACCAGCGGCGAAACGGAACTTCGCGAAAGCGGCGAGTGCCCGAGTAAGAGGCGCTGGTGCGTCTGTTGGAGATAGGCGGCCATCATGGCCGCAGATTGGGGAGGTAAGAGTGGGTGGACACCCAGTGGCAGAGGTACGATACTGCCCGGGGGACTTACGGGGCTCGAACTGCTTCGAGTCGCCGGAGGTGGGGGACTTCCGGTAGCTGGACCGGACGATTCCCGCGAGTCTCTCGACGGACACCGCGGGCTCATTGGCTCCCTGGAACAAAAAATTTATCGTCATGTTTATTCTCTTTGTTTTTAATTGTTTATTTAGTCATGTTTTCAATTAGGTAAATACAATTTATTAATAACATTAACTAAAGGAAATAGTGGTATTCGATTGAGTAATATAAATATATATTTTACAAATAAGTATTTAGCGGAAAACTCAATCATGTAAAAGTAATTGAAGGAAGGTAACTTGGCTCGTTAGTTTGTCGCGTATGTATGTTCAGATTTCTCTTGCAACTTAATAGTCGTTAATCATTGGGCAGGCCGATAAATTTCGCGTAATCGATTCACGCCTAGTGCCAGTACTACAATATTGTGACATTAATATTTCATAACCTTCCGCGAAATTACTATGTGTAAATCGCAGTCGCACTGGACTTGCAATGTAGAGTCACCGTTTAATAAGCATCGCGCTTTGCCCCTCTGTACATCAACAGGAAACTAGCGGTAAAAATAGTATATTACAAAACGATAATCAAGAAGGATAGACACCAATATCATGAATATTCATCGCGGATGATGAAGCCGTTCTCACAATTTACATTTAATTGCTTTCGTCAAAGTTTCTTCGGTTTCTTCAAAAAAAAACTTATTCACCCTCTAGTAAAACTTAAGAAATCATTTTATTTTCATAATGTATATGTTTAAAAATAACGCGATAATTTAATACAGCGTATTAAATACTAATCAATAAGTTATAAATTTAGCTACATCTTATGAATAATCAAATCTACAAACTTGAATATTTGTTCTAGAGCTAGTATGCCAAATGAAAATTATACACGTATAGGTATATCGTTTGATCTCATAGAGATTACAAAAACAAATAAAAAAGGTAGCCTATGAAGAAGAACCGGCAAAAAGAAAAAGCAGCGAATAAAGCGTGATTCGAAAAGTCTGAAGAAAATGACGCTACCTTAGCCAAGGATCGGTGGCATCGGAGGCGCCGCTACACGTGGATCGGAGGCCAGCGGAGCTTGCACGAGGGAGCACAGCCGAGCGAAAGGAGAGAGAGGGGGTCCGCTGAAGTCGGGGCGTGCGTGCGTCGACTCGTCGCTCGGCTCGTCGCTCAGCTCTCGGCCTGTCGGCGGCTCGTTCGTAACTGACTGCGGCCGTGACTGAATGAGCCGAGCGCGCCGGGAATGCGTGCGCGCGCGAGAGAGATGGCGAACGAAGGGGGGGGCCACCTCCAGCGCCGCGGCGCATGCAGGGGAAGTTTTCGGACGCAGGGGAGGGAGGCGAGGGTGCGCGACTGCAGGCGAGCGCAGCTATGCACCCACCGCGGCTGGAAGGGAGGAGGACGCGCCGATATGCAGTGACGACAGGGAGGGGGCCGTGAAATCACGCGCTCCCGAGGATTGCGCCCGCTTTTATTAGCGAGCTCTCTTTCTCTCTCGCTCGCTCGCTCGCCGATGGGATGTACGAGATTTTTCGGAGGACAACCGGCGCGACGTTTTTTGCGTGCTTGCAATTCGCAGGTGTTTCGGAGCGCAAGCGGGAGAATTTGCTGAATTTTTAATTCGAAATTATTATTAGAATTATTTTGTGTCGCATGATTCTAAAGCATTTATTTCGAAGTTATCATCTAAGCGAAATAATATTTTATGGAAAATTAATAAAAGAATTATAGTGTTTAACTCTATTATTTATAAAGAAATTTATTTTGCAATAAAAAGAAATTTGATAAAGTATAAAATTCTAAGCACTATTCTCCCAATGTGCGTACGTACAAAAGCAACATTAAAAAAGGTTCAAAATAAAATGCGATTAAAAAATTACATTACCAAATCCCGAGAGCAGAAGTAGGCAAAAGCAGTGCGCAGCAATGGCGAACGATGGTGGGAACGTGGCGGAGCGAGCGATCAAGAGACCGAGCGGCGAGAGGCGTTGCAAACACTCGCTCCTATCTCTATTAGCGGAGTGACGCCGAAAGCCGGTATCAGCCGGCAGGCACCGACTTATTTACCCCCGCCTCGAGTGAGATAACCCGATTTCTCGCCGGCGAACAACAACTTTTCCCCGGCGACATCAAAGATTTTTATTCCCACCTTGCAGCCGGCGCCCTTTTTGAAGCAGCCGACTTTGCGCCGGGCGCGTTATAAATGTGTCGCGAGAGGAGGCAGGTGATGCCGCAGGAAGTTCATTTTATTCGAGTCGTTTTGATAAAGGAGGATTTGATATTCTTCTGGAAGGATTGCCTGGTTTAAACGAATTTTAGAATTTTGTGCATTTCCAAATGTACTACAAGTGGCTTTATTTTATTTTTCGAAAAATTAAAGTTACAAATAGGCAAATATTTATAAATTTTAGAAAAATTTCAAAAATAATCTAATTTTCTAATTGTCAAGTTTATATCAATCTGCGCGCAATAATGATTTTTAACAATTTCATCTACAAAATGGATCGGAACGTTTGAAACATGTGTATAATGAAGCTCGCGCTTGTTTTATGTTACTACCAGCATGAAATTTTCCCGTCGTAAAGAAGGACCTAAGAGCGGTGTACCGTTTCAAACTTTATGTTTGCCCCTTTAAATTAATAAACGTCATCTTCGAACAATACGCGGCTGATCTTCAACACCATGGCAAATAGCAATAAACGCTCCGGCGATGAAATATTGGCCAATATAGGACGGGAGACAATTTTATCTCGAGAAGATCAACAGCGGATAAAGACGAACAAAATCTGGCGTGAGAAAACTTTGTGTATTCTGCAGGAGCGAATTAAAACTTTTACTTTGATTTCTCACTTAATTGTCTTGAATTTACGCATAAAATGAATGAAATTTTCTGTAGCACAATAAACGGGGTTTAAAGCATTACGAGCCAAGACGGCGGCGTTACAATCAAGTCCAATCTTTTATTTGAAGCAATAATTATCTCTTCGCACGATTATATTTTTCTCTTCGTCTCAACACAGCACCGTCGACAAACGATCGAATCCACCGTCGCGCAGTCGCGATGGTAAATAATTTTGAAGAGAATAATCACCTGTCAGGAGGGCCGGTATCCCTGAGTGCAGCAGGGTTCAGTCTCGCGCTGATCGCGGAAGGTGATGGATTCGGTGGCGTGGCGTCTTCCTCGTCATCCTCGTCGCTCGCCTCGCCGTCGTCGTCCTCTTTGGCCGCCGGACCGCTGCTGCAGCCCCGCTCGCTCGGGCTGATCGGACCATCCTCGTCGACGCAGTCACCTTCCTCGCCCTGGAGGTCAGTGCTAGGTCCTGTACTTTCGACGCCGTCCTCCCCTGGAACAGATCGGCGAAACGATTCTCTTTATTATCTGCTTTATGCGCGAGGAATGCGGGTATTGGAAAAGTTCGGGGGAATTATTTTTGCGCGCGAGTCTTAAGCATGTGTGCTCATTTATATGTACAATGTTGTAATGAAATAGCGCAGAAAAGATTTTTTCTAAAATTAAGATGGCTAGTAGATTCGTAAATACACCGCAAGCCAAGATTGATCAAGTCACAATGCGTAAAGTGAAAAATTGTTCTCATTGCAGCCTATATCATTACGCAAATCTGTCTTAATCTCCAGCAGATTCGAGCGCAATCCTCGAGTTACGAAAATTCATGAAGAAACGCAGCGCATCGGTCGGGGGCCTAAGGATTTGCATCGAAACCGGCAACGGCAGGATTCCGCAAGGAAGCAAAAGATAGGAAAGCGGCCGAAGAAGACTCCGCGGCAGTTTCCCGATGCAAAAGAGTGCAGATGGCGGAATAACAATGGCGCCTATCGGTTCATTTATCAGCCTCTTCGACTGCATCGCGAGTCTGCCGACCGTCGAAGAGGAGCTTTATTGTAGAGGTCGGTCCGCCGTCATCGGCGCTTTCTCTCCCCTCTCCCGAGTTTTAATCAAATCATTTCCATTTGGATGATAGTGAGGCCGCATTCATCGCGTCTCTGCCGTTTCGACAGGGCCGCCGACGAGTAATGGCGCGTTCCCGCGTTTTGTCACGGCTCCTTTCTCGCCGCCGCGATCTCATCTGCGATTCAGCCTTTCGTGTCCGCTTCTCTTCCTCCGTAGATCCTATCGGAATACCTCCGCCCCTTGCCACCCCCGCGACGGAGGTTTAGATCGTAGATCGGCCGGCGGTGTTTGTTTTGTTCGAAAAAGCGGGCGTTATGCCGCGAGAGAGAGAGAGAGGGAGAGAGAGGGGCCTCGTTAACATAAGTGTTTTATGGTGTCTTACACTCGGTACGATGGCTTATCGGGCGAGCTGCCGCTACTCTCTATTCGGCGACGGGAAATGCACGCGGGCCTGACCAGGATTTTTTCTCCCGCCGCCCGAGAGACAACGACGAGCCGATATATACGCGCGGCGGCGGCGGCGGCGCGAGGACGTCACGTGGGGGAGAGCTGTTTATCATTTACGCAAGCTGCTCGGGGAGAGAGACTCCCGCCGAGAGAGCGCTGCCTCTCCATATCCTCCGATGCGAATGCGGGCTCCGAGCTTGAATTTCTATGGGAAAGCCGGATGGCGATTGTCTTACCGGCGGAATTAATTTTAAAGAATTTTAAGAACCGGGATATTCCTCTGATAAGAATGTTTCAAACAAATTTCAAGAGGTTTAACAATGCTTTGTATAATGTTTGTATTAACGGTGTGTGCTATCGTATGGCTCATCTGTGCCTGGCAGCGTTATTGCGCGAACTTTGCTGAATTTTAATATAATTGTTCATGCGTTGAACCTTAATTATATTCAAATCAAACTCCTGCCTATAGTCGTTGATTTAAATGGAGCGTGATTTTATTATGTTAAGGATTCAGTGTGAAACCATTTTCATCCACTCCATGCGGCATTTTTTAAGAGTTCTCCAGCTGCTTGACGTCCTCATCAACGGAAGGCGCAGCAGCCTCGTCCGCGAATCGTGTTCGGGTCTGGACGGCAGCTCGGGAGACCGGCGCAAATATCTCCTCGCGCTCGCGGCGTGTACACGCGCCACCTCGGCAGGCAAATCCTCCCACGCGAAGGGGGCGAAGAGACGCTCCGCTCGTTCCCGCACGGCTTGGTCAGCGAACCCTTGCAGATTTATGGAGTCGAGTTCCTTTCTCTCGCGTCATCGTGATCCTCCGGGCTCGACGAGCCAGCCGCGATCGCTAAATCTTTTCCTCCTCTCGCGCGGTGATTTACTCGCGCTCCGGCCGGAGAGAACGAGCTGCGGCTGCTGCTGCTGCTGCCGTTCCGCGGAATAAAAGAAAGCAGCAGCAGCAGCCGCAGCAGCACGAGGGGGACAGGTGCTCGATGCAAATAAGCCAGCATGGAAGGTAGAGGGGAAAAAGGAAAGGAAGCGCGCGTGCCGCCATCTTGCAAGTGCGCGGGTGCGTCCACCTCTCCGGAGGAAGGAAGGGAGTGTCGTTGTTGTTCGGAGCCCAGTCGAGGACAGTGAGTCGCGCTCGCCGGGGGGGAATAGGCGAGCGGCGGGTGGGGAAAGGCCCCGTCCTACCTTTACCGACTGACCAACCAAACGATCGTTTGTTCCCGGGGATTTTAAAGAGAGCTCTCTTTCCGAGAGGGGCCCTAAGGGGGAGAGAAAGGAGATCGCACATTGATCCGCGGGAGCATCGGCAACTAATTACGCAGATTTATGTCCCCATTGTCCATTGTCTCGGGAGGGAGAGGGAGTTTCAGCCACGGAGAAAGAGAAGACCACGAGAGCAGGAACTCGCGCTGAGGCCACGAGGGAGGAAGACTGCTGCTGCTGCCGCCTCGTTTTTTTAGATGAAGAACGCGGAATTCGTAAGCGAGAGAAAGAGAGAATAAGAGAGAGAGAGAGAGACGGATAGCGCTCTGTACTACCGCGTTTCGCAAGGACGCCGGGGGGACCGGAGAGGAGGTGCCGCTGGCCAGGGCGGACCACCGGCATACGGCCCCGCCCGTTTCTTCGCACGAGGCCCAAGTACGTGCATCCCTTCGCCGAGCCTGCTGCTGCCCTTTAAGGAGCTTCACCGGGCACCGGGACCTTCTTTTTGTCGAACGATCCGGCGGACGAACGCTCCGCATACTCCTGCTTATTTTCCTGCACGTGCAGCGTATTGAGACATTGCTAATGCTACAAAGTGGTACTGTAATTCAGTGTTTCAATTGTCATTATACGATTTGTGTTGTGCGATCGCGAAACCGACGGTAGATTTTTCTAACTTACCCCGGAATACTGATAAAAATTTGGAAACAGATAAAGACGAATACTCGGAAATTGATTTTGGCCATTTTTTGACCTTACTCCCATCCGCTTTTAGAAAGCGTTCACTTTCGTCGAAACCGGCATCGGTCGCTTCCTAGAATCCAAAATCCCTGGTAGCCATACGTCGCGATCGACAACCGATCTTCCTTCCGATCTAAATTTCACGCTCGCAGCGCTCGCACTTTCTCAGTCCCCAGAAAAGTCCTCCCCGGTTCAGCCGCAATCAGGCCCCGGCAGCAGCAGCAGCTCTCCAGTCGTCCTCTCGATCGGCATCGCTCGAAAAAAGGAAGAAACAGCAACAGGAGTAGCGAGCATGCAAATACCGTTCGCACGACCCAGCAGGCAGGCAGGCGCGCGATCTTGGCCCTATATTGGCAGGCCACTAACAAGGCTCCTCTCTCTCTCGGGGACTCACCCCCGTTCTCCGCAGCCTCGGCCCCTGACGGCCGAGAGAGATCGCTGCCGCGCGATATCCGCTCGCCTCCTGTCCTCGGGGCCTCTCGCGATATATTAGCCGCTGCTGCTCCGCTTAACACGTCTCTCGGCTCGGTCTTGCGCACGCGTTTACACGAGTAAATGGACGCGCGCGAGCGCCTGCTTAACATATACGCAACAGCGTTTTGATATATTTCATGCGCGTGTCCTTTCAGGCCTAATGTATTTTCCGCGCGGAGCGCCGACTCTCCGACGCTGGGGAGCCACTTTTTTCGGAGTAATTAATGGGCCGATGGCGCAAAAATGCCGCGCCGGACCTTTTTCTGCTTTATTCTAATTACGTGAATTATCGCTTGGGTCCGCGAGAGTGATGGATCGCGCGGTTTTGTAAGATTTTGAGATTTTCTTGCGGGTACGAGAGGGATTTATGAAACTCGTAACTGTAGTTTTTAATGCTGCCTCGGCTAAGGTTTAATATATTGACTCGAGCTTTACTTAAGCGCAGTTGAAACAAAATTCTTCTTTGCAAGAAGAAACTGATTTACTATTTTTCTGGATGTTGTTAAATCGTACATTTTTCGAGCAGATAATCTCATTTACTTTGTAAATTTCTAGATTGTAATTAACTCTATTCACGCTATCTTATCTGCTTAAATCCGAACCGTCTAGCAGTCTAATACGTTAATAATTAGGGTGCTTTGGGTCGCTTCATTCAAGTCGAGTCTATATTTGTGTTTATGCAGTGAGGAACAGTACAAGCAACAACAGCAAGTGTTAGCAGGACTTAGCCGTGTGTCAACATAGCACTCACTCGCTATGTGCACACAACGCCAGGCTAGTATTGCCTTCCAAGTAGTTACCAGCCGTCGTAAAATTGTGTACAGAAAAATGTTTTATAATTCTAGAATAAGCAGCTAGATAAGAGTCAGGTAAATTTGTTTTTCTCGAGTTGAGAAACATTCTAGATATAAGCATAAAAATTAAAGCTATTAAAGAACAGTAAAAAATTGTAACTTTTTTCATGAAAAGATGAATTTTTTGTAAATGCTACAAATTAAACCACATCTGGCTTTCAGCTCGCTCGGGCAACCGCAAAAAAAGCAAATCGAACGTTGGAAGGAAAAAGAAAACGAAGGAAAAAGAACTTGCGCCGGCTGAAAGCTCGCGGAAGGGACAGTAGCGGGCTTTCCTCGCGCAAGTCGGCGTGTACGTAGCCGCTTTGAGGGGGCAGAGAGAGAGAGAGAGAGAGAGAGAGAGAGAGAGAGAGCGTCGGGGGCTAAAGGAGGGTAGGAAGGGCGAGAGATGAATTTCTAATGTGAGCTGGAGTGACGCTGTGGCTGGAGGTGCGCTCCGCGAGAGGAGCTCGCTCCGCAGCCTCTCCTCGTCTCGGAGAGCAGAAAGACGAACGGACGGACAGACGGACGGGCAGACAGACAGACGAACGAACGAAAGCGGACGGACGGACGGACGGACGAGCTCGGATGGACGTACAGAAGAACGTACACCGGGGGCAGAGGGAGGGAATTGTGATTCTCCTCTAGCTCTCGCGGTCTGCCGCCAGCGAGTGACTGACGGCTGAATCCGCTCGCTCTCCTCTGCACTGCTCCTTCGTCCCTTAGGAGATGGTTCAGCGCCGCCGCAGCGCGATGGGATGAAAAGGAGAGAGGGAGAGAGAGAAAGGAAGAGAGGAGAGAAAGAGAGTCTTCCTCTGCAAATTGGGACAGCGGATTGTTCCCCGGCCCGAGAGGAAGAGACGTTGATGCTCGACTGATCGAGAAAAAATATGCGAGCGAAAGGGAGGATTCCGAGCGAAAACAACGACCAGGTGAGATCTTTTTACCCGCGATGAAGACGTAATGTGTTTTGACAGTAGCCGCGGCTTATTTTACACTTTGACGGGTTTCGAGCTGAAGGAATTTTTTTCTCCGCCAGCCAAGCTTCCGCCGTGATGAATGAAATACGTATCTAATAACGTTGACTAAATTCTGTACAAAAGATTTTTTAACGATCAGTTTTTAATTGTTGCAATATGGTTTATTTTAAAGTTAAAATATTGATCGTATCAACTAGGAATCGATTTTTGGTAAACTATTTACGAGAATATTTCTGCTAGAGAAGCATGGATTGAAATATCAGAAATTAAAAAAAAAGAATTACGGATCTTTGCGAAAAAATGTATGCATGATTGGAAGCGAAAGTTGGACAAGGGCATTTTTCTCGGTTTTAAAAGTTGACCGGCGGCCAATCTGTTTGAGCGACTAAACCGTAATGTAACCTGACGTCCCTGTCTTTTTCAAAGTCTGCGGTTGACTTTCCGAATCTTTGAAACGGACTCACCCAACTACATCAATCCAGCGACCATTAAAACAAGAACCATCTTAAAATTCGAAGCAGCAGTTGTAAATATCGAAGGCGCTCTAATTAATCTTGTCGGAAACGTCCGTTACACATCGGACAATCCAAGAAATATGACGAGCAGATGATACCTTATTTGCGGAAGATGATCATCAGTAAAGTCACCGAATAAAAGAGTCGCGCATAAGCGACGCGTTGACACTTTGAGAAATCTCCCACAACGGAGCGGGACACCTGGACGAGAGAGTGACCTGTTTAAACTACGGACTGATGGAAGGATTTTTCGGGGCTCGAACAAACACGACAGATGCTCTTGCTGCGCGGCGAACGGAAACTGCAGCGAGAAGCGATCGGCTCGTCGCTCACGCAAATGGTATTGACTCACGGTCACGAATCCTCGGTCATAAATATATCGACGGGGCGACTTCGCGAGCTTCTGGCCATTAACTACCACCGTTATGCAAAAAGCAGCGCGGAGGAAAATCTGCGCTGCGGAACTCGTTTGTTTTTTCGCCTTTCTGGAATTTATACGTCCGACGCTGATTCGTTCTCGCTTTCGGTGAGTGTAGGCCAGCAAAAAACTGTTTGCCAGGAATGTCAATGGAAAGGTTAGGGAGTACGTGATGAACAACTGGAAACGATTTCGACTTAAATAAGAATGATAAATTTAGTAATAAATGGAAAAAGATTGGGGATTAGGAGCTAAAAATAGAGCTGATGTTGTTGTTGAAGAATTTTTCAATCTGATAGTTTTTCATTATACAAAACAATTTTAATCTGGGAAACATCCTGATAAACACATCAAGCAGGCTTAGGCTCGCAAAATTAATTTTCATTTACAGAATAACGATAATATGGTGATTAATAACTATGTGAAAGGTTCATTTCGTTAAAAATGTAACTCAATATTTTTTCCAAGAGCGATAAAGAACAACGAGCGTCCGTTGCATCAATCACAGGGGAATCGATAGCATCATAAAATGACAGCTCTCTCCGGCGGCTGAATTAGCGATGCGCATATAATTTGCTAATGAAACAAGAGAGCCACGAAGAGTTAAAAGCCCTCTTAGCCGTAGTCGAAAAGCCTCCTCGAAATCATTGTTTAGGTCCAAAAGAAAGCAAATGCCCGTCGCGGGGAAGACGAAGAAGAAGAATGAAGGTGTGGTAGGGGGCGCGGGAGGTAGATGTAAAAGATGTCGTGAGCGCGAAGATCGATAATTTAGTGCCGATGCAGCTCGGTAAGAAAGAAGGGCGAGCGAGTTGAAGTATCGAGACGGATTTCATCGTATTCTCTTTCGTTGCTTTTGTCTTGCTTTGTCCTCCCGAAGGCCTTCGGATGTCAGTCTGCTGCTCGTGACTCACTTAGCGATCTATCCATCCTCTCTCTCTCCGACTCGTTTTCGTCCGAGAATAAAGGGAGGGAGGGAGAGAGAGAGAGAGAGAGAGGGAGAGAGAGAGAGAGCGACAGGACCGGGAGAGAGCGAAGACGGAGTACCTTCGTCCGTGGTAGGCTACCTGACTGATTGACTGATGAGGCGACTGTTATCCTAAGTCAACACTCACTCCATCAGTCCACCGAATTCCTCCTACCCGTCCGGCTCATCCCGGTTCTTTTTCCTCTCTTTTACGCGCGCAAGTGTGTACAAACGCGCGATCCGGATCTCGCATCCGACTTTTCTGCGCGCCGGAGAATGGCGAGCGCTTTATTTTTCTTGCGGCCGTGTTTATCGGGGCCCCGGCTGCCTGATTACGGCGAGGCTCGAGTATTTTTGTATCGTTCCCGGGCCGCGATTTTCAGCCAGAGGCTTCGGAAGGCGAGGAGATGTGCAGGTATTTTTATCCGCTGGCTAATCACTTGATGGGCATTAATTGCCTGCGAGAAAATTCGAAGCATCGACGTGCTGCTTCGTCAAAATGGAATTTAAGAAGCATTCTCAGATAGACATTCGGATATCAAAATTGTTTTTAAAAAAATGTATTGGAATTTGTCAAGCGGCTACAATAAATAACTGAAAGTACGAAATAAATTCACTATTTACACAAGTTTGATATTAAGTAAAGCTCCGCACAACAAAGTTTCCTTTATGGAAGAGAATTTCCCGTATCGCTGTAAGTTGACAGAAGTTTCATCCCGAATTTTCATTTCTTATCCATCGAATTCTCGTAAAATTCACCTACAATAAAATTTCTATTTAAACTTCCTTCCTTTAGGATTCCCATCAGATTGCGCGGGATTTCAGGAGCGCGAGAGCGCGCCGGAAAATTGTTAAAGTCGCGCGACGCATATTGTGTCGCCTCCCATCGAGGCGAACTCTCGCCCAGCAGACGACGACGAAAGAACTTTCATTTTATCCCGATGTCTTTCCGTCGGAATATAGACAAAAGGCGCGAATCCCTCGACAATCAAGCCTCCTCTCTCGGATTCCTCCGTCGTTGTCCGCTCCGATAAAAGTCGCGCCGTGTCGCGAGGATTTTCGGAAAATCCGAAAACGCGCCCGGCGCATTTGCCGAGCCGTGAAAACTTATTAAATGCGCACAATGTGTCGTTCATTTCTTTATCCGCCGTAGGTGTTGGGAGTCTTTTCGAGATTTGAAAACGCTTTGTTATTCATATTTGCTCTTTGAAATCTACAGAGACAACATTGTCTTGAATTTGATACAGAAAAAACAGAAAGAACAGTGGGCAAACAGACTTTTACATAACATACTCAATTTAAACTTGGCATAATTTAAAGAGTGTAAATTTTGCAATTTATGTATAAGGACAACCAATAAAAATATCACGTTATTTCGACCGAACAAAAAATTTTAATATTAATTAATCGTCGGGTCATTAATTAAAAAAATTCATCTCTAAAGATTTGCGAGATATTGTGCAATGACATCAGAATAAAATAAATTTTTTAAACCTTCCGAAAAAAAGAATAGCCAATAAATATTAGAAATCAACATAGCAGCAGTTGTCGAAAAAGTGAATTTATCGTATACAATAAAAACTGTGTTTTCCCAAACAAATTCTTCAGGCGTGAAGCCGTCGTCTACAAAAAACTTATCCTCGCGATGTTGACATACTGCGCGACTCTCGACGCCAAACTTCTTTCACCATTCAAGCATTAGACACTTCGCGAGCCCGAAGCATTAAACCCAAGCGCGAAAATCCCATCACATCATTTGCAGGAAAACGCTTCCACTCGGCGCGGCCGCTCGCAAATGCGCGCCGTCACTAAAAGTTCTCGGGGCGAAGATCGTAGCGACTCGAGTGGGCTGTTTGGAGCAGGCCGCCGCGTTAATGGCCACCGAGCCTCGGCTAAAAAGGAAGAAAATCGAAGAGCGCGAGAGACACGCGGAGAAAACGATAATATGCATTATGCAAATAGGGATCGGGTGTACCGCGGTGTTAAAGCCACTCCGCGGGAGTGGGGATCCTCGAGTTCAGCTCGTTACACCATCAATAATCATCAGCTTATCGTCGCGCTGACCCAGTACTACACTTGCAGCTTTCTTAGCGTGATCGAGCACTGTAAATTTTTGCGTGGGTAGCCAAGGCCCTCGTGGTGTACGAGAAGAGTGGCAGCAGCGGAGACGTCGGAGTGACGCTGAGTGATGGACGGAAACTTCTCGAAACGAGGAGGGAGAAGGAGAGAGAGAGAGAACGAGGGAAAAAAGGAAGAGTCCGAGAGCTGTTGCTGCCGCCGCCGCCGCCTCTGCATTCGATCCGCGGGTTTTTGACCCTCGCGCCGGATTATTATATACGCAGGCGCGAGCGCGAGGAGAGATGGAATGATTTAGGAGGCGCGTTCGCAGAAATCGCCTGTAGTTTTGGCACGGCGCGTCACTTAATGATAATTCAAAATTATGGCCGGCAAGCGCGAGAAGCCGAGGCACTCGGTGTAGTGATAATACGAATTAGCGCGCGACTCGATGTGTCTTTTTATTGTCTCGACGCTTGAGAAGTGTCTTAGTATTTTTCTGGATGCGTCGTATATTTTATGGAATGCTAATAAATTGGTGAATTTCGGAAAAGGACTTACTTTCTTCGAAAGCGTTAACAATTGATTTATAGAATCTAAAATTAGCATTACATTGGGATCCGACGATTTAAATATAGCCTCTGAATAAATTCAATAGCTGAAATTAACTTAAAATCGTCACTGTTCATTGGTTCCTTTGTGAGGAACTCAACAGTACAGCTCTAAAAGCAAAAGGAATCGTGACAGCAATTCAAAAGGTTACATCGATAACGTTTCTTAAACGAAATTCAGTGACTTTCTACATCATAGACATCGATTGTTGCGTCAAGGGATTAAGATTTGTTCTAACCGCGACAAAGCCCGCCAACGCAACTTTATTATTCATATTTGTAGGAAGGTGTCAGGATTTTAATAATAAGAGTCCGATTTCCTTTTTATAAAATATAATAAAAAACTGTAGTTTATTACTAAATATAAAGTAAAATGAACTGTCAAAATAGCGTCGACAATTAAGCTGTGAAATAGCTCGATCGACGAGAGGGACGTTGCTCCGCTGCACGCTCCGAATGGAATCTATCTGTCGCGGGTTGAGCCTCTTATATACTAGTGGTGGCGCTCGCGCGGATGATGAGGCATCGTAGGCCTAGCCTGCTAGCAGCCACCGATTCGCAGTGGAGGGAGAGAACTCTGAGCTCGCTCCGCGTTGAGTTCGCCGAACGCACAACGGTGGAATTGGCACGAGCCTTTTCGCCTAAGCCGCTCCAACCGTCGCACCTTCAGAGAACGAACAATTTTCTTTTCTTTTATTTTTTTCTTTTAAGAATAAGAGATAAAATATCCTACATATTCAGTCATTGACAACGCGGTCGATTATAAAGTTACATAATAACAACGAAGCATGGCATTTCAGGAAGACGAAATCGAGGGGAACGGACATGGAATCCTGAAACCGTAACACGACGATAGTTGCATAAGAGAAAAAACAAACACGTTAACCAGCACTCGGAGTACATTAGCCGACAATTCGGTCGCAATATAAAAGCTATACATTCCAATTCAACTCGCGTCTTAAAAAAATATGAAAATTTATTACCTTTTATCGCCTAGTCTCTATTGAACGAGCACTCGAACTGTTTCGCCAAAGCCTCTTTATATATTGAAAACTCGAAATTCAACTTGAAGCAGCGTTCAGCCGAACCAATTTCCCGGAGCAAAAGCCGAGAGAGCGAGCCTCTTCCGGTGCGCGCAGAAGCGGCCGCTCTAGATGGCCCACGGACACGAATGATGGATGGACGCGCGTTTCTGCGTGCGTCGGCTTGCCGAGCAGCAGCGAGCAGGCCGGTGCAACAGGCGACACTGATGATCGATGCGAGCCGATCCTCTGCGGAACGCCAAATCCGCGGACTCGTTTTATACCCCCATACCTTCCGCGTGTTCTTGCGATACGCCTCGCCGAGACCTTCAAGTTTTTAATGCGGAGGGTAAACGCTTGGCTTCTGCAGGGCTGGCTGGCTCTCGAATTCGGGGGATTCGATCGAATGAATGAATACGTTTTGTTGGCAAACGAGATAATTAGATTGTAATTTGCGAGTGCAGCCTTTTCTAGTTAATGATGCGCACAGTATACGTCACACGGTACGTCGCTAAATTGGCTAAAAACAGGATTTTATCGCAGAGAAGTATTGCGTAGGAATTTTGAATAGAAGAAACAAGTACAAAAAGATTTTTAAAGAAGCCACTTAGTTTATGTGAGAAGGAAGGTTGTTTATTATTTTGATTGCATAACACACATAGTTTAACCGAGAACTATCAGTTAAATGCATAAATTTACATTAATTATACTGTAATATAAAGAAGTTGATATTAAAATAATCTAAACCATTTGGATGCCTTCACTTCTGTTTCCTAACCGTTTTATTGCATACTTTATTAAAACCTAAAAATCGAGCTTCAAACTCATTTATACCCGTATCCATCAATCAATAGAGTAAAACGCGCTCTTACATTTAATGCCGCAAATAAATTTTCAAACAAAACATTGACGTTTACAAGAAGAAAAGATCGCTCTTGCACTCATGAAAGAGTATATTTTACTAAACTACCGTACTATATAATACTGTTCAGAAGTGATTTATAATTTTTTCTCGCTCGCACATCCTGTTCCTCTCTTGCTGCTCCCTCGGCGTTGATCAGGATTCAGGGAAAAATAAGATCCGCGAAGGTATATATCGTATATATACGCTCACGAAATTCGCTCCAGGCCGAAAGAAGGAGATTAATTGTACAAGAGAAACTGCCGCGTCAAAGTGATTAATAACGTAATTAGTAATTTAAGGTCGAGGGCAAGTGAATTGCGCGACTTTTGATTTTATTAAATGCAAATTGATTCAGTTCGAGACTCGACGCGAGGAGATTTATCGTGAGAAGTGTTCTTTATAAACATTATTATTTCTCCCTAAAAGAAGACACTTTCGAACGAGTAATGACTGCGTGCCTCGGGATTAATATCAATTTCATCCTTACTCCACATTTTGGCGCTTACCAACTGAATTATCGACTCGCGGTGATTTATTCTATTTCTGTTTACGTAAGTGCAGCTCTTGCCCGCGTAATAAAATCGAGCATCGTTCGAATTTAAAATTTAGTTAACCCCCGGCATATTATAAATCAATTACTGCGCCATCGATCATCGCGGAGCAAAGGGAAAAAAAAATACGTAAAAAATAAGGGAGATGATGCACCGTTGATTGATTTTCGCGCACTTTCACGTAGAAAGTCGGCGTCTGTCCTCAATGAATTCGCGGCCGCGGGCGTTGATGCAACTCGCTCTCTCCTTCTCGGACCATCCTAAGAATCTAATAACCACAAAGCGACCTACATCATCAGGGCCGACACCTCCGCTAACAATGCTATCAAGCTCAATTCAGGCTGATTGCAGCGGACAGTGGCTCCGGCGGCGGCGGCGGCGGCGGCTCCTTCGCTCCCTCCTGCGCTGACTCGATTCGTTTCTTTTGCGCGGCCTGACAGAGAGCCTTAACTGACAATGTGCCACGGGATCTTAGCTGGACGTGGAGGAAGCCCAGAAAGTGCGGACACGCGGCAACCCCAGCGGACTGAGTAAGAGAGAGAGAGAGAGAGAGAGAAAGAGATGACAGGACGATGCCTTCATCTTGTCTGTCTCGCACGTGCCATCTCAGCCGAGAGCTCCTTTTTTCCTATCTGCGTCAATCACTTTTCCTCTACCTGGACTTTATCGCCCTCTCTCTCTCTCTCTCTCCCTGCCAGTCGTTTTTTATGTAATTTCGTGTCAGGATTTTTTTATTCGGTTATTGCTAAGCATTCTCCGGTAACACGCTTTAGTTACAGCTTTTATTACTTTGAAATTTCTTTGCTACCCTTTTAAAATCGTTAAAAATACCCTTATTAAAGTACCCTGATGCATTGGTTAATCATAATGTTACACGCCCAAACACAGGATTCTCCACTTCAAAGCCAAGTTTATGAAATTTTACGGTTAAATCAAAAGAACTTTCTTCAAAAAAAAATAAGATCCGCAAGGAGTGGCACACGTCTACTTCCCACTCTCGATACTCAAAGCATCAAGCGCTTGCACGGACGATACTCGCGAACCTGCGGCAATTCACACGTAAGTAACTAATCGACACCGAGCTGCTGCGGCGTCTCCGTTTCACCAGACTCGCCTCCGCGTCGCCGACTCTGTCTTTCCGAAGAGAGCGAGTGGCCGTGTCTCGTGGCGACGCGTCGCGACAACAATAATTGTTAGCGAAGAGACCTGTCAGTCGCGTCAGAGAGGAGCGACGACGACGACGACGACGACGACGACGCCCGCGGATATATAAAGAGAGAGGGAAGATTCCAGGCTATTTGCGGCCCGGCAACAAATACGTGCCAGCTGGTGTCGATCTCCCTCATCTCTCTTTCTCTCCTCTACGCTTCTCTCTCTCTCTCTCTCTCTCTCTCTCTCTCTTAACGTGTTATCGTTTACTCTTGACTCGTCAGGTCTGTTCCCTTTGCCAGCGCCTTTGCCAGCGCCCATTGTGCTACACATCGGCCGCCGTGCTCGCCTCTCTTTTCACGCCTAGAGATGGATTGACGCCTTTCCGCGCGCGAGTCCGATCCTTTTTGTTTCTGTGCAGCTTTCATCAGTTGTATACTTGATGTTTCAATAATTTGGATTCCTGCCTACTTTATGTGCACGAGTCGAGGAGTAAAAATGGGCTGGAGGAACATTCTTTTTTGTTTTTTTACGAGGAGTATAAAGTAGTCTAATTAGTTTGCAAATTAATCATTTGAAGTCCTGATTACGCGTTTATTCGAAACAGCATCAACGACTCAAAGCATTTAGCAAAACGGATTTGCAAATGTAACTTTCAGCGCGAAGAAAAAAATAGCTGAGATTTTCAGTAATTGAAAGGTCAATCGAAATTCGATCGTGATTATTTTCGCACACGCTAACTTTTCCAATATCGATTTTCTCCCTCCAAATTAGAGAAAAATAATTGAAAGGATAACGACATAAAATCCTAATTACACACCCGAACGCGCCATTCGACAAATACAATCTACGTCGATGGAACACGGCAAAAAGATCAGCAACTTAGTCTCGGCACATTCGGCCGCATAGCGCGGACGTGTAATTAAACGAGCAACGCGTGAAAATCACGCGGTAATTTAAACCGGTAAACGAACCTCCGCCTGCCTGCCTTAAGGCCCGGGAAAAAGAGACATAACTTAAGCGTCCGCGCAATTGTTCAGGAAAATTTGGCCTCGCAATAAATTGCATCTTAAATGCCCCTGACGGCTGAATTTTAAGATCAGTAACGCGGCCGCCAAAGTAAACTCGGAATTCCGGCCTCCTCCTTTTGCATAATCCGCATTCCTGCCTCATTGTGCCTTGAAAAATCGCTAACCCTAACGTTGAGGAATCGAAAGCAAGCGCGCTGACTGGGCCGCGTCTCTTAATCCCAGCGACGGATAAAGGCAAAGATGGAGTGAGCTGAAAAAGGAAAAGCGCGCGAGGTGGCGCTTCGCCGGCGCCGAAAATAGCAGGCGTCCCTCTCTCTCTCTTTCTCTCGCTTCGCACCGATCCGTTCTAATAAATATTGTGTCAGCATAAATAAGCGCATGCGGGCTCTGGCATATGGCACCGACGTCGCCCGGATGATGGACGCTTGATGTACAGAAGGACAGGTGCGCCACTCTCCTCCTCTCCGTCTTGTTACAGCGAGACGTTCTTCCCTTATTTTTAGCGATTTTTTTCAGCCCGAGCGGACGTCGATCGTCGCCGTCTGATTTACTGGCGTCGTTAACGCTCTCGTCAAAATCCGAGCGCGGAATTCGTTACCAATTAGAGCTTTGCGAGTCGGAGCGAAAGCAGACGAAATTGTTTGGATTCCCGGGGAAAATATGGAGTGGCTTTAATTGCCGGGGAAATTGTGGAGTAAGTGGTTTAACGCGCGTCGATAAATTTCATTACATATTTCAATTCGAAATTGTAAATTTTCTATGTTTATTATAGTTTTTACGCGCGGCAGCTTTCGCCGCGTTTATTAATTTTTACTGCCCGCGTTGATACAGCTGTCGGTTAAATTTCAAAGTATTGACAGTAGGCTACATTGATTGAAGGCCTTTGAAACGGCATTACACACCCACTAGACTTTATCTAACGCGCTATTTTTTTCTCATCGCAGCGCGTCAGTATCGCTCTATTTATTAATAAACGCGAATGGCAAAAATTACAAGCGTTAAAACGAACGACAGGCTAATTCTCGGAGGCAGGTCCAAAAATACAGGGGAGACATTTAATACCGGCTGACTGTGCCATCTTTGGGCTTTGCCGCGGGAAAGCGGCTGACTTAAAGCGTCCCTTCACATCCCTTTAAACGTCGCGGCACCGACGGATTTCGCGCGTCGGCCGTCGCTCCTTGACGGTCTCGCCCTTTGCCCCCGCTCTTGAATTTCTTAGGACGGGCTTAGCGCTAGGCGCGATTACAGGGACCGATTAATAATGAAGCGCTTTAAGCGTGAGCGACAACGCGCTGCTCTCTCGCTCTCTTACGCGAACCTCGGAAATTTGCGGTGCGCTTTTGCAGCGGCGGCGGCGGCGGCGACGGCCCTTTTGACTTTCCCGGCGAGGGAATTTTTAATGTGGTCTTGCGGAAACTTTGCTAGCTTTGCCGGCAGACGAGGAGCGCTAATTAATTGCTAGCGATGGATTATGTCTCGTTTTACACGGTTTTTCTTTTTCGAGGATTATTGGAGTTTTTTTTAGAGGGAAAATTTAGCCGAGAGATATTTATTGGTTGACAAACGGGGGAGAAAGTTCGTTAGTAGTTTACAATGAGATCTTTGCGTTTCTATTTTTGGCTACTTGAAAATAGAACATTGTAGCTTCCGAGCAGATCTACAAAAGAGATAAATGAAAAGAGAAGTATGAGCTCTATTAAATCTGCTGTAGCGCAGACACAACCACGAAATACCCTACAATTTACAGTTTATGTAGGTTCCAAGCAACAAATATATCACTCTAATAATCGCTTAGTTAACTATTACGTATTTCCATACTTCAAAAAATTATATTCAATTTTAAAACACATGTAATTGTGAGTCTCTAACAAAGACACCTTTAGAAAATAATAATATTCGTAAAATTTATAAAAAAATTTATATAAAATCGTTAAATTGCTTACGGTAAAAGAAATTAATCTCATACGTAGAGTATAATTTTCAGCATTGCTATATATAGGCAGACATTAATAAAGCGATTAGTACCGATCTAATCTAGAAAAGAAACCGCATTACTGTAGAACCAAAAAGAAAGCCACAAAACGTAACGGAAGATAAAAAGCGAGAAGTATCGATTGGCGCCGATAGATTGAGAAGTGTCGGTGGGCAGGCGAACGTCAAGTTTTCACGTTTCATCAGTTTCTACGACTCTTGTTACCGGGCGCTCGATTCCACATAAGAGAAAGCAGCGACAGCTTCGAGTTTCAATTTTCACCGCGCTCGGTGGTTGCGGCAGCGAACTGCCGCCCTAAAAATAGAGCGCGAGCCGGCCGCGTTAATGTGCGTACTTTACGACTGTCCGAGCTGGAACACAAAGCGTCACGTGTTTCAGGCGACAGGACTAACGAAAGCGTAGGAGCATATAGAGCGGACAGCCGGAATCAAAGGGAATTATCGAGCTGATCCTTGTTGTGATCAAGCTTCTCCTAATTTGTCGTTTTTCACATTATTATACGGCGTGTAAAATAGCTAATCAATTATTGTATTGATCGTGGAACCGATAAATTGTAGCTTTGATCAGCAAATCGTTCGGATAAAATTTATATTTTTTTAAACCAGTTACTGCACTGATTTAATTTAAATTATTATTTCCATTTAGATTGCTTGCATCGAATATTTTAACTTTGTAAATGCAAATATGTTTAGAATATTTAATATTTTATCTAGGGAAGAAAATATTTTCTAGATTCATCGAAAATTATTTATTCACTCTAATTGAATGTCTTTTATAAGCTAAATAATAAAATGAGAATTTTCCCAGAAATTGAAAACCAACTCGTAAAGCGATCCCACGCGCACCTCGGTACACAATCCGGAAGGCGCCGAGGCTTCATGCCCGAAAAAAACTCCAAAACAAAACCAAAAAAAGAAGCACCCATCCGAAAAACGCAGCGGACCAGCAGTGCCGAGAATCCGCGGAGCCAATTACCACTCCGGACCGCTGTGCGCTCGTCGTCCTCCGGTGAGTGCGAAGGAGCCGTATAGTAATGAGGGACACTTGAATTCGTACGATGGAACAACGTGTCGATCTGATAGGCTCTCCGCTCTCTCGGGCCCCGCTGACTGGCCGAGGAGTCCGACGAAGAACGAGGAAGAGGCAACGACGGATAAGGATATATACGGTCGCGCCGCGGAGAGAGGCGCGATGATGAAGTACCGCTCCGGGAAGAACAGTCGGCGTAGGACGAGGCCGAGTGTTAATAAGATTGTCTAAATTCCGGGCTCTTTTGCTATCGAATATGCGATTTTCAGCCGCTTTATCGATGGCGAAATGCAATTGATAAATAAATAATAACGAGCAAACGCCGCAAAAATTTTCCAATTCTAAAACTAAGGAAAGGAACTCGTCAGTATTTCCTTCGAGGATAATTTATTTATTACTATGTACACGCCAGCGCGATAATAACTTTCTATTTGTTGTTGTCGAATCGAGTTCAGCAACTACACCTACCCACATATTTCTAAATTTTCAAAGCGCCCATTTGCATCTGGCGAATGCAAAACGCTTATTCAATAATCATATAAGAAAATCAGGCCTGCAACTTTCCTTCCAGCCGAACCCATAATAAACTTCGCAAAAGGCAATCGTTATAAATAAAATCTAGCGCTCCGCTCTCTTATAATTCGCGCGCGCGCTCGAAACTATGTAGCAACCTCTCTCGCTCATTCATACATTAAAGCCCCGGCCGCGCCAGGCGCAAATCAACGAAGATTAACCGTCGAGATTAAGTGAAAGCCTCCGCAGCGCGCGCAAAAGAAATAGGACGCAGAACAAGACCGTCGAAGGGAGGTCGAAGCGCATCGGCAGGAGGAGGCGGCAGTCAGTCAGCCGCTCGCGTGTAAACCCGCCGCGTCGTCAGGGGGGATGAGACCCCCTCCTTCTCTCTCTCTCTCTCTTCGAACAGATTTATGCGACACACATGCAGCAGAGCGTATAACTCACTCGCTCGCCCATAATATCCTCCCTCGGCGGGAGAGAGTCGCGATCGCGAGGCAAGGATACACCCGAGAGCTCTCTTCTTCCCGCGCACGCGCGGCATCGTGCGCCGATCCGCGATGTTTGTTGGGTATCGGGATTGTGCGGCTACCGCCGGATCCCCGGGGCCCCTTTGTCCGAAAGAGCTTCTTTTAAATAGAGAATTCTTTAAAAATTTATGCGGTAATTGGTTTGCTTGAAGAAAATTATCGCGGATTCTGTTAATTTAGCGGGGATGAGCCGCGGATAATTAGCCCGTTAATTAGAGAAATAATAAATCAATCAATTGCAAATGCGCTTTATTGCGCAAGCCGATCCGGCGAAAGCCCTCTGTCTCTTTTTCGGGCCACGAAGTAATTGCTCCCGATAAATAACGAAAATACTCGTATAAATCAGAGTTATTTACTCGGCTCGGCGCTGCAGCGGCGGCAGCAGCTCTGCATCCTTGCGCGAGAGGAATTGATATTCCAGCGCCTTCGATCGGGATGAAAATATATTTTTGAGCTATTAGCCGCCGCGGCGAGCCCGTCGCCGATCGCGACGACTTTATCAAAGCGCCTCTTCGGGGCAGAGCTTTGATTTTCATCGATACGGAATGCCGATGATTTACGCCGCGCGCGCGCAGTAATGCGCACACGCCCACGCGAGTGTACGCTCGCGGAGACTTGACGGAGGTGAGCGCAAGGCGTGTCGCGCGTATGCGCGCTCGCGTAACTAATTGCACATTAGGCGGGAATTAATCGCTCCTCGTATGTAGCGGGGATCGCAATTATAATCTCCGCGCGACTAGGAATGCGAAACGTAAAAACGGATACCCTGGCAGCGCCACCTTGATTTATAGGCAAGAGTCTTTCGCCGTTTTCTATATGTATGTAGGAGCGCGCGCGCGGGCTTCCACTGCAGGCGTATCTCTCCTCCTTGATTAACAGCTTTTGTATATGATATTTCTTGGCTATCGTCCTTTTTGCGCTTTATTATGCGCGAGAGCCCGGCGCGCTTCTTCGTCTCCCGCTACTCGTAAAAATGAACTTTCTCGCGCGCGCAGGGAGTTTTAAATTTCGCGGAGGAATGTGAGAAGTGCGCTTTGTGCGTAAGCGATTTGAGACGGCGCGAGCTTGATGCCGCGGGTTAATAATTGAATTTCAGGCCACTTTGTAATCGGAATTAATTTGATAAAGATTGCTACTGGTAAATTGCCGGGAATGCTTGTAAGAAAGAGTAGATGATAATAATAATGTGCGCGGGGAAGATTAAGGCGAAGATTAAGATGCATTAATAAAGCACGAGGAATCTCGCATTTATTAAGCCGCATTGTACGTTGCGCAGTGTGTATAAGCAATAAGTTGCATATCTAGGTTGGGCTTATCTGTTTTCCAAGTCAGACAGAATGTTCATGTGACTTTTTTTCTGGAGAACTTTCACGTATTTTGAACTCGTCTCAAGCAGCAAGTGTTTCTGTCAATAATTCCGTTTTTAAAAATAAGATCCGAACCTTCAGACATCCAATTTAGCCTTTAACGTGTATTTTAATTCGACCTGCTACCGAAACGACAATTATTTCTATTAATTTCAATAAAACCACCGTCTGCCTTCTAAAGTTGACTGAAACTCACTCTACCGCTCGGAATCGACTAAAATTTAATGCCAGGAATCGGGCATGAAAGCCAAACCAGCCCAGAAAATACAGTCAACGCAGAGACGTAAAACCGGGAGCTCCGCGGGCATAACGCGCCGACACAGCGAGCCCCTCGCATTATTCGACGACGCAGGTCTCGGCGAGTCTTACGATGGGCCGTTTAATAGGCCTGGCAGCGCGCTCTCGGCATGCGGGCCAATACCGGCCGTTCGTAAAGGTGTTGCTGGCGCAGCTTTGTTTGCTCGCTCCACCCCGGCGGCAGAGCAGCACCCGCGCGTGAATATGCTCGCAGAGCGCAACATCGACGTGTGTCCGAGAGCGAAAAAGAGCGAGCGAGCGAGAGAGAGAGGGAGAGAGACACCCCACACCCGCAGCGGTAGCCGTACGGCATTATATCGCGAGCAGAGAGAAGTAATTTATAGTTGCAATAATTTATTGGGTACCATGGGGTTTATACTTCGCCTGACACGTAGCCATCCGTCACCGTCAGTGACGTCAGCTCCCTCCACATAATGACTACCTACGTGAGCCCCTACCACTCTGGCAGCTCCCTCCCTACTTCTCTTTTCGCGCCGCCGCCGCCGCCGACACACCGAACGGATTCGCCGGCGTTACGTGCTGCCTCGCGATCCGAGCCCTGATCAGTAAGACGCGCGGCGAGCCTTCGGAACGATAAATAAATGACCCTTTTGCGACTACAGTCCACCGTGGCCTTGCTAATGGCAATCATAGGCGCTCGTAAGCAGCGCGATTCTAAAAGCTCGAGCCTCGATCGATCGGTCTATTCTAAGCCCCCGCCGGACAGTCCATCAGGCTTCTTACGAAAAATCGAGAAGACAGGCCGACGGACGGACGGACGGGAGTAAGACGGGGCTCGACGCTCCGGCCGCAATATGTCAGCCGCGACCCCTCTCCGCATTCCTCGTCCTTTCTCCCAGGCGGCGGAGATGACGAGTCGCGCGCGGCCAGAGAGATCCAGATATGCTCGTCACGCGCTCACTCGCGAAGGTGTCTGCTGCCTTCGGAGCGCGGGGGCAGAGGGGGAGGCGAGCGACGTCGATGACGACGCCGGCGCGACCCGTGAAAAGGAGGAGAAGTCGGAGGGGGGTGGTCGACGGGGGAGGGTGCCGCTGACGGCTGACGTTGACGGGCGTTTGTCACTGTCGCGAGGCAAATAATATCCAGCCCGCCTCGCCAAAGCTCGCTGCTTTTCCTTTTCTATCTCCGATCTCTTTTCCTGGGTAGCGGCTTTTCCGCTTTCCGTCTGTCTCTGTGTACCTATCGCCGGGCTTGCTCGCTTTGCCCGCGGAGACGAGCGAGCTTTTTTCTGTGTAAAGTTGTTTATTCGCGCGGAGTCTTGTTTACTTCTTCACTTTTATCTGCCGAGGCTGGATTTCATTCGAGGGTCAAAAAATGAACGCTGCGCGCGTGTGCTATGTATTAAATAAATTACAATGAATTAACTGAAGTTTATGTTAAATTATCTTGTACGGCTTGTTTTAATGTAGATTCAATTGAACTTTTTCTTCCAAGTTATCGATTTCAAGTTGATTATTATTATCTCTCTTAAAATATTCTAAAACTTATAAAATGATAAATAAATAGTTTACCCGAGCATTTAACGCTTATTACGAGATATTTTGTCGTTAATGAAGTTGCTTTCTAAAAAACACTTCGGGTACATTTATTATAATTGCTCCAATTACTAAAAGTCTTTTTTTGTACGGAACGAAGCATTAATATTTTTTTTTTTTTTTCTAACCGTCTACGGCCACGCAAAGATACTTCTGAAGCGTAATTACGATTATTTTTGAAGTATTTAGATGAAATAATAAATATTTATGTGAGTTTCTCATGAATAAATTTCTTGCGTGATCCATTTTTTACGCGATTCAGTGCTGCCAAGCCAGTCACTTCATTACTCTCGCACCTCCTTGCGTAGAGCAGCCCGCGGAAAAGGAATTTCTTTAAAAACAGCTTGGCTGCAGGCAGGACGCTGCCGCCGCTGTCCCTTTTACGAGTCCGGAATCGCAGACGTTATTCATTTAACCATAATTAAATTGAATTCTTTGTGATGCAAAATACGCCGTCAGTCTTATTCGGAAAAGCTCCTCATTAAAAAAATGTCACCGCGCCTTATTTACAAGCGTAAGCCCGGCTCCTCTCTCCCTCTCTCTCTCGCTCTCTCTCTCTTTCTCTCTCTCTCTCGAAAAGCGAATTCGCTTATCAAAAAATCAAGCAGCCCCCAATTGATTCTTTGTGCTAGGGTGTATAAAAAAGGCGCGTAACCGGAGGGGTCGTCGATATTCCGGAATCCGTATCGCTCCTTCCCCCCCCCCCGTCGCATCGAGGGCGGGGAGCGGAGGCGATAATTAGGGGAAATTATTCGACTTGTCGGGATCGAAGCCTTCTTCTGCGCGCGAGACAAAGAGGGGCGGCGAGAGGGGAGAGAGAGCCTTTGGGCGATTCCGCGAGAGGCGACGGGCAGGCAAGGAAGGAGGCAAGGAGAAGGGGAGTCTTGGCGACAGCCGTCAATCGATTGTCAAGCGGGTCAACCGACCAACCTAACCTCAAGTCCGCCGACGCTGCCACCACCCCCGAGGAGAGACGAGACTTCCTGCACGGAAGGTATGTAAGGCTCGAGCTCTCTTTCCACCTCCCCCCCCCCTTCTCCGGCGACTGAATTTTTTTCTTCATCGATTCGTCAAGATAACTCCTTTTTTTCCGTGTTACGCTTTTCTTTTGAATTTTTCAACGCTTTTTATGATCGAGCCTTTTTTAACTTCTTTTTATTCATAAGGCTAATAAATGTAAGGTTTAATTTTTCTTATAATACAGCTGTTGGATGTTTAAAAGAAAATTTGTGAATAAATCGTGCGAGTCGAGTTAGTTAAGCTTAATCGATTCTAATGAATATTAAAAAAAAAGAGAGAATTCACCACTGCTGAGTTATAGATATTATCAGATTTTGTTTTCTATAATAAATTGAAACCATTTACTTGCAAATTAAAACACCTTTGAAAGAATGATAAATTTGATCTCAAGATAAATAATAGACTGCAATCGAAGTGTTTGACCAAGTCAAGATTGATGCAAGCAAAAAATTCGAAAAGAATTTACTGGAATGTTTTGAAAAAGCGTCTAGCTTTACTTGTCACATTAAAATGCAGAAAGCTTGTAGTTAAAGTCTTCCACTCGTCTCGCACTCAAGCGCTATTGAATAATCCACATCGTAATAACAGCATCGCGCATAGAAATCGCTACTTCGTTATATAAAAAGCTACTTGTGTATAAATCCTCACTTGTCGTTAAGCCACGGGAAAAAACTCGAGAGGCCAATATTATAACGTGTTCTTTTTTTCTTCACGGCAGAGAGTATATAACAATGTCTCTTGCGCCTCCGAACGCAACAAGCGCCCAATCAGCCGTATAACCGCGGCAAAACGAGGTGCTCAAAAAGAGCAGGATAATTAATAATTTTCCGCGAACAAGTCGGGAGACAGATGAGGAGAGAATTCGGGAGCGAGGAGGCCCGAGGGTTAATTTAATCAAGCGATTCAAAGCTCCACTCGACTTCGAGAGGGAGGACGAGAGCTATAGCCGACTCGCGAACCTTTGAGGCGTCCGCCGACAGGTTCACGAGACGAGAGTAGTACGCTTTTCTTGCGAGAGGCGGATGGTTTAATACGTTCTTTAATGTAATGTCGGGGCGAGCTAAATTTCCGCGCGAATCCGAAACAACGGTCATTTTAAATTGAGCGTGACGACTTTGAACGTCAGTTATTAGATTGATTGTTAATACATCAAGTTAATTATATGAATGAAGTTAATTGGACACTTTTTAATTAAGAAAATGGAATCATAATATAATAAATTATAATTACGTAAATAAATCTAACCATATCTTTAATATATTCTATCAAACTAAAGCTTAAACTGATGGCTTCTGCGGATAAATAATTCAAATCGAAAAAGCTCGTTATGGTTTTTCAGAACGAAAGCGCTCTAAGCACCCCGAAATTGTTGCCTCTCCCCGGCGGATGTCGAGAAAAAGCTGTATACGCAAGATTCGGCGGCAGAGAGCCTCGGGGAGGACTTTATAATTTGAGGACGCGGCGTATAATGACCTCTTTCTCTCTTTCTTCGCCGTGCACTTCGCTTCGTGGAAGTCCATTTGAGATCATAAAGCCGCGAGGGCCTATCATTAGGCCTGGCAGCGGACGAGACTTCCATCTCCGCGCGACGACGACGACGACGACGAATTTCGGCCCGCTCTCGCTTGATTAGCGTTCCGGCATGTATGGCGGGGGCCTTATTAAAACAGAATTTGGCTGGCCGGCTCGTTTATTGCTTGGCTATTACTAGTTTTTGCCCCAGAGGCCCGGGCCCTTTTTCGACGACAACGCGGCGCTTTTTCTCCCCCCAGTCGGCCGGGAGGATAATGCAAATAATGAGCCCTGCCGTATGTGTTTAGCTTAACGACGCATGCAACGATTTAATAGATTTTTATAGTACGCGGAGTAATCACTCGTTATTTCCCTCGAAATTGAAGACGTTACGCTTAATGAATAATTCAGGTTTTGACAGTGCTGTTATCATGTTTATAGCCGCTCGTGAAATATAGAGCGGTGGATGAAATTTATTGTTCGCTTCTTCGAATTTGATGAATGATTGAAATAACATTATTTATTAACGTCAACCGAATAATAAACAACTAGCCAAGTGTTTATTACGCAAACGAAATGAATTTTCAACCAATTACTAACCCGCATTAAAATCAATTCTTCGAACGAAAAATCCGCACAAATAATTAACTTCAATTAATCTCGCTTATTCAATCCCCGAGAAAAGAAAAAAATTCAATCTCCCACGGAGAAAATATTTCCTCCGAAAATCCAGAATCAATCACTCCGAGCAATAACGAGCCCGTCAAGCACTCCTTCGATTCGATCCACCCTTCGGATTTTTCCAGCCTAACCCAAAAGCGCCACCGGTTTTCGTCCGGCCAGTATAGAGCAGCCAACCCTTCCGCCGGCTAGTCGCTTTCCTCCTCCCCCCCCCCGTTCCTTTTCCGCGCGCGTCTGCTGCAGACGCGTGTGTAGGTGTAGCCCCGGCGGCAAGACTGCCACCCGCCTCCCCTCTCCCCCGGCGTCCCCGCCGATATCGCAAGACCACCGGCCGCCCCGCGGCTCCCACTGCCTCGCGACAGATCAATGTCGCGACGGAGCGACGCGGACGTCTGAGAAATTCGGCCTGTCGCAACGCAGCTTTTTCTCCGCATGGCTTTTACGGAGCGCTCTCTGGATGCGAGTATTTTAGTTCTGTAATCGATACGATATTGAATCCACGATTAAATTGCAAGGCTATTTTTATTATTTTTATTTTTATTTTTTCATCTGTTCGTAGGTAGGTCGGTTAGATAAAAGCTTCTAAAAAACTGTACAGTTTCGTTTTGTGACAAAATATACTAATCCGCATCTCCAGAGATTAATCAGCAAATTCGCGCTACTCGCTCTCCCCGCGATCGAAGCCGCATCCTCGAAAAAGGCTGCTGAAACATCCGCTCCCGAGTTCACATATCCGCGTGACATTCGCCACGAATTCGCCCTGGAGTCCCGCGAGGAATCTCCCTTGCCGCGCAAAAGCTGAGAGGCAGCTCGCGTATTGAGATTCCATCCGAGTCAAAGAAAAGCAGGCGGAGGCTAAACAGGCGTCGAATTAGAGGGAAAAGGCTGATCGACAGCGCCGGCCAATATGCGGATGCCCGAGAGCTCCGCTCCGGGGGGGGGGGGAGAAAGGCCCGCCGGGACTGACGGCCGAGCTGTGCGCGCGCACGACGAACGAAAGCGCGGCACGCTTCATTGCATATTCAGCGGCCGCCGAGGGGGCGGGCTGCCGAGGATTTCGACCCCTTCTTTCCGAAGAGCTGTCCGAAGGAATGCTTCAACAAATTTGCGCTGACTCTGCGGCGCTGTTTGCTTTAATACATCCGCGGGCTTGATTGCGCGTGTATTTAAAGCGTTCGTTATTTGAAGTCTTTTGTCTCTTGTGTTTAATGAGGAGTGTAGTGGCAATTAATCGCTAGAACTTTTACTTGGTTTGTCAGAGGCATAATTGGAGTTGCTCGGGTAATACATATCGTTCGAAGAAAATAAAATGCCTTACTGCAGAAAAACGTTACTTTTTTCTATAAACTGCAGCTAAGGTTTAAAAATAAATCGACAACGTTTTGTTAGTGATTAATGAAAGATCTCTATTAAATTTGCTAAATCAATCGAACAGTATGTGAAACAAACTAAAACAACAAACACAGACACGACAACAGTATCCGCAAGCACTTCGAGAGTCGAGTCGCTCAGCCGCGACTCCCTCGGACCATCTGAATATCCAGAGCAGTGGTTTATTGGTTTCCACGCGGTTTCCTGACATCGCGCGAGCATCTTCGGCCCCCGGGAAAGGGGAGAGCCGAGCGAAAAAGCGCCGACAAGCGCCGTGTTATTCACGCGAACGAGAATTTCGTCTCCCTCTCGAGCTACTCTGGCCCCGACTGTTAACCCCCGCTCCCCTCTCTCTCTCTCTCTCTCTCGCCCTCTTTTCTTTAGCCCATTTGCCAAGCCCACCCCGGCACACACGTATACGTCTATTGTCTACCCGCCTGATCTTGTATTGTGGCCAAGGGGATCTTTACGTTGTTTATAAATGGATTGGTCGAGCTGAAGCAAAGTTGATTGTGCAGGTAAACGTAAGTGTACATTAATAATCGCAGAGGCTTGCATTCTTTATTAAAAATTCGTTATAAAGAAAAGAAAATAATTGAGAGTATACAAAAGTGTATTGATGCATAAAAGATATTAAATGTATTTCTCGCTTATTTACTCTGACGACTTCCGGGACTAATTAGTCGTCCAATAAGCTCATGAAATACGCAAGAGAAAGAATCGATCTGTTTGTGATCCGCAGATAGACCGGCAGGGAACCCTTCGCGATAGCAAGAATTCGGATTTCATCGGGCACATAAAGAGACAGGTCAATACGCTGACGAGAAGTGAAGCTTTCGCCGGACCGAGGCCATTCTCTCGTTCCCTCGGCTCGGCAGAAGAGGGAGCAGGATATAGCGGGAGAGAGAGAGAAAGAGAAAAGAGAGAAGGGGCGCAGCTAGCGTATACTAAAGCATGATTTCCGGACAGGCAGCGAGTGATATCTAACGAAGCCTCGAAAGGTCGAATGACCGTGGCCGGTGCAGAATTGCAGGAGAAATCCGGCCGGGCAACGAGTGCAACGAGGACGGAGAGAGAGAGAGAGAGAGAGAGAGAGAGAGAGAGAGGGCACAGCTCGCCTCTGGCAGAGAGAAAGTCTAAAGTGCGAGGAAGCAGGACACGGCGGGGTGGGCGGGAGGGAAGGACGCTGTTTCATCTGTCACCTGCAGACGTCGCCTTCCTTTCCGTCATCGTCCCTCTCTCGCCGCCGCCGTCGCTGCCTCCTCCTCGGACCTCCCCGCCGCTTTGATAATAACAACAATGGAGGCCCTGGCTAGTGCCGCTCGCGAGCCCTGACATGTGAAGTTGAGGCAGCAGTCGCACAGAAGCCCCGAGCGAGAAGGACAAGCGCACAAGGATAAGGCAGAGACGGAGGGGAGAGGCAAGACGGCCGCGTCACGTCCGCCTCAACCCACTCCTCCTCCTCCTCCTCCTCCTCCTCCACCTCCTCCTCCCCTCTCTCTATCTTCATCTGCCCGAGCTTCATCCCCCCACCCCACGGCTCGTTCTCGCGTCCAGCGTCCATCCGTCCGACGTCGCAGCCGTCGTCGTCGACCCTTATTACACATCGCGCGGGCGAGCGGCTCAACTTCATCAGCGCTGACCCGAGGAAAGAAAGGCCGCTGCCGCTGCGGCTACCGGAGGAGGCATTAACATACGTGACCCTTTCTCTTTTCTCTCCCTACGTGCCTGTGTACAATTTAGCGCACTGACGAGTTCAAGGCATCCACGCGCGAAATATTCTCGGCTGTATAGCCCGCTAAGCCGGACGCGCCCCGAGTACGGCCCTCTAATTTCAGCATTTAGATGCACTAATGTGCCAGAGTGCGGAAGTTGTTTTTTACAAAAATACGACGCTGGCCTTTTCGAAATTGTTCGAGATTACTCTATTCTGTAAGTTTCTTTAAATTATTTAAAAGTATTTCTGCAATTTTTTTTTTTTTTTCGGGCCAATCGGTTTTGTACGTTCAATTAAAATCTGACTTTGTCTAAACTAAATACCAATCACAAAAGGCAAGTCGAAAATTTAAAAGAATGAACCGACTCTGATATAAATGAGAATTAAAACGGACGCAGCGAAATTAATCAGCCTCCCATTATAAAAACATTTAGATTCGCTATACCACAATCAAGTAAACAGTGGCGAAATATGTCGAAAAAAGAGAAACGCGCATTCACTCCTCGCAGCAGTGCGTTTATTAGTCGGCGCTTGCACATTATCACGTAAATGAATAAAAAAGGGAGAGAGAGACAGACAAATCACCGCACGCAAATAAATCAGCCGGAAAATGAATTCCTCTTTCGGCCGGCCTCTTTTTCGAAGGCGCACACACACTGCGGGCGCTTATTTTTCCCCGCCGCGCGCTCAAACAGATTTCCAGGCGACCCGAAAGCCCGAGCGCCCATTTAATCGTTCGTAATTTCATTCGATTTAATTACCTCGAGCGGCTCGCTGCCGAACAAACATAGCAACAGCTCGGGCAAAGTGCGCGCACAAAGTGAAAATGTTTGCGTTTTAATGCGGGAGCAAGTTTTTGAAAAGGGCCCCGCTCTCCTCCGCGTTACAGCGCGGGGGGCTGGACATTACGCGAGCACGATAATGCGCCGAAAATGATGCGACCTCCATGCCCCCCTTCCCTCCTGATGCGAGAGAACATAAATACGAGCGGCCGTTTTCATCGGCTGACTTTTATCACTTTTTTGCTTTTATTAACTCACGCGCTGCTGCCGTTGGTACTGCGAAAGAGGCAGTCGCTCTCACGGATGTGCATGAGAGCGCGGATAATTAGGAGGCGCACTCGTAATATTCAATTTGCCATGCTTACCTGAAACAGAAATTATGAAATCATTTGTTAGTTAGGTCGTTTTTAAGCTTTTACAGAATGCATAATGTACAAAGTTTGCTATTTGCGCATCAAACCAAGTCAATAAAATGAAAGAATGAAAAGTGGACGATTTGTCCAGAGAAAATATATCGTAGCTTTGAAATTTCAATCACGAGAATAAAAAACTTGTAAAATCGAACACTTCTTAATTGAAATCTCATTTCTTTCCTCACTCTTTACATAAAAGAATGGTCCCATACAATGCATAAAACATCAATTAAGCCTCCAATCAACATACTTAACGTAACATTTAAAATACACAAATCAAACAGTAGCCGTGTTTGCACGTTCCATTTTTATAAAAACAAAAAAAAACAAACAGGCGCAAAGTAGCATACAATTAATCGAGCGGCAGCGTGCAAATAACTCGTCCCCGCAGCCAAAAAAAAGTCATCGTCATCGTCGGCTTGGCGTACAGGCCGCGGCGCTTAAATTTTGCGGCTGCATTTGCATGGCGTCAAACTTATTAACATAAAATTTTTCGCTCCTTCCTCTGCGACGGGGCCGCGAGGCAAACGTTCAAACAAAAATGGTCAAACCGAATTTCGCCGAGTCGCAAACGAAGAAAGAATAACAAAAGCGCGCGCGTCGCGCGCGAGAAAGAGAGGCAACAAACAATGCTACGCACGCATTGTACGCAGGCAGCGGGGGCAAGTCATTCGGCCGATGATAATTAACTCGGGGGGGCCTCGCGCGAATGAATTCACCGAGCGAATACGAAATGCGCCGCCGCCGCCGCCGCTGCGATCATCGTCATTTCGAACGATCAAAAGCGCGGCCACCAATATAAAATGGAAATAATTCGATATAAAACCAGAGCCCTCTCTATATGCCTACAAATGAGAGAGAAAATGACGGAATAAAAGTGCATTAAAGTGAGAGAGAGAGAGAGAGAAAGAGACAGGGAGGAGGGGAATATTCGTTGCGTAATGATGCGCCGTTAGTTATTTCTCTCGCCGCTCGCGGCCGCCTGATTTTTTCGCCCGAAAGGTAATCCAATCGAGTACGATGATTGAATTATTAATTGAATGACGCGCGTGGCCTGGCTCTCACACGAGTCCATTTCCGCTCTCGCTGTATTTGTCTATATTCTCTCTCTCTCTGTGTGCCTCTTCGCCGACGGCGAAAAGCCTTTTGGCCGCGGTTTTTTTTTTTTTCGTCGACCGCCGCTATCATTATTTCGTTTCTCTTTCGTCAAATCAGGCACCTCCGCGCTGTGATTTTCTCCTTTATTGCACCGAGCGATATCGCTCTTTTACGTTATTACTTTTTCGGCATTATAAAGCTAGGGACTTGTTTTTTCGTTCTTGCCCGAGCGAATCGTCATAATTAAATTAAACGCGGATTTTTATTGGCTGCATTTCACTAATTTTTCACCTGCGTATCCACGAGGCGTTCGTTACTGTAAGGCTTTTGGAATGAAGTTTTTAAACGACGTTAACCTGGATTCCATCGCATCGAGATTTTTTAATTAAAACGCAACTTTACACGTTCGAAACTCCTCGAGAAAGAAATCCGTGATCTTTTCGACGTTTCGGCGAAAGAATTATCGCGAAGCGAAAATAAAGCTTCTTAAAATATGCGCAAGTAATAACTATAAATACGGGCGGGATTGCCGGGAAGCAAAGGTTGAAAAAACTCACTTGAAAATCATAAATTACGGGCAACGAATAATTTTCGAGTATTTATTTGTTTATCGATTCGATCGATTGCCCGTGCATTAAAACGCGCTCTCTCTCTCTCTCTCTCTCTCTCCCTCTCTCTCGCATATATATTTCACTTTAACGACGCACAAAAGGAAGTGGCTCTCGCG
>JAWWEM010000030.1:1970445-1995628 GCA_035582935.1 Ormyrus thymus | reverse complement strand
CCGGCTTGTGCGAAGTGAAAAAGTAAGAATATTCATGCCCGCTTAATTGGACGAATTATTTATTAATTATTGTTCTTTTGAACTGTTCGTTGAGCAAGCTTTTCTGCCCTCGACCCTAAATATTGTTACTTTTTTTTTTACTGATTATAATCAAGACGTGATTTCTTAGAGATTAGTTTCACACAATGTCTTTTCTCGTTAATTACTTTCCTGATCAAAAGAAATCTGCTGCGACGGCAAAGGCGCTCGGACGATTCCCGCAGAAAGTAGAGCCCGGGCCATTCGTCCGAGCGAAAAGAGGGCTTTTGCAAAAGTGGCTCGTTCAAAGGCTCGTTGCCTGCTCGCGGGGGTGAGAAAGATAGAGCGGTAAGTATCGCGAAAGCAGAAATACAGCTACCCCGGCGGCGGGTGTAGCAGTGTAGCTCGCGAGTGAGGACCTTCGCGGGTCCGGGTGAGCGATGGCGGCCCGTTTCGCCGGACACATCGGTAAATAACGAGCTCGCGCCCGAGAGAGAGGGGGGGAGAGAGAGAGAGAGAGAGAGAAAAATTCGCGCCGGCCGGGCCGCATAAAAGCCGAGCCCCCGTGGAAAGGCTCAAAGAGCGCGGGGAAAAAGAAGAGCGCGATATATAAGGAGGTGCGAGAGAGCCGACCACTTGATCACGGGGCAGCAGCAGCATTCGCGTGTCCGGGGAGATTTATGCGAGGACGAGTGATAAGGAATAATACAGTCCTCCTCCACCTGCCAGCGGGCGTCCCTCGTATACGCTTTTTTCGAGCCCTCCCCGCTTTGTCCCTCTCTATCTCTCGAACGCAGACGGGTCTCATTTTTTCTTCATCCTATTCAGAGTTTTGAGGACGATCCCGGGACAAATCTGCTTTCGCTTGTTTCGCTTCCCTGTCGTATCAGTATTTGTCAATGTTGCTTCGTTAGAGCCACGAGATACTCGAATTGCGGAGGAATGAATCTTCCTTAACTGTTGAGGCGATTTCTACTGCAGTGTATACACGCAATAATTGTAAAAATTTATACTTATTAATCCAAACATTTTTTTAATCATATTTTACTTAACGTTTCCTTAAATACAACTCGAAACTTTACTCTTCAACAAACACAAGTAATAACAGACTTCAATCCTCCTTGAAAACCTGATTGTTTAAGACGTTGATAAGCAAACGTGTGCAAACAAGCAGCATATACTTTCACGGAAAGGTATGCATTTAATCTGAGCTTCATTCATTTTCTCGTCATCGCCTTCGCACTCATTCTCCATTGCATTCAGCGGCGGATCAAAAACAAAAAAAATCCGGACAAAAATGAGCGGCTCATATAACTCTACGTCTGCATTGGTAAAAAAAAGGAACGCTCGTACCCTCCTTATCGGTCTCTCTCTCTCTCTCTCTCTCTCTCTCTCTCTCTCTCTGCGGGAAAACACCAACGGCGCGTTTCAAATATTTACCCGGCTTCTTCTCTTTTTTCGCCTCGCCCCCGCGGCGAGCGCGTGAACTTGGCAATGTGTAACGGAGCGCGCGACCAGTGACAGACAGCCCGACGTTTCCTGCATTCGCTCTGCGGCTTATCGCCCGTCGAACGCGCCGCTTTTTTGGCGCTGCGCGACCTTGCGCCGAGAGTCCGCGCGCTGACATTCTCTCGAGCCGTCGAGTGGCGAAGCTTTTTCAGCTGCTTCTTTTTTGCTCGTTCGGTGTATGCGCCGAGCTGCTTTTATGCATTGTGTGCTTATTGCTGAAGGTATACTTCCTTAAACCAGTTATTTACGTAAGTAATGTAATAAAGAACTTGTTAATTCTTTCAATTTCAAAAGAATATGTTAAATAAATTAGTTCAATTCATCAATGTATATCGAAGCCTTTTCATCTAATAGTCAAAAAATAAATATAATCTAAAGAAAATTAAATAACTCCAGAGCAACATTACATTGAAATCTCTCCAACAGTTTTTACATTCAAAATTAAACGCATTATACGCTTCACAGAGAAAATAAAAGTTCTGCTCGGCGGCAGTGTGGTGGCATTTAGTTATACAGACTTATAAAGTTCTACATAGCAGGGGGAGGGAGAGAGGGGCAGAGCATCAGGCGCAAGCGAAAACGAAGGCAAGACGATGAGCGACAACGATGAAGAGAGAGAATCTCCTGTTTCGAGTCTCAAGTGCTGAGAAAGAACGAGCGAGGAAGAAACGAGAAGGGCAGCCGTCAAGTCTGACTCGAAGCAGGACGAGTTGCAGACGTTGAGCCGTGTGATGCCCACTCGCGCGCTCGCCGTATTTTTCTACACTCCCTCATCTCCGCCGCTCCTGCCTGCCCTTCTCTTCCTTTTGGCCCGCCGTCATTTCTTCGTCTCTCGCGCGCCTTTTTTTACCCTCCTGTTTTGTTTTACGATGTCGAGTAATCATGATTTTTCGCCGGAGATAATGCACTTCTTGTTTATTGCCGGGCCGTGGTGCGCTCGGCTTTTACCCTACTTAATTTGTTTATCGTACTAATTCGAAGCCGCTTTTTTCGCTTTTAATTAACGCGAGTTGCCCTTCTTTCGGACGAAATTAATTTTTTCTTTGGGATAATGACTCTGTCAATCATTACTCGGTGATGAGCGGAACTTGTGCGTCGGTCTTCATTATTTTCTCTAATTTAAAGCTGCACAATTATTGCAAACCCGCCATTTTCAAAATTTAATTATATTAATATTTAAGTAAAAGCCTTTTTCCACCATTACGACCTTCATAACGATTGAAAAGGTTAAACTCGCAATTTGAACTATATTGTAAAAGAAGAAACAAATGTTCCCTTTTTCATCTTACGTACATCCGGAGGCCAAAAAAATCCGCAGATTTAAACTTCCAAACAATTAAGCCAGAAAAGAAGATCTCTCTGGCATTCAAAACAAAGGTCAACCGCGTCACGTACAAATCTCGCAGCGAAAAGCAGCAGCAGCAGCAACAATTCGCAACGAAAAGCGAAAAAAAAAAAAAAAAGAAAGGCGCGCGGACGGAAAAGTAATCCCGCTCGCAAGCTCCGCCACTCCATTTTCTACATAATAATAACCGCGAGAGGCCTAATTACCCGTGCTTACGCACGAGCGTATATACACAGAGAGCTCGGCTGCAGCGACGAAAAAAAATATCAAGTGCGCGCGTGTCGAGCTGTCAGCGCGCGTCGCACAGCTTTCCCAAAAGCTGCAGCGCGCCCGCGCGCCTCCCCCTCCCGCCCGATCCGCTCGGCTCTTTTTGTGGCCGAAATCAACCGGTGCGTATGTACGTACGTGCAATATCAGCGCTCGCGTTCTTTTGTTGCGCAACGAATTTCGGGCTGATTATTTGGGGCGGCCGAGTGACGGCGCCCGCTCGGCTGGATTAAAACGCCGCTCTCTTGCAGCTACGACCGTCACCCCGGGGCCCCCCTCTTTCGTTGGGCTTCCCCTCCTTGCACTTGCGGAGCAGCGAGAGCTTTCATTATAGCTTTTATACCGCGAACGCACAGTGTCTGTGTTTATGTGCGCCGCGGCCCGACTTGTCGCTCACTCGAGGAAGCTGCTTGATCTCCTTCTCTCTCCGCGCAGCGCGCCGTCTAATTCTTTCGGGTTCTTTATTGTGTTCTTCCGCCGCACCTTTTTTCCGAGCGCGCGGACGAGTTGCCGGTGCTTATTTTTTTAGTTCTACTAGGTTTATTTCAGCCTTTTTGCTCTCTCTCTCCCTCTCTCTCTCTCTCTCTCTCATTTTCCTCTTGACGTCTCTGCGAAAGTTTTCCTCCGCGTACCTCATTGTGTCCTTCTTTTGACTTGCTTTTTTTGCGAATGCCTTGCTTTTCTCGGTTTCTTGATGTCGGTACTCTCGTTTCTCGTAATAAAAACACTGATTTCTTTTTACATCGAGTTCTCAATAAGACTAAATTTTACAAATAATTATTTTACTTATATACCGATTAACACCAATCCGGGCTCTATAATTATAGTATTTTTCAGACAAGTGCATATGTTAATTATGCGCGTGCATATAAATTGACACTGGGTTCGGAAAAACTGACGCTCGCGAAAACGAGCAAAATTGACGAGCGTTAGTTAACATGCCGCGCCCTGCAGTAGAAAGAGAGAGAGAGAGAGAGAGAGAGAGAGAGAGAGAGAGAGAGAGAGAGAGAGAGAGAGACGGAGAGCAAAGCGAGCCGGGAGGGAGGAGAGCACTTTGCGCGCGTCATTTAAGAGAAGCTTAATGCCGCCATAAAATGCGCTAACAGCCGGCTCTTGTCGCCGGGCGTATTCCGGCTGCTTTCGGGCCTCCCGATAGAGGCCGTGGACCCGAATTTTATTGCGCTGTATTTTTTAAATCAAATCGATTAGCCCGAGTCGCCTCGCATTACCCCCCGACTTTATTTTCGTAAGAACGGATTCGCGCGATTTATTCCCCCTGGGATAAACCGAGGAATAAGTTTTATGGATGGTGGCGTATATACTTTGAGTTTAAAAATAAATATTTTCTTGTAAGAGCTTTTACGAAGTTAAAAGAGTGACTTTGCACTTTCATACCAATGATCAAAAATATAGTCAAATTATCCATTTTATGTATTTTATCCAAACTATGTAAATAATAAGAAAGATTTTAAGGAATTATATCTTTTAACTTTTAGAAATGTCGCCAACTATTTGTAAATATCGAATCTGTTCCGTGTTTACGAAACTTGCAGCTTCCTTCAATTGTCCATCCTCACTTTTCCAAGAGTTTCTTCGAAACCTTAGACCGCCCGAAAGTCTTCTCGCGCCTTTTCGAAACGTCGCTTGTAGCTCTCCCGCGAAAAAGAGTTGGGGGAGCAAAAAAAATTCTGTTCCTTAACACGACGCAGGAACACGAAGCGCCGTTGTCGTGGTCGCGCGCGGCTTTCCGCGCTTTACGACGATCGTAAAGTTGCGCAGGCATGAATTTTTATTATTACAAGCTTGAGAGAGAGAGAGAGAGAGAGAGAGAGAGAGAGAGAGAGAACGGAGTAAGGGAGAGAGAGAGAGAGAAAGAGCGTCTTCTTTCCCGGTCTGGCCAAAACGTCATTCTCCAGCAAGGGCGCTTACGAGTTTTAAAAATACAAACTTCCCTCCCCCGCACCTTTACCCCCGAGGGGCAAACGAGCGACTTATATACGAGAGAGAGAGAGAGAGAGGACTCGGTGGAGATTCCTCGCTTATTTTTTGCCGTTTTATCGAACTCGTTATCGCAGAGGCGCGCTTTCTTGGAATTTAAGAGCGTGATTTCGAGGCGAATTCTGTAGTTTTTGAGCTGGCAAACATGTTTCTGAGAAGACTGAAGTGACGGGCCAGTTTTATTTATTGCACGCGTTTCATGCTCTTCTGCAGAAATTGTATTATATATCTTTTCCTGTAAAATAGAGGTTTTTTATTCTAAAAATTTTATGCCCTTTATTTAACGTCCGGGCCCTCCCTCAAGAAACTCGAATCACTCAACTTGAATAAAAAGACGTGCACGCGGGAGAAAAGAGAAATTATCTATTAGTTTCCGATACGTGTTTATCTCTGCACAAAGGATCCAATAACGCATAGGTAACGATTCCTTTGCGGCGCATCCGCGAGGAACACATAAGTCTGCTTTGTCGATACGCGGCCGGGAGAAAAGACGCGGGCATTTCCAATTATCAAGCTCATCCGCAGAGCGGAGAGCGGCAAAGGAAAAAGGCTGCACCGAGAGAAGCAGCAGCAGCAGCAGCAGTAGCAGCGACGACAATCAGATTTACAAGAGCCGGTGAAAAAAGGACAGCTGCGCCAGGCCGGAGATATGAAATGACATCACGCCGGACTTTTCGCGATAGGAGAATCCAAAAGGGAAAAAATCAGCAGCAGCAACAGCAGGACGTAAGTCCGCCCCCGGCAGGGATTTTAGTCGCCGCGGCGGCGGCGCACCGCCGAGGGAGTAGTGGGAGCTCGAGCGGGAGACGACGAATCCACCGTATTGACAGATATTTAAATGAATATTCCTCGGGCCTCCCTCTTGCTCTTTGAAATCAAAGCAGAGACAGCGAAGTAGGGAGCAGGAGAGAGGTTCATTTAGACACGTGCGCGGCCGATATCCTTTTTTTCTCGCCCCCCGCCCGCGTGCGCCGTTTCACTTGTCACGGGCGCCGCGTCCACCGGTTTTCAACCACGCGCGATCTCTTCTCCTCTATCTTTTTGCTCCTTTATCTCCCTCCCCTCTCGCTCTTCCCCCCTCCCCCCTCCCGCCCCCGCGCACCTGCTTCGCGAGAGCCAGGAGCCGCAGTAGCGGCCAGTGACAGGGCTCCCGCCTTGCTCGCCAAGCGCCCCTCAGAGATGTGTACGAGTTCTCTCTCTCTCTCTCTCTCTCTCTCTCTCTCTCTCTCTCTCTCTGTCTCTCTGTACACTTGACGACCTTGTTGTCAGGCGCACACGAGCAAGCACGAGCGAGCTTTATAATAACTACTCAATCCTCGCGCTGCTGATGGAAATTCGACAGCGGGGGGCGAGCCGACGGGCTCCCTTCCTTTTTTCGCTCGGCTGCGGAACTTATACTTTTCGACCGAGGAATCTTCAATTAATTTTCAAATCGGCTCGTCGTTCGCGCTGGAATCATGTCAAGCCTGTAACGGTTGTATTTAATTGACAAATTTGTGTTCAATGTTGGTTCGAATTACAAATGCGTAATTGCACCTTGTCTAACGTATAATGGAAGAATTTAAGTTTTTAATTTACTTTCATAGCCGGACAAATATTTTTGTCGTCTGATTTTACATTTTGTCAATAACTAAAATAATTTGTTTTTTTATTAATAAACTTCCTTTTAAATCCCTCGGCATTTATCAAATTACTCCATCACAATTTCGCGCACTAAAAACAGTCGTCCCATTTTTAAAATAATTTAGCACATCATATACCATCACACTCGTCCTAGATAAATAAGAAAACTTTAACGACATTAATCCGTCCGTCAAGTCTCATTTTTACCCGCAGCATTTCAAACGTCAGCGTCAAATCCTACAATGTCTCTAATAAGAAGCGATACCCGCGCATTACACCTCTCTTATGTTAATGTCCGCGTATCCGAAGACACTCGCATCGCTATCAAGAGAAATCTGCATTTGTCAAATGGCGCGCCATTAATCTAAAGACTCGCGCGTCCAGAGGAAGACAAAGAGCGTGGGAGGTCAATTTCAGCCTCGTAATATCGTTTTCATCCAGCGACATCACGACTATTAATAGTGCACACCAGCTCGGCGCTCGAGAGTTGCGTATTGCTCGCACACCTGCAGCGATATTGCGCTCCGCGTGCGCTCGTAGTTTCTCTTTGTGAGCCGGATTTCAATGCGAGAGCGCTAACGCGAGGAGACTCTTTTCGATTGTGTTTTACGACGCATCGAAGGCGATCGGCAAGCGGGAGTGTACTGTTGCCGCGGCGACGCAAAAATGCTTTATTAAGCTTTTATTTACTTAGCAGCTTTTTTACGATAAGAATATCTCTTACTGCGGTCGTAAACTTTTCTTAAATGGACTCTTGCTGGAAGATTCTACAAATATATATAGCGATCCTCGCTTCGACTCGGAAAAATATTTTTAAATCAACAATCGACTCGCCTCTCCCTTCGTTCCCAAATCTCCCCCAGCGCGATTCGGTGTGCAGCTGCGCTTAATCGCAGCGGCGCGGAATGAAAAATCGCGCGCTGCATTACCTCGTAGGCCGCAATGATTTACACGCCGTAATTGTTATCCTGCGTGCTTGAACTCTTCGATTCTCAAGCGCACAGGCTCGCTCGGAGCTATAATGCGCGCGCGAAAGAGCGGGAGAGGAGGAAGAGCGGGGAGAGAGAGAGAGAGGGCCCACGAAGTAGCCCGCGGCGGAGAAGCTGCACCTTGCGCGAACGCGCGGCGGGGGAGGGGACAGGCAGGAGGCAGCGAATGATTGATTTAGAATGACCGCTCGGTTACGTGAGTAACGACCGCCAGGAAGTGACTGCTCTCGGGGAAAAAAGCGCGGGGTTCTCGATGGAGGAACTGTGAATGCAGGTTTCACGGCTCGAGATTCAAAAGCTGGGGACTCTGACTTTTTTTAATTTCATTCAGTTTGTTTAAGGATGTTTTAGACGTTCTTCAAGTCATTGTGAATAAAAACAAATTTGCCTAAAAGGCATTCTTTAACAATATTGAAATATATTCTCATTCCTGAGAGTCTCAGCAAATCTAAAGCGTAATATCATTTGAAAAAGTTTCCGAGACTTGCGTAAATAACTCAATAGTATCCCGCTGATTTACTTTAAAAAAGAATTAGTATAGTTCAGCATGATGTACCCAGGGTCGCGAGGATCTTTCCCAAGATATTATTTCAGCTCGACTCGCTTAAGCTTGCAAATTGTCAGCGCATAATCCGGCAATGAAACTCCTTGCGCGGATAATGAAACCCATAACCGCGTTAGCATCGATTCCCTTCGAAGCATGATTCAGACGTATGCGACGGCTCCACGTCCGTCATAAATAAAACGCAAGCCGCATGCAGTGGGAGAGGCCGCCAGTCGTCGCGGATGAAAAGAACCGCGGCGCGATCTCTTATGGTTTCGCGTCGAGTTCGCTTATTGTCTTTTGATGCGCGATCGGGTCCTAGAGACCGGCACGCTCACTCGTACACGCACAATGGAAGAGGACATCGCGAGGGCTCTTATTACAAAAGCGAACTAGCTCGGGGCGGGATTTTATCGTGCGAACGTTTCAATTTTATTACCGCCGCTCGACACGTCAGCGGCCGCGCTGCTCTTACGATTTTTTAATTGGAAATATCGTGTAATGAAATCCGTTAACTGCCGCTGATCCAGTTACGATATACAGCGCCGCGCGTCAATCTCCCGGTGCTTTACGGCTTGATATATTTTCCGAATGAATTGTTTACAACTAAATGACCGAGCGCGCGCGTTTCTCTTTTTCGCGCCGCCGCCGCGGCCGGAAGATTTATGAAGATTGAGAAAAATTGTTTAGCGAAATGCAATTGTATTAAAAACCGGTTAAATATGTCCGGTCGATCCACGAGTCGGTAATAAATAAAAAGCCATTGGTATTCATGACACTATTACAGGTTCATCCGGATTCAAAGCAGACTCTCCCCGTCGTCGAACTATTCATCAACAAATCAATCGCATTTCATTAAAAATTTTTTGTCATCGGCTCTCTCTCTCTCTCTCGGGCTAAAATGTAATGGCCGCTCGATCGCGACGGCTAGTCGGTAAACAAATAAATAACGCTCATCTCGCGGTCGTTTTTAAAAACGCCGACCGCCATTAATCTCGCCCGCGAGACTCCTCTCATTTCGAATGCGCGATAAACCGATCGGATCTCGTTCGACTTCTGACGGGCGTCGCTCGCTGTGCGCGTTGTTGTTGTTGTTATTATTATTATTATTATTATTATTATTATTATTATTATTATTATCGCGCGAGAGCAGAGAGGCAAGAGCATTTAAAAATATATACGCGCGCAGGAAAGTTTTTCGCCTTCGCCAACGGTGCATCGACACATATTACGCGCTCGGCGACGATAGGCATAAATTACCGATTTACGGCCTCGATCCTCATATTATATGCGCGACGTTGTATCGACGAGAGGAAAATGACTCACCGCCGCGGCGACGACTGATTCACGCTATCGAGATATAAAATACGGGCGAAAATCAGCCGCCGCGCCGGAGCGATTTATACTGTTAATATCAATGTTTAGCGTTATTGTAGGCCGGCTTTTATCGCGGCTGCACGATTATAATTCAAGTCCGGGGAAGTATCTCCCGCTTCTCGTTCTTCCCGAAAAATTTCGAGGAATTTATCGGGCTCTTGGCTCCGGATTAAATTGAATTCTGCCGTTCTCCCGGACATTATGTCGGGGTATGTAGGTGTTCCTCGCGAATAAACATTGACAGGCTCTTCGCTTTATCAAGTTATTTATTGCCGATACGCAGAGATGTTTCAGATGAATTTTTTCGATAATTCGGAAACGGCCGCTTCCTTTAAAAGGGAGAGAAGCGCTGCACCGACGAAAATCTTCGATTAACCGTATCAACGAGTCGAGTTATTTTACAGAGAGAGTAAAATGGTCGCGACTTTTTATTGGCTCATTGCTTCTCGGCTTTAAATTGGGAATTTACAACTTACTTGAAACCCGTTCGATTGGGTAATGAGCAAATGAGTCCCGAATTCGCGGGTCTGCCCTTTTCGGTATTTTTTACAGCCGCAGACCGCAAGTTATTGCCGGACCGAATGACGTCGGGTAATTTTATGTGCTTCGCTGTGTACCGAAGCACTCTCTGAACTAATATTTAAGTGAAATAAAATCTCGTACCTTCTTGAAACGGGCTCAAATATATTCTGGATTTTTATAACGCGGGTTCAATAACATTTTCGTTATCGGGATTAAAAACGAGGTTTAAAACAGTTTTTTTTTCATTCAATAATTAAAAAAATCCATAAAACGGAGCACACTGATAATTGACGGAGTAGAATTGAAAAAAAATACGCGCCGCGATACTTGACAAACGCGAAATGGGTTATCGTGAAGCTTTGCATCAGATAAATACTTTTGTGATCTTTCTGCCGTCAATTACGCCAGACCTTATCGAACGTTCGAGCGAAGTGTCAATAATTATTATATATCGGTATACTTCAATAAATAATCTATATTTTAATATTCAGAAAATGGCCGCGACCAACGGCTATTCGTATATACGAATGTCCGAAAATGACAATGTCCTGTCAAAAGGCGAACGCACAATTCCTGCTCGATCGAGCGGGTCCCTCTTTTTAAAATTTACGCGGGACAAAACGCGGCAAATGCCGCGCAAGATATAAATTCAATTAAGCGGCGATCGCGAAGATTAAGACCGCCGCCTGGCTAATTGCTGGCAAAAATCCTAGCAATAAATAATCCTTCTATATAATTACGAGGGAAGCTCGCCGGTGAACAAAGTGCACGCATTCCCTGGGAGATAAGCGAGTGAACTCCAGCGACAGACGGAAAAGAGTGCACTTCGTCCGCCCCTCCCTCCTCTTCCTCCCCCCTCGATAGAAATCGCGCTAATCGCCCAGGAACAATCGCGTATCCGCGGCTTCCAATTAAAATGATTAATAGCCGAATTATGTAATGGGAGAGCAGGATTTTATGAAAGAGTCATGAATGAGGCTGGAGTAACCGTAAGCCGCTCGAGTTTTCCGTACAGTTCCGGACAAAAGTCTGTACCTGGGCTGAGGATGCAATGCTCGTGATCAATCAGCCCTTTCGTCCTTCCTGGTTTATGTAAAGTATTACAGGGAAATAATGATATAAGAAAGATTTGTTCGGGTGAAAAGGGTGGTGCTTGAACGATAGCTTACGTAAGACACGGTGGTAAAGGGATTGTATTGATCTTTGTCTTATTCGTGCGTTGCCGAAGGTACAGTAGTTTCGAATCATGTAATAACATTCTATATTAATAAATCTATAATAGATAAAAAATTTAGAAACACTAAAATCCGTAATCTTATAAATTTGCAGATCAAGCAAAAAAATCGTTAAAATCTCTAATAACATAAAATTTCATCGACTCTTCAATTCTCACTATTTCCTTTTCTACCTAATAAACGCAAAAACACCAACCAAACAAACGACGAAAAAAAGTGCACACACACACACACACACAAGCGCCTCGTGCAAAAAAAGGTTCAAAACGAGCCTGTACATCCAATAGATCGTTAAGCGAGCGAGCCTCTCTCTCTCTCTCTCCGTGGAACCGGCGCGTATGCAGACATGCACGTGGGATAATTCACAGAGAGAGAGGAGCCTGCAGCCAGCGAACAACACGTGCGCACAATGAAATCCGTCCATCGGAGGCAGGCAGGCAGGCAGGCAGTCAAGCGGCTACCGCGCAAAGTAAAAAAGGTATAGGTATATAGAGAGAGAGAAAGTGTGGTGCGGCGCGTGCGAGCCTCTGTATTTACCGGGAATGTTATCGCCGCGCTGCTGCGGCCACCGGAAGGAAGGCCTCGGCTGCTGCTTGCTGCGCATATCTCCCGTCCGGCACACCGGCGGGGACCGTCGGGATCCCGGCACAGCCTTCGCTTTTTCCGTACGATTGGACACCACTACTTACCTGAAATGCAAAAAAGATATATACAGTTTTAGTTTGGCCATAGTCGATCAAGAGTTTAGTTTTGCTTTACTTTTTAAAGCTGTGTATTAAGATTCGCGGAAAAATATGCATGCCCAAGATAAAAGAATAACTATATACTGTTCGTTACAAAACTTTCTGGTTGTTCATTTAAATCGTATACAATGTATATGTGTACCATTTAATGAAGATATAAAACTAATAATTTGTATAGATAATATGCGTGTAATTAGTCCCCGGTAAAAATAATTGTGCCTAATAGACTCGAGGCTTACCTAACTGCATATTTATGAAAATAAGCGTCAGCGAAGTGTTTTCTTACATGCTCTTATTATCATTGAATAAATTACTCTAATATAAGAATTAGACTACATTTCTTCGCAATTATTTTCATTAAGGATTTATATACCTTGAAGTAAAAGTTAATTAAAGGCCCATAGCAATAATAATAATTCTCCGGCTAAATTTTTAATTAATCCCAAGAATCCTTATATATCTCCGTCCAAGCTGGACATCTCTCGCGTATCTCAAAACCGTAGGACACATATCCAGCGAAGGATTTCCTCCCTCCGCGATGGACGTGGAAAAAAAAACGAACACAGAGAAAAGCGAGGAGCAAAAGAGAAGGGGGCAAAAGCTAGTAGCGGTAACGGCGAGTGCCTTTCCTCGGTTGCGCATCGCGCTGCAGCCGTATATCTTGAGGGAGAAAGAGCGACGTACGCCCTCGAAAGCGGGCCGCCTTTGTTTCAGATATTTATGAGGCGTTTTAATTCGCGCGCCGCGTCGCCTCTCCCCGGCCGTGGAGGGGGAATAATGGGCATAAGGGTGCCCCGATAAAATGCGACGCCTGCCTGCCTCCTCTCCTCTCCTCTCTCTCTCTCTCTCTCTCTCTCTCTCTCTCTCTTTAATTCCGCGTCTATTCGCTTCGACAGTGATGGCTCTCGTTCACGATATTCCTCGCAGTCGCGAGCAAACAACGCATCTTGCCCCGATACATATATCTCTCGTCAATGGGCGCCGTACTTTACTTTGTATTATCGAGGGGGTTGCTCGAGAGAGGATGAAATTTTCCGTTTTTTTTTTCATCCGGGGTTCTGACGCCTCTTAGTTCTTTATAGGAGTAATACGTACGAGCGCCGAGATGCCGCGAGATTCATGGTATTAAGCTTTCTTTGTGATCCGGAGCCCGAGTTTTTGCCTTACTTATTGCAGTCGTTATTCTGGGAAAGTTAAGAGCTGCACCGCCGGTTGCATAATAATAGTAAATTTGGATATTGATTTTTTTTCAAGATGCTAGAAATGATTATGCAAGATTAATGAGGTCTGATAAGTCAATACTATGCTTTTGTGCCAAGCAAGGCTACAGCTTTTTTATGTATTTTAAAAGTTTTATAAAAAGGTTAAATAAGCTTATGTTATTTTTTACTGGAACAATAACAGTAGCTGAAGCTATTTTTAAAGGAAAAGAAATACGCGGAGAAAGGAATTTCGTTAAAAAATGGAAATGTAAGGTAGAAAGTTTGGACGTTTCTAGTCAATTACCAGCGATGTTGTTTTTCAGGAAAATTGGCTCGAGCACACCTGGCTGAAGGTCTGGAACGTTTCAGAAATGACTAGGTACATTCGCTTCGAGTTTGGTCGGCGGACCAATAAATTCGCCTACATTCAGCGCCGACTGTTTCTCCGTAAACTACGTTCCGTGCAGATTTCCACTTCTTACCGAGGGAACAATATTATTGAACTTCATTTCTCTGGGACGATAAATTTTCAAAAATACAGCCCTAAAATTTCCCTAAACACTCGTATAACCATTAAAAATAATAAGAAACTAAAGCCAAGAATTATTGGCCGGTCCGCGCATAAACTGGCCGTTTATCTAAGATATTCCAAATATCCTGTTGAGAACACTTAATTAGTCGATCCTCGGAGAAGATTCGCCGAAGCGCCTATAATTTAGCTTGATATACGTAAATAGTTTTTAGCAGAAATGCCGGAGGCTTTAAAAAAAATCCTCGCTCTAGTGCATTTCAGTAAGACTTGTAAACGGCCGAGTCGTAATTCTATAATAATCCGGCGGCGCCCTTATCGGCTCCGCCGGTCGGCGTTATCCGTATAAACATTAACGTCCATCCCAGAGCCATCCATTCCCTTTTGAGCAACATTTTTCTCTTTATTTTAGGCAGGTTTTTACGTCCTTTCACGGGTCTCGCCCGGCTGCGTCCTTCGTCTTTTCTCACGACGTATACGCGATAAAGAAGCCCCGAGCTCCTTCGTCCGTGTGGCCGTTTCACACACACACACACACGCACACACGCACACAGACTCGGAGCGTAGAAGCTGCAGCGGCGAGACGGTAGTGAGTTTAACAGTAACAGTACGTCACCCCGTCTGTCTCTCCGCGCCCCCGCTTCGCTCTTAACAGCCTTCAGTCTCTAAAAGCCGGGGTGTGATCTATGGCGGGACGTTGCGTCACTCGGGGAACAGATGCAGGACTCGTATATTACCCCGGCCATATCTAGGAGAGAATAGAGAAGGAGCGGGGAAGACGGAGAGAAGAAGAGGAGGAGGAAGAGAGGAAGGAGAAGAGCGCATGCCGGTCAAAAGAATGGCGAACGACACAAATCACTCGCTCTTTTGTGTGTGTGTCTCTCTCTCTCTCTCTCTTTCGGTCTGATTTTTCCAGGGGCAAAAAAGGAAAATTCCCGTGCCGCGGAGATCCGGCTTTTCACGAGCCCGCGCGTAACGGCCCTGAAGGGAAAACAACAAATTGATCCTCCCAAGGTGCACTCGCCGAGAGTCGTGTATGTAAATCGCGATGAGTGAGAAAGTCGCTTGACACGCTGATTTAGTGTCTCCTTTCATTGTACCCCTCCATCTCCTCTTTCTTTCTTTCCTGCCCGCTCCTTCCCTCTCTCTCTCTCTCTCTCTCTCTCTCTCTATCTCTCTCTCTTTTCCCCAAGAAATTTTTTTAAAGAGATTTATTAGCGACAGTTTTACGATTTGACGCTTGAAGAGCTTTTCTTCCCGCGAGATTTATTTCGAGTCGAGATTACTTTTCATTATTAGTAATTATAATTGATGACGTGGCTCGCGTGGGCTCAGTCGCGCGGCTCTCCTTTCAGGTTTCGCAACTTTTGCCGAAAAAAAGTTCATGAACAAAACAATTGCCATCTGGTGCAATGATCAATAAATACGCCGCGCCGATAAATAAGCTTCTTCTTTATGAAGAAATTCCGATTATCGAGCAACAAATTTCTGTTAAAGCCAGTAAGTACATAAAGCGTCAGACGAAATGATTTCGGGAAGTAAATCACTATTATTTACAGCCCGATCCGACGTAATTCCATTCATAAAAAAGCTAATAAAACACTTTTTCCCCCCTCGGCCGCCATAATTAACAGGGTGGAAGAACCGAATTCACCGAAACGCCCTACACCTATATGTGTGCGCGGCCACGTTTTCAGATGACCCGTAACTGCCGTATTTTCTCGAACAGCTGACGAGCACCTTGTCACGGCGGCGGCGAATCTACGACGAGAAAAAAAAAATCGATTTTCTGCGCTTAGCACGAGCAACATAAATATCGCCTGCAATAAATAAGCCGATCAACCTATTTATCGGAACTTTATATTTATTGGCTCGAGCTTTATATTAAATGCTAGAGTAAATCTTGCGGAATTATTTTTTAATATATAAATTTATTATATAATTTTCTAATCGTGAATCAAATTTTATTTATTGTTTCTTTCGCTTAAATGCCATCTTATTAATTAACAGATTAATCGTACCGTCCGGAATTTTCCGAAAAATACCAAAAAGACCAATAATCCGCTTTCGAAAATAATCCAAAATCATCGAGTACTAATATTTAGCACTTTGTTCCCTCCACGAGTCAGTCACACAAAACCCACGACACACAAAGTACATCATCCGTATCCCAGCAGCTCGCAATTTGTCATCCATCCCAATAAAGCCGAATCTTAGACAAAGGCCGAGAGAGCGCGGGAGAGACGCCAGCGTATTCGCGAGAAAAAGGGAAGGAGCGGCGGCGGGGTGGATGGGGGAGGGCGTCGAGAAACACTAGCCAGCTGTCTGCTCGGCGACTCGACTCCGCGCGCGAGGGAAAAGCCCTGGAAAAGGCGCGCGCGGGTAGACGCTTCCAGAATCCCATAAATCAGGTCAGGGTTGGCGGGGGCGGTCGGGCGGGAGGGAGAGAGAGAGGGTCGTTAGGTAAAGGTCGACGCACAACAAACACGCGCTCCTAACCCCCGTCGGCTTGCGTGCATGTAGAGCGTCGCGGCGCATGCTCGTAAAGCAGTCGCGAGTTGGCGCCAATTCTCCCGCCCGCGTGCCGCTCGCCGCCGCTCGGCTGTCGGTCTGCGCCCTGCGCCAGTGGCCCCCGTTGTAAAAATTTACGGGGAATAATTAGCGCGCATTAACTTGATTGGGCTACGAGCGATTATGATAATTGCCGGACTGGACGCGCGCGCGCGACCCTGGAGTCGGCGACTTGAGTAGGGGAGAGAGAGAGATTTAGGGTGATCTGCTTTCTTTGCGAGATAGATTTATATCATGTTCAATGCCAAATTGTCCCGCCGGGCGAATTCACTTTGTAGCCGTGAAATTTTATGTTACGATTTTTCTTGCGCCGATAAATCTTAATATACTGAATTGAATATCGGGTTTGAAATTCGAAAAACGTGGATTAAGCGAGCTTCGTTTGCAAAAGAAAGTGTCCCATCGTTATTTTTTCCGATTAAATAATTCACAGAAACGTCGAGAAACGCCGAACACTAAAAATTCTGCGTCGAGAAAATAATTGTGCGCTTTTCATTAAATTTACCGGGGACCTGAGAATAGAAGGCGCACCGCCGTAAATAAAGAGCGAATCCCTATAAAAAATATCGAGCGGAGAAGTCACAAAAGCTCCTTCATTACCCGAAACCTGCAATTCTCTCGCTTCTTCGTGCTCGCACGTCGCGCTCCCGTGATCAACGATGAAAGAGGCGCGCGCGATGCTGCACTGCAGACTCTCGCGCCGCCCGAGAGAATGACTGATATAAAGAAAGGAGCTCGAGCTCGAGCGTGTCTAGAAACGGCGGCGGCGGCGTCGGCGGAGGAGGAAAGTCTGGGCGGGGGGGAGAAAAGAATCACCTCGAAGGACCCCAGATGGAATCAGTGCAGTTCGGAATATTGGAAAACGTCAATGGCGCGCTGCTCCGAGCGAACGAATCGAGAAAACGTAGGAGCCCGAGAAAGAGAAGATGAAGGCCGCGCGTTTCAGGGGGATGAAACGAGACGGGGAGGAGAGCAGTATTTATGACGCGTACGTGGATTCCTCAAGGCAGTGGCGAACGAACGAACCGACTCCGCGAGCGAGAGAAAGAGAGAGAAAGAGAGAGAGAGAGAGAGAGGAAGAAAGAGAGCAAGACAAAAGGGATGAGAAGCAATAGGACAGGAGAGGAAGATTTGCTGCGTTCGTCACGCGACATTTTCCGCCGGTGAATACAGTGTGTGTGTCGTCTGACTCTCCGTAGTTTCTTTCTCTCGGCAAAAAAACAGAGCAGACACACACTACCTGCTGTTCTCGCGAATTTATACTCCTCTTTTCCAGCGGAATTTACTGGACGGTCAAAGTGCCTAGGAGTTTGAAAGAGTCGAATCAAATGTCGGAAGAGCGTGATTGAAGGGAGCGAAAATAAGCGCATTATTTATGCCGCATCCCAACTAATGCCGGGAAGGCGGCAGACAAGTTCCGCTTGCATATTTCCCCGGCCGCGGCGTGTCCGTCAGTGGCGCACTAAAGTTAAACTTGGTCAAAAGCTTGACGCGACAGGGGCAAAAACGAAATGACGAAACGGCTCTCTAGCGAGTTCTCTCGCTCCGCAGTAAAGCTTCCTAAAATTAGTGCAGCGGGACAGTTGCCCTGCTCTCTCCCTCTCTCTCTGTCTCTCTCTCTCTCTCTCTCTCTCTCTCTCGCTATGCGTCGCCCGAGACAATTTGTTGCGATATACTTTGTGTCATCGCGCGCTCGTAAATCCGCGTTTCTCATTGGCGTCCGAGTCGCGAGCCCCGCGACTTAATAGCTTCCGTCGTAATGGCACGGCAGCGAGCGACTGTCCATTTGAGAAATTCATCGGAATCCCCAGGAGTTTACCCCCGCCGGACAATGCCGCGGACTTGTTTTTCGGCCGAGAGAGCTGTTAGACTGCGTATGTATATATATATAGAGGGGTTGGCTGAAAAATTTACGGTCATTCGTTAAATATGTTTATACGACTTAATGCACTCTCGCCGCTTTCTAATTAAAGAATTGACAATTGAACGTGTCTGCTTCTATATTTACCTTTGATTCGGTGTCATAAAATTACTCAGCTGAAAGCTTTTAGTAATAAGCTTCGTTATTCGGGTGTATCGTATCCAGGGATATAATTGCGTAATTATTTTATTATTATGTGTATTAGCTCGCGGCTCAAATTAATTTGTTCAGATGTATTCCTATTAAACGCAATTTTAAGAATATTAAGTATTCAATTTGTTAATGTCATTATTCGTGATTCATTGCATTATAACATTAATCTTGTGAATTATTATAAAGCAATAATATCTATCCATTTTACACGAAATCACGCCGCGAGAGATAATAAAGAAACATTTGCAAAACCAATCTATTTTCAATACATCATATTATCAAGATTCGTCTGGTTCACTCCAGTTGAGCATTCGCTAAAATCAATACGCCGCAAAACTCTATTACTCATTAAAAATCGCACAAGGCTCTTACTTAGCAACATCGGTCACTCGCCGTATAAAAATTTCGCAACATCGCTTCGTTCTACTGGCGATCTAAAAATTCTATCTACATCCAACGATCCACGAAAGCCAATCGAAGCTCAAGTTTTTTTATAGCCTCGTCCTTCCGCGCCCATCGTTTCGGCGGATTTATAATCGCGCGCAGAAGGGAGGAGAGGAGAGAGAGGAGAGCTTTTATAAATGTCCCGGGGGGCAATAAAGACACAGGATGGATTAGCCGTAGGCTTGGCATTCCGCGGCGCGCCTGTCCGCTACTTCTCGGGGTCTCGGGATCTATTCTGGTGATTTGAAGCCGGGCACGCGCGTCTAATGAATCAATCGCAAGCCTACCATCCGACGCGCCGCGCCGTGCGGCCCACTCCGTCTTCGTCTACTCGCAAGGCGCACAGCAAGAGAGAGAGAGAGAGGGAGGGAGAGGGGAGAGCTTACGTGCGCTTTTCCGACCTGAGTCCGATCCGCCTTGGGAATACCTTCGCCGGGGAAGCGGCCTTAGAATTTTTAGTTGAGTTATTGTTGGTTTTCGGGTAGTTGGATAATGTAGAGAGGTTATTAATAAGAAAGACTTGATAGTGGAGCTTTTTTTACAGTGGGTTGGAGAGAAATTAGATATTTTTAATTAATATAATGCTATTTTTGAAAGCCGTATAATGTGAAATATTTTACAATAACATGCAGAATTTTGTTTAAAATATTCGATTTCAAATAATTTTTTAAATATTTGTATTAATTAATAACTCTGAAATGCGCAAATGGAGCAATCGGTAATAGTTGAAAAATAACAATACAATTTGAGCAAAAACCATATTTTGATAAATTAGTATATATTGAAATAAATTCTCTACCGTCCGCGTAAATACAATTACATGTGTTCCATTACAAATCAACGTCACTCTATTTTCGCAATACGTCAAAACCTCCATCAGCTTTAACAAACGTCAGTCTAGAAATCCTATCAATAAAGCTTACGCTCTGTGTACGCTTTGCGAAGTATGAACAAACATGATTCATCAATTATAAATAATGCACAAAAAGGGTAAGCGCGTAAAAAACTTTATATATTTTTTTTTGATGATTTTGGATATGTATTTTTAATGCTTTCCCGCACACTGCTCTCAATGCATCAAGAAAACTTTCAATCGTGATTGATTTTATTCATAACTTGCGAATTTCAAAAGTTAACGCGAATTACAGAACTCCCCGAAAAAGCAAAGTAATATACGTCGACTGAAAATTTCCGTAAGAAACAGCGCTCCCTCTCGAACCTCGTCGAGCATTAATCCAATTCTTTTTCCAATCTCTCTTACGAAGCAGGGCGATCCGCATGGCAAAACATCAACACGGACTGCAGCAGAATCGTCGATCGACGAAGGCGCAGAGACAGCGAGAGAGAAAGAGAGAGAGAGAGAGAGAGAGCCAGAGCTCCACGTGGGAGGGAGCGAGACTCGGGGGGTAGTTTCACCTTCCAATTACTCGAAACAGAGGACTATCTCACGGAGCGGCCGACTATTAAAGGGGGCTCTTCATCCGGCGAGGCTCGATCGTACGTACACGCACGCGCGTCTAACGATCGCACTCGCGCGAATATTGCAGCTCTCTGCCGAGAGGGGAGGGAGGAGGGAAAGAGGAAGGTGTACGGGCGCCGAGGGACGTTTCAGGCGCAACGGCGCCTTATCTCTCGAGCGGTGTATTCCTTCGCTCTTTAAAACGAGATCCTCGCCCCCTCATTGTCCGTCTTTCGCTCTTGTCTTGGATTCTGCAAAATAAACTTCGAGTGTGCAGGAGGATCCGAGGGATGGGGGAGCGAATGTAATTACTGGACTAAACTTCCTCCTTTCGTTCTCTTCCCCTGGTGTATCCTTCTTGAGAGAGAGAGAGAGAGTCTATATGCGTGTGGATGTCTTCTCATTTGCACTGCTCGAACGCTCGGGAGAGCTCTGCGGAGCCAGATCAAACGTGTCATGAGAAGATAAGTTTGCTTCTCCGCGCGCTCTCTTCCTTTTGCCCGGGGAGCGGAAGAATTGTAAAAGGACGGAAGTTCCGAGGGTCGTTTGGCTGCTGCGCATCGCCCTGCCTCCTGCTTCTCCAACTTCTCGTATTCTTATTTTAATATCTCGCTAGAGAAATGCCGCCCGGATAGTTCTCAACTCCGGGATAGCGCGAGTTTAACAGCTAAGAGAATCTAATGAAATGTGAGTCTGCGAGTATCCTGCGCGTATAGGCAGCTTGACTTTGGATTAAAGGTGTTCCTGCATATAAGATATATATAAGATGCTGCATTTTTAACGAAAATTTAAGCAAGTAAAAAATTACTCTGAACACCGAATTCTCAGGGAACGCGAATGGCTCCTCCGCAGAAAACTCGACGTCCTCGAAAATAAAGTCTCGCGATAAGAAGCGGTCAGGGGGTGGGGTACAAAGGATCGTGACTGGACATGAGTTGAATGCTTGGCCCTCGAGCGCAGCCAGCGACACGGCAGCTGTCCGCGACATCGTCGTCGTCGCGCGCGCGGCAATCTGAAACTGACCGCGACAGCTAAACATCGGGGCCGACGACGTCGGTGGCAACAACGACCGGCCGGAAACTTATACCGATTGATCCGTCGCGGCCACTCACCATACGTCAAAGGAGGGGGGGGGGGGGCGAACGACGAATTACCGGGCCATGGCCGCCTAATTCGCCTTTCCTCCCTCCCTCCTTCTTCGTGCCGCGCTTATCTTATCCCCGCCGAGATTCCCTTTCGGCGTCACGTACGGTTTTGATAGCCCGGCCGATATTGGAGGTAACCCCGTTTTAAAGTTAATAAGGGTTCGCTGAATTTAAGAAAACGTGTCGGAGCCGAAGTACGGAATTTTAGGAAAATTATGGTGCTGTTTGATAATAAGCCGCGCGGAAATGTGAACAATGTAGGAAGATTCTCACGTTTTTTAAATAATTTGTAGCATCGATTTTGAAAAACCTGCGTATTTTGTTTCCGATTTTTCGTATTGAAATTTTTATTATAGTACATTTCTCTTTCTATATAAATGAAAGCTTATTATTTATATTTGAAGAGGTATTGTTTCATTTGATTCGAACGGGAATCATTATTAAAACTACATGTAATTGGAAAAACAGCAGCAGCTTTTAGAACCGTTCCATTATTATGAAAACACAACTCCATTGTGCCGCGATTGAATCAATGTAAGCTGTCAATTCAGGGTGCAGCAACAAAGTCTCTGACGTTTGATGTAAACTTGACAGTAATGGTTTTATCTTCGATGACGCATACAAAATTATATAATTGAAGCAATAGCAAACGCGGCCTTTACATTTTAATAAAACTAAAACAGTTTTCGAGCAAGCACTCGGTACTTTCCCAAATTGCTCCGTCAGAAACTCTCGGTCCCACATTTAAAAACGTATTTATAAATAAAGAACGATCGGCTTTTTGTTAGGAAGTTTTCCGTAGGAGGCAAAGCTCGCGTCACGCCAATCACGTTGACGTTACCTGGACAGTAAGCGACTGGGAACTTATTATAGACGGATTTAATTTGTTCTGAAAATCCTATTAGAGGGAGAGACGATTACCGCAGCGGCTGGCTAGCGGCTCGATTACAAAACTATACCGACGTGTATCGGTAGCGCCAAAGCCGAAGCAAAACCGCCGAGTCACGAAACGAAAATGAAAATGCGGACATGATTTCTATCTTTTTCTACCGCCCGATGCCCGATCAACGAATCATTTCCTGTTATGCTTTTTTCCTCTTGCGCTTCTTCATTGTACTTACAGCATATACGGCTAATTACAATTGTGTACTGCACGGCCACTCGTGTTCTCCATTACGGAAAGTAAATGAAAAATTTTAAATAGAAGTCGCTTATTTCGCGGATAAAGAAAGCCCCGTATTGTAAAACTTTTTTTATTGTCCATTTTTAGGCTGGCATAAATTTATACGCGCACGAGTACATTTATTTCAGATAATTGTATCTCTTCATTATTAAAAAGAAAATGTGCAAACTCGAAGCACAGCCGCGTTTTAAAACGCTTTCTTTCATTGTCTAAGAAAAATATCGCATAAATGCAATTACAACTGAAAGAAAGCATCGAGTCTCCAGAAAGCAGCGAACGCAAGCCGCCGCGCACGAGAGCGAACGTGTAAAAAGGGCTCGCGGACTCGTAAATGATGAAGAGCGCGCAGTTTTGAAAGAACGTATATAGCAGCGAGGAAGAAAGGAGCGAACAGGTGAAAAGTGGAGGGGGCGTGCTTCGCAAGCTGCAGCCGAGCAGTGCAAGCCGGCGAAGAATGACAGAACACGTGAAAGATGAGAAGCGAGAGAGAGAGAGAGAGGGGGAGAGAGAGACGGACGGCCGGATAATAATAACGAGGCGACGGGCGGCGAGGGAGAAAGTGCGATAATGGTCAGTGCGACGGCGCAACAATGACGAGCGGAGAAACTAGGATGCAGCAGCAGCGGCAGCTCGCCTGTCTAGGAAGGAAGAGAAAAGCCGCCGGGGGGGGAAAAATCGAGGAGACTGCAGGTCACTACTACCACTCGGCCGGCGCGCACAGCGTGATTGATGGAATGTCAGTCATGGAGTAGCCATCAATCTCCGACTATTTCGCCGTTGCTCTGCACTTTACCCTGCGACGTTTGTGTGCGAGACTGCACACCTACATACGCGCGCGGGAACGATGTATCGACGAGGCAGCCGCACTGTGTGCACGAGGGCATAATGCGCATCTGCAAATATACGACGCGCGCCGTCCCTTTTTCGCGGCGCTCTTTTTTTCAAGTTAAATAGACTAATGCCTTTTTCGAAGGTTATTTATGCAGTGGTTGACACGTTATTAACAGGTGCATTAACGCTGCCATTGTTTTCCGTCTTTTTTTGCAGGCTCGATTCTGCTTTAAATTCAATTACTTGACAAATTTGATTGAATCATGATTTGCGCGAGATTTAAATGCACTATAAATTAATCACCTGCTTAAAAGCAGTATCTAAAATCAATTTGTATACAACAGAAGAGAGCAGAGTAAAAAGAAGGCCATTTCAGCTTCTATTTTAGAAGTAGAAACTATACCTTCATTTCTATACTTTTCTGAAACTAAGCCACGTTTCTAATCGACCGGTATAACTCAATGTTCTCCAGTCGAGCGCCAAAAGCAGCATTAAAAAGTACCTTTCAATTCCCCTTGTAAATCCGAGCGTTCAAAATTATCGAAGCAACTCGGCAATAACTTCCGCGGCGAATCCCTGTAAATCGAGTGGCGCAGGGCCATAAAACGATCGACCGGCCGGGGCAAACAGATCGCGGCGGCGGCGGCGGCACAGGAAGAGACGCAGAACTCGTCGAGGGGCAGACAGGCCGACACGCACACGTCATAGAGGCGACCACACCGCGAGGCAGAATAGAAACGTGCATTATTTATTATTCCCATCAGGGTGGTTGCGCCGCTCGATCAGCGACCTACACGTAATAAAGCCTCTCTCCCCCGATCCCCTCTCGGCGATCGGCACGGACCAAAGGCTCGCGCGATGACGCGGCAGAGCCCCGGGAGCGTGCAGGTATGTGTATACCTGGCGCAAACTGTCTCGCGGCGCGCTCATTCGGCTTTCTTTTTTTTTTTCTCTGTTCAGACTTTTCCGACCCGAGCCTGCTGTTTGCGGATGTTCCTTCGCATCTGGGTTCTTTCGGCTGTTTTTTTTACCGATGGCCGAGGAAATTGCTTTGGAATTGCCTGGATTTTTTCGGGAGAAAAGAAGTCTTTTGAAATGATTTTTTAACCACTTAATCAATGATTTATGCTAGTGCGGTAAAAAAGTGCTTTGGTTATTCTTATTACAATTATAAGGCTTTGATTATTTTTAAGTTCTAGACTGTTTTATAAATATGTCACGAGTCTGCTGTGAACAAACATCTATTTTTTGTTTGGTCTCCGTGTTTAGATCTCCGAAACAAAGTCATCGTAGAGAAAAAAAAATTTAAATATCTACTGCCGCTTCCTTTAATTTACAATTTTCAAATTGTCAAAAAATCGACATCAGCAAAGCGAAAAAAATCAAGCGAAAAATTATCCCCAAACCCCATGAAAAATGTGCTCGCAAAGAAGCATCTCGCCCTACACAATTCCCTTCTCGACCAGCGCGGCGGCAACAAAGCTTCGCAATAGTCCTGGCCCTACAATGGGGCGCGCGAAACCTCTCCGACTCTCTTTCTCTCTCTCTCTCTCTCTCTCTCTCTCTCTCTCTCTC
>JAWWEM010000030.1:1942941-1961499 GCA_035582935.1 Ormyrus thymus | reverse complement strand
CCTTTTTTTTCTTCTCATATCTCAAGTTACGATACAGAATAGTAATTTTTACTCCTTTTTTTCTCTCAGTGTACGTAACCATTTATTATATAAGTAAACAAGTTATTATTGACGTAATTACATAAAGATTATAGATGCTTTAGACTCATTACGTATTTCGCGTGCTCGCCTTAATAAATCGCAGTACGGCACAGTGTGCTTTACGTAGTCTAACGGAATGCGCGCTTTAGCCTGCTCGCGGACTAATTGTTAGCAGAAGGAATTACGCAAGGGCGAAGAATGCGAACGAGTTTTTGCGAGTCGGGGCAGCAGCTCCGCTCTAAGTATCGCGATCATTCAAATGTGAGAATTAACGAGCCGCCGCGCTTAAGATGATGTTAGTCGCTGATTGATTTATACCCGCGATTGGAACGACGCCTGCCTCCGTCGGCTATTAAAAATATCAAGGTTACCGTACATTTTTTTTCTCTCTCCTTTCTCGCCGCAGCTTTCAGGGGAAAAAGTGAGCCGGGAGAAAGACAATCGGCCTTTTTGATTAGCCTCTTAACGTTAAAACAATATGAACTTGTGTGATTTATGTGCTTACGCGCCAAGCGAAGTTTCCCATAAGCGCATTGTAATTACGCTGGAAGACGCGGCGTACTCACCTGAAACACAAAAAAAGGCTATAATTAGCAAAGCTACGCAGCAAAAAGCGAACGAATCTGAATTAGCTCGCGCATTAAATCGAAGTAGAATCGGAGCAACGCATCGTTCGCGCGCGGCAAGACGATCGAGTTAAATTTTGAAAGAGCCACCGGCGGCGTAACAGCTCGCGGTAATGATATGTTTAGCATAGAGTCCCGGCGAGCGGAGGCAGAAAATGACCGGATGGCGTCACATCAGCTGCGGTCGCTCGTAACTCATCATTAATTAATTAATAGCTCCCGCCGCGGTGTACGTTCAGTGGCTCCTTATGCATGGAGCAGAGCCCGGATTCGCGAGGATCTGATACGGAATCGAGTGCCAACGCGGATTAACAGCACCTGCCATTCATTTAGCATTTCTGCTTAGGAGCGAGCGGAGCGGCAACAACGCGGCCATTTAGATGATTTTCAGTGCCGCGCAAGCTCGATCTCGAATTATTTAGTGAGCTTTTGCGAGTTTTTGTTCAGCTCGGTGATTTATAAGATTCTCCGCTCTGACGCAAGCTCTTCTCGTTAATGATCTATGGAATATGATTTATTTCGGAAAAAACAGGTCGCGCGTAAACTGTTTGTTATGTTTGTTTTTAACTTTGGCGTTTTTAATTGGTTAATTCAAGCTCTAACTATTTCAAAACTGAGTTTCAAAGTGCGTAAAATAAGTGAAATTTTGAAAACAAAGAATCGTAAGCAAGCAAAGCATCTAATGTTTCATTATTAATTGGATTGGAACTGGAGCAAATCTAAAATGTTAAAAATGATTTTAAAAAATAATAATTTTTTTTGCAATTTTTAAGGAAAACGAAGCTGTCTACTGAAAATAATTTGTTAGCGCAAAACATACATCTCAATTCGTAGCTCCTGAAAAATGTGAGCAAAAGGATCGAGCGCAGCCAAAGCGAGTGAAGCCAGCACACTTACTTAGGCCGACTCTTAGCACGGCGCAGTCAATAACTCTTGCTCTGCTAGCCAAAAGAAAACAAGCTCGCCGCGGCCACGTGCGCGTTATTCAGGCATTATTCAGGGCGCGATTTTTCAAAGCTCGCGCTCCCGGGGCCTCGACGCCGGTCACACTATTTCATCGCCGCGCGCAGAAAGGGCCTTCTGTTCATCACGCGCAAACCTTCGCCTAGCATCCTTCTATTTCCGTGGCCGCCGCCGCCGCCGCGGCTTCTCTCTTTCCGCCCGGTAATACGAGCGTTTCAAATTGCGCGCGCATTCGGTGATCGCGCGCGCCGCGTTATTTATAAGGTATGTCGCCGCCGCCGCCGCCGCGGCCAGCTTTCCGAGTAAAACCCAAGCGAGCGCGAATTATGCGCGACCGTCAACTCGCCAGTCGGCCGCTTGATCGATGCGAGCGAGAATCGCACCGAGGAAGAAAGGACGATTGCGCAAGAGTAGGAAGGATTACGGGGCCGATCGTCGCTGTAAAGCGAAATTTTTGTTCTCCTCGAGCGACCGATCCTCGCTGGTAATTGATCGACGACTCGAGGATTCAACGAGCCGCGGAAAGATCGCATAATTATCGTGGATTCCGGCGGAAAAAGTGAAAAGATCGCTGCACGCGGGAGGAAAAAAGGGCCGACCTGTATCGCCCGATCAATCATCCGACGTCAATCTCAACGTTGTAATAAAAGTTGCCCGGCTGTAGAAAGAGAAGAATAAGGAAAAGTTTTCGGGAGAGAGAGAGAGAGAGAGTGAGAGAAGGCGAGCATTATCTGCTCTTGACGTCGCGCTCGTGATGGACGAATTTCGTGTCTTCGCAAATAAGCGCATTAATCAAATGACTCAACGTTCTATTTTCGTGGAGGTGCGCCACCGCTCGCAAGCGCGATCCGCGACGAGCGAAACAGAATCTGTTTGTCCGGGGGGACGAGACATCTGTCATTCCCCCGGTTTTTCTCTCTTTTTTCTCTCTCTCTCTCGCTCTTCGTCTCTCTCTTTCTCTGTCGCTGCACTGGCGCGATCGTCAACGTCGTAAAGTCCGAATCATTCTCACTCGGCGGAGCCGATTTTAGAACCCGCGAATGATCTATAACGCCCCGTCATATTTATAGACGCCGCGCTCCGGGCTTCGGCGGGGACTGGCACTTTTTTAGAGATTCGATTCGGGAATCGACGATGCCGCGTGCGTGCACTCCGGCGCTGGATGCGAGAGTATAATTTTACAGCGGGGGGTTCGCGCTTCAAAACAAGGGATGGCCTGACATTGACGAGTGAAAGCGTTTTGAGACTCATCCAAAAGCGCGCCGCGTTGGTACCTTAGCTCGAAGTTTTCGTAAGCGACAGAGTTTCTATTGTCTTGTCGATTTTTATTTTCGCCGATTTGCGGCGAAGCGCAAAAAACGAAATTATTTGTTTCGCACAAAATAATGCTAATACAAAATTTTAATTTTCTCCGGCTCTGCGTAATCGATAAAGCTTCATTATCCGATCGCGCGAGGTAAATAACACGAATTTATCGTTGTATTAGGCGTTTAATGAACTTGAATTGATTAAAAATGAATTCGCTCTCACAAAAAAGCCATAACGACCTGCACGTTTATTTCCAAAATTACACGAACGAGCATCGCAGTTAGCCGAGGAAAAAAAAAGAGCGAACACGCGTATTCGCATAAATCAAATGACGCTAAATAAAGTGAATAAAATCCGCAAATCAGAATAAACGGAAAAAGCGGGAGGGTCGGGGGAGGAAACAAAGTGAATCCGAAACAGCGCGCGTATATATTTCGACGGTCGAGCGGGCGGAGCTCGCGGCAATGGGCTCGCGCGTCAGTAATTAAAAATTGACAAACGCACTTCAAGCGCGAATTCGACTGGAAGACCAGCGGGCTCAGAGGAAGCGGCGAGCGCCCGCGGAATTGCAATTATTAGACAGTACATTATTACTCGGTGAATATTAATTGATTTCGAAAACACAATTTTCTGTGTGGACGATCAAAACCTCTGCTTCTGAAGCTCGGCATTGTTTTACCGCCCCTCTCTCTCGCTCGCGCGCGATTGTCTGTCTCTCTATCACCGCTTCTATTATATAAACTTTTGACGTCATTTGAGTATTCGATTCGTTCGATTTTATTATATACTTAAATATTGTTTTTGCGTGATGGCGGGCATTCTATTTAAAGACAGTTTCGCCGCAGGTATTTCGCTCGATAAAAGTTTCATCAATTGTTATATGTTGCGCTAAGTTTGAGCGGGACAAAAAAGCCTCGGATAATAAATCATAATTGGAGTTAATCAATGACGGGTTTATAATTAAATGGAAATAATGCTATTTTGATGAATATCGTACGATTAAAACGCAATCGAATATTTCTGTCAATAATCGTAACGTTTATAATGGAGTTATAAAACTTGATTTTCGCTCTTTACTTTCTAATTATAATTCGTTTCATAAAATATGTAAGTTTATAAAGCTTTTCGTAAATTTCGAACTAATTGATGGTGTAGAAACTTTCAAGCGCTCAAATAAATGAAAATTGGACGCGTACCAAAGTACGTCTCCCCACCTAGATGAATTATGTCTTTTAAATAAATAAAGTGCCCAGAAAGCATCTTTCCCAAAAAGCTGCCTGTCCAACGCAACTCTAAGTGAGTTAGATCGAACCGCAGGCAGACATGACTTATTCCCGAAGCATAACCTCACGGCGAAATCCCCCCCCGAAACGGTGTACAAAGCTTATGTCGTCGAACGTCGAACCTTAATTCCGGGCCCTCTCGCTTTTTAATCGGGGCTTGGCCTCTCCTTTGTTCCTTTCCTCCGGCGCATTCGCGCATTTTGCCCAGTCGGATATCATTAGGGCCGGCCGGGCTCTGGAAACCGCGGACCGGATTAGCCAGTGTCGTCGCCGCGGAGCCTAAGCTCGTTATCACTCGTCGATAATTATTAGCGCCGCGCGCGGCGAGTACTGTGTAATTTCGCCGAGCCGTTACGCATGTATGTCGCGCTCGACGCCCCGCGGAAAATCGCGTTATAAGCGGGCTCGCGACGTGCGGATTTCGACGCGAGCTACCGGCACATTTGCTGGGAGGGGGTGGAAAAGAGACGACTTGACGGGGAGAATCTGCGAACTTCCCTTTCAATTACAACAGTTTTGACAGCAGTTATACTAGGCTCATTTTTATTGGGAGATATAGTCTTTGCAATCAACTAGTACTGCGGATTCGTCTGGTATTTACTTTTATTTTTTCAAACATTCAATTTACATTTGGCATTATTAAACTTGCATTGATAAATAAATCAATTAATTATTGATAGTATCGCAGAGGAAAACAAAAAAAAATGTTTATTTGAAATTTATTTAAAATGTTATTATAAAAATAGATTTCGTATAATAACATGCTGTTAAGCTCTTGCGTAAAAATCATATAAAATAAATTTTAAACATCCGTTCCGAAAAGAGAATTTTCTGCGATGAAACCCCTTAGCCCCGAAACAGCATCTTTCACCGAGGCCGCAAAATCCGAAGAAGGAAAGATTATTGACAGTTACGGAGGCTGATTGCGAAGCCGATACCCGGCCGAATCCACCGGATGAAATTCACTTTAGGATCACTCGGCTCTGTCGGCGCGATCGGACGTGAAAAACAAATCAAGGAACACGTACACACTCATTGATAATTCCAAGTGGACTGCTACTCTGCACCGGCTCGTCCGTCGAACTGGTCCGAAAGAGAGAGAGAGAGAGAGAGAGAGAGAGAGAGAGAGAGAGAGAGAGAGAGAGAGAGAGAGAGAGAGAGAGAGAGCGAGAGAGAGTGAGAGAGAGAGAGATAGAAAGAGGGAGCTCCATCGATGCGTGAAATGGAAATCGAGCGAAATGAATCCGAACCTCGATCCGAACCTCTCGCTCGCGAATAGCACAAAGCTCGAGGAGGGAGAGCTGCGCGAGCACGCCAAATTAGCACCGGCCCGCTTGGCTGATTCATTTTTTATGCGGATAACGCCGATCTGTTGGTTGCTTTGCTTGTTTACCGGCTTAGATTTGGCAAGTGGGCTTGTGATTTTTGGGTTAATTAAACGCTTGTTCGAGACTCTAGATTTTTAAATTTCGGGAAAAAGAAAGGAAGGAGTAACCAATTAATCTTATACCGTCGAATGTTCATTTTAACTCAGAGTGCTTTTATTTAGTGAGCCTGTCAACAACTAAAAACGGTTCATTTTCTCTTTTGCGTTAAATGTCAAAATTATTGCACGCCAATTTCTATAAAGGAGCTAATAATGACTTCGAATGTAAAAGCTTGCAAAAATCAAATAAAATATTCTACATAATACAGAGTCGTTTCACTTCATTATAAAATCCACATTGCACTTGACGCAACACTAGCAACCCACCCGGCTAACGAGCAAGAACCCAACTCCCTCCACAAAAAAGCAAATGAAGCGAAAAGTAACTCGCGTCTCGCTAAAGACTACAAATCGATCGTCTAATAGCAGGGGCGATTAATTAACGAAATTTTTCCGGTGCATCGAGCCCCGGCAGTCTCTCCCGCGACGGACAGCTGCTAATGGGCTCGGGGCGGTTCGCGCGCCTGCGCGATCGAGATTTTGCACGCCGGGCGCAAGTTCTCGAGTGCGAAAATTAATGGAGCCGCTGCGTGCGCGGGTCTCTAGTAGAGCTGCGTCGCCGACCCGTACGAGCCAAATCAATTCGTTAATATATCTGCACGCGCGCCACTTCGATCGCTTGTGCGGTGTGCATTTCGGGGAAAGGGAAAATATCGAGAGAGTCGTTCCGGGGAATTGTTGAATATTCAAAAGTTTAGTTAGTAGCATTGCTTCGCTGGTCGTAGCTCGTTAGATTTTGGGAAAGTACATCGGCGAAGAAAATTCTAATTTATTATTAATTAATAATTTATTTTGTATGTTTAGAGAATTTTTTGTCTTAAACAGATGTAAATCGATTAAATGAAGTGAAATATCTAGAGATTTGAATAAAATCATAATGAAGAGTCTTAAATTTCAAACCTGTCAAAATAAATACTGTAATATTTGAATAAGAAATTAATTATATTAATTCTCGAAAGCCTGTTTCTTCCAGATTGAGTAAAAAATTCTTTCAACCAAATTAAAATGAGAAATTTGTATTCTCAATTTAAAGCAAACTAGACGTTCCATACACCTCTTTACAACAAGCAAACTACCCCAATTACCGAAATTTCATACTTTATTATCCTGACAGATAAACTTTCCATTCCAACCTAAATATAAACACACGTCCACACACGAATCAAAACCTATATACCTTCGCGCATAAAACAACGAACTGGCCAAGGTGTAAACCCAATCGAAACAGGCAGAAATAAATAAATCGGCGGAACTCGAGCGCAGAACTCGGCGTAACAGAATCGCTCCTATCAGCGGGCTGCCCGAAAAAAAAAAGCGGGTAGTCGGCGTGTACAGGCAAGGTGGGGAGTAAGAAGGGAAGCGGGCACAAAAAAGCGTGCAAAGCATGTGAGTTGCGCGCAAGCGCGTAAAAACGTCTGATTAACGGGCCGTTAGCCGTTCGTAAAGTCAGTGCCGAGCCGCCGCCGCCGGCAGCGGAATTACGATTTAATCAGCTTTCGCGTTTTTCAAGAGCCTATATACGAGGCTCTCGGATACTTGCGCGTTTACGACTTTATTAAATAATCAAAACTTTATTAAATAATCAACTCCGACGGATCATTTTTAAAGCTGTTTAGCAGATTTTATTGCGCTTACAACGGGATTTAACGCGCATTTCCACGATTGAGAATTGAATTACAATTTTCGCGAGTCTTTATTTCTTACAGCTTTCGGTTTAGAAATTTTTCCAATCAATTCGCTTATAGATAAATAATTAAAAATCCTTCATTTTATAACTTTGCTATTGTCAAGTGTCAATGTCAATATTCTGAGCATGTTTAAATACAATTAATTGTGTGGAAGATAATTCATTTATATCTAGGACAGTAGTTCTGAACCAGATGTCCAATTTTAGCAGAAACTTGCTACATCGTTCGAAAGTAAAACCATATTTTACGCGCAATACTGTGGAATTAAAAAATAATCAAAACGCAGCATATCCACTGCAAATCCAATACCCAAATGAGCAGAAAAATATAAATATAGAAGTGACCCGCCAAGTTATCAGTCATGCCATGTGGAAAAGCGCTCGCGAGCACGCGCGCGATTCTGTATACACGTCCGTGTGCGTAAATGAATCATTAAATATTGATTCGAAGCTTTTTGTTCGGCGTGTAGACCTGCTTGCCGAGCAAATATTCAAATCAATCGAATCTAGCCCGATAAACTATTATCGTCGTCAAGAGGCGCGCACGCGCGGCTCTCTCCTACCGCAAATCCGCATTATCGCGAGTGCATGATACTCGCCGCTCTGCTGCCCACCTGTGTACTAATAAGCGCAGCTGCGCGACGAAGCCCCATAGCGAACGCACGCACACACACACACACACACACACACACACACACACACACACACACACACACACACACACACCTGCTGTCGTCGTCGTCGTCGTCGTCGGGCGACGACTAGATGCCTAATGATCTCGGACGATCTGCGGACTGGACATTTACGAGGCTTGTTTCAGCTAGAGGAACGAGCTTTTAAATTGACTCTTAATTAAGAAGCCGATTTCGCTTCCGGATTAACGCGTTTATCTTCGTTAACGCGTTTATTGAGTTATGTTTGTCTGAAAAACTCGATTTACCATGGAAATTTTTTCTCCATTCGTACGGAAATAACAAAGGGAATTTTTTTTTCTTTTTTTAAATCACGACTACTATTCGCCGGTTATGGTGCACCTGAGCACACAATTTAGGAGTAGCTTGTGAAAATATTTGATTAAATTATAAAAACCCATTTCGTTCGAGTAAACAAATACGTTTACAAAAATACACGTGTAGTAGAATTTTCACGAAATGACAAATAATGATGGCGTGTTTGTTTTACTGTAATTAATGCGAAATTCTTCGAAATTATTTAACTCCAATTTGTATAACAAATGGAAACCAGCTACTTTTGCTTTATTCGTTATCGATGCTACAATTCTGTAAGCTCTGATTATTTATTAATCTGTTTCGAATCCACCGCGAGCGAAACCCCTCAATTGCCTCTCATCAAAATCACGAAATCCGGAAAAATCAGACTCCGCGTCGAACGCGAATCCCCGCAGTTACTTGTCGTCGTTCTCCTCCTGCGATTTCACTTAAATTCGGGATCCCGAGCGACAAAAAGCCGCTGCCGGCGAGGATTGACGCATCCTCGGTGCGTTTACGGCGCAATCGCTGACCTCTCCCGTCGGTAATAATCCCACCTCCTCGAACAAACTGTCGTTTCGACGACTGCCATTATCGCGATCTTTACGATCGAATGTGCCGATGAACGAACGTGCGCGGGACTTTACGATCCGGCCGAAGATCCGGCCGGCTCCCTTCCTACCTCCGCTTTTCCTGGCACGAGTCGGATTTTTTGGCTTGTTTGTCGTCGGTGCTTTGACACGGGACGCGAGATTGCTACTCGAAAAAGTTGTCGATTGTTACTTAATAGAGACGATGACTGTCTTTTGTGCTGGGTTAAAGAAGTTCTTTTTTATATGTTGTTGAAAATAATTTATTTACTCATACCTATTCCTATCTTATTGTTAGTGTTGAAGCTTTAATCGCCTCATAAAATAGTGAACAAAACGTCTAATTTTACACTAATACTTTTGCACATATAAAGTTCGACACTAACTTTTGCCCAACCAAAAAAGCAGCGCCCTTACTCGATTCGATTGAAATATCAAAACTCGCCTAACAAAACAAGTATATAAATGCCCCCAAAAGGACAGCGCTCAAATTACTTTTCAATATACGCGAACGTCATTTCTTCCATCAGAAGCAGCGTGCGAGGCATAAAGAGAATACGTCGCGAGCCTTAATTCGGAGGCGCGGGGGCAGCGGCCCAACAATCGCATTATTCGCAGACGCTGGGGCGCAACAAGCGAGTGCACACACCTCCTCGACGCGCAGCTCAGCTCCGCTCTACACAAACCCGCGGCCCGTTTAGCCCGAAGGTCCAAATATCGATTTCCATACATAATTAAATACTAGCCCGGCCGAGGCGGACACAAAGAGCCTGCGGACGCGCCTCCCGCTTTGATCTGCCCTGACAGACAGATCCCGTCATCATCGCGGACTTCAATAGTTCCTACGCCGAGCGCGTCCCTCTGCTGCTGCTGCTGCCGTTGATGCTCCGAGCTATTGGCTTGTCTTCTCCAGCGCTACTTCTTTCGCACGTGCCGCTAAAGCTAATCAAACCGATGCGTTGCGCATAGCTGTGTGCGTTTTTTAAACGAGAGAATCCAAGCAAATGTTTCGACGGGAGCGCTGTCGAGGATTTTGATGATTTTCGGCGTCGCGAACTTTCGAGGTTGCTAAAATGTATGTATTTTAAATGAAAAGTTTTTAGCTTCGCGATTGTTAATGAGGTTAAATAATAACATTTTCTCTTCGAATTGAGTTATTAACGATCACGTTGTATTTGTGCAAGTTCGCAATAGTTTCTGTTCTGATTACTCCGCAACACTCCTAATCACCGTATCGCCGAAATAAACGCCCATAATTATCTCATTAACCGCGAGTCGACACAAATCCTTATAAACAATTGATGCAACAACAACGCTCGGCGGTCAAAGACTACCCCCCGACCGACGTATCGATAACCCATTTCTCGTTTCTTGCGTAATGACACTGCACGCGGAGCCTTTCGCGGAGGAGAAAAGCTTTGCATTAGCCGGTGAAGCGCTCGGGGCCACTTCGATTTCCCGAGAAACAACACTTTGATGATGCGCGCAGTACCTGCTTTTCTCTCTCTCCCTCTCTGTTTTAGCTCGTCGCGTGCGTGCGATGTAAGCAGGCTTGATGAGAATCCGCCGCCGCCGATGTTTTTCTTTCTGCGCCCGCTTTCGGAGCCGCCGGCGAAGTGACGGGCTTCGAAAGGGAGTAATCGATCGGACAGCCGCCGTCATTTTTGAGCTCGCTGCCGTGCCTATGTCTGCCTGTGTGAAAGCTCTGCGCGGTGAAAAGGTTTTGGTGTATCACTTTGATAAACGAATTTTAGAGCGTTTCTTATTCAGTGCGAGTGCATAAGCTGCGGTTTCTCTTTCAGATTTTAATTGATTTTCAAGTTTTTAACGTCTAAAGGGAGTTTGAAAATATAGTATTTATTATATCTAAGCTGCAAAAAAAAAGTATCAAAACAGATCTTTTTTTATTGCTTATTAAGTATTTTTCCTCTTTATCGGTAACAGTTATCATTTTCTAAAAGTAAAAGGAATGGAAAAAAAATGTAATTAGCACATAGTACAATAGATCGAAACACAATTTCTTCAAATGGCATGAGAAGATATCAAGATAGTGCAAATAATATATGACGTCAAGAACGGCAGACAATAGACTTTGTGAATTTTCTCAATATCGCTCGACCGGTAAATTCTAATTGACGCAGAAAACTTATCAATCAAAAACTGTCACGAAACGGAGTAAACATATCAGTCAGCTCTCGCGCGCATTTCTACATTTTTATCTTGACCTTAGCTGTCAATAACTTAGCGGTCAATTGCGTCCTCGCGTTTAATCCGCACTTATATATACGCCGCGTCGCGCGGCCATAAATCGCGGAAAAAAGCTCTCCCTAATAAATAAAGCTCGCGTCGCCGCTCCGCGTCTTAAATTAGACTTTAAAGACTCGGCGCGAAAAGCGTCGCGTCGGGGTTTATGCACCTCCGCCTCGAGATTAGTGCCTGTTTTTTCTCTCTCTCTCTCTCTCTCTCTCACTCTCTCTCTCTCTCTCTCTCTCTGTACGAGTCCGACGTGGACGTTACGATGACATGGAAGGCCAAGGCGGTAATTACGAATCGAGCAATCAATCACGCGAGATTAGAGATTAGCAGATTTCCAAGTGGCGCGGGAGTCATCGTAATCCGAGCGAGCGAGGCATCGATCCTAAGGTCGTACTTGTGCGTATCGTTACGCAACGCTTCTTACCGACTCTGCTGGCTTTGTCCAGTGAGTGACAATGCAATCACACAGTGTTTTATAAGCGATTTTGCAAAATTTCTCAAATGTTATCCTTCATACTTATTTTGAATGCTTTAATTTTACGTTGAATTAATTCTAATAGCAAAAGAAACTTTTGTCCAGCGTTCGTCAATTGTTTATGAAAATTAAGTGTATTTCAGTAAGTATTGGAATTAAAATTTATAAGGTTAAAAAGTAACGCCAAGTAAATATTAAATACACTTAATACATTTTTACGATCTCTTGCGTAAAAATGAATTTCACATATTTTTTAAAATTCAAAATAAGTAACCTCAAAGAAACGCATTTCCACCCATTAAAATTTAAAAAGACAATTCGCCCACGCAATAATTAGCTTTATTTTAATTGCTCATTACAATAATTACTGCCAATAAACAATCTAAACTTACACAACGCGAGCAATAAAACGCTTCCTACGTATACACAACGAGTCCCGGCTAGAAAACGGTCCGAGACCAATCGAAGCACGCTCTTAGGCGGGAAAGCGGCGCTCGGCACTCGGCGCTGCATCGGCGAGCCGGCCAAGAGAGCACGTGGGCCGATCGAGCTGGCGGCGTTTATCAGCGGGGCACTCGAAATATCGTCGCACCACCGATGCGTCAGTCGCGGGCAGATCCGCCGAGCCGATTTCGAGCCGCGCGGCAGGCAATAAACCACTCGGCCCCGCCGAGCGGTTTTCGACCAAAAACAAGGAAACGTTAATGCGCCCGGAAAATTTACTCGACGCTCATCCTTGGAAAAGCGGCCGTCGGCTCGTCAACACCGCTGTTATAAAAAGACGCGCGTCCGCTGCTGTAACGATTATAAGAACGATAAACTCGGTATTTTAATGCGAGTGGCGTATTGGTATTTGTCGTCCGGTTGCTTTATAAAAGCCTGATGTTTCGCATTCCTCGGTGAGCGAGGAAAAATTTAATGGATGTTAATGTTCTTTTGTTTATCGAATAATAATGTTTGTTTTTTAATCATATAATAAATAACTGCTTTGAAAGCACGCGCACATTATGACTGCTAGGATATTACTAAACGAGCCAACACTCTCTAGTAAACATTGAAAATATTTCCATGAAAATTATCATACCGTCTAATAAAGCAATCACGGATTGTCGGGGCAAAAAGACTTGTAAAGGATTGTCCGCTCTTTTTAAGCTCATACGCACATACATTACATCCGCGCAGAATAAATTCCGCAAATTCGATTAATCGACTCGTTACACATCTCATGAATTCAGGGACGCGGCAAAAAAAAGCGTCGCGCGATCGCGCAAGAGCCAATTACGAGTACTTAGGAAATCCATCAGGATAATCCTCGACTCCCTATCTGTTCATAAATTAACCCTCTCGCTCTTGGCCGCGAGTGGAGTCACCTGTGCAGCGAACGAGAGGAAAAAGCGGCCGAAGGGAGAAAGCGATCGGGAGAGAGAGAGAGAGAGCTGCGAACGCCACAAAGCGTCGCGGACGGGAAATGATCGATTGCAGAACGCTCGCGGTGTAGATCGTCGCCGGCGTTGCACAGCGAGCGTGACATTTGGATAACGCGATAAACTGCGAACTGCACTTGCGCGGCGCGCGCTCACACGCGCGCGCGCACACGGAAACGCGGAGAGGTGCGAGAGAGAGGGAGTTGAAGCCGCATTGCACTCGTGATTCTCGCCGCGACTTTTTATGCGTGCACGTCAATGAGGCATAAATTTTGTCCGTTTTCCTTCTGCAGCCTGCGTTTTCTAATTTTAGGATTGTTTCTAACGCTTTGCCGGTTTTGTTGACTGGCTTTTCTATTGATATGTTAAATGATTTGCAAATTTTTAGACATGCAGTGAGGAAAAAATTTAATGTTTGATTTCTCAGCTGCATTTGCTCACTCGGATATGTATTTCTGTTCTTATTAGCAATTGAAACAATTTTTACGCGTAAATAAAAAGTGTTTATTAAAAAAAATTTTTTGAATATTTAATCGATTATTTGAAAAATAAAAGTTAAAATAATACAATGTAAAAGACTTTTTAATCAGCGCTAGAGATGATTCATACACACTCTGATGTGCAGTAGAATTTATGAATGTGCCCCTTTCAGAAGCGTGCGTACAAAAAAATGTTAAAGACATTATTATTTACATTTATCCAACTTGAAAATACGATCAATACACGAAATCTATGAAAACATGCAAATTATTATAATAGTACACTTAAAAACTCATATATCTCTATCCATCAATAAACATCATTGACCATCGCTCGACGCTGCAGAAAGTGCATCGCTTCTCAGCTATCGAATTAACGAAGAATCGACGCGCAATCGTTTCAATCACCCTCGGTGCGCGTCCTATTCTAGTGGAAAAATAATTCGCTCGTCTAGAGGCGTAGCGTGCAAAAAGACGCGCGCGCGCGCAAAAAAGCGTGTAGCGCTCGCATTTGCATAAACGGGCAGACCTGCCTGGAATAAAAATTAATCGCTCAAAAGCAGATTATCACTAGTAGCACTTATGAATTTCATCGCTCGTCCCGCGATGGCAAAAAACAAAGCGAGAGAAAAAGCAGAGCAAGTGGACGGACGGAGAGAGAAGAAGCGGGGAATTGATGGATTCGCGTCAAATGGTTATTCATTGACTGATGTCAAAGACTCTTCGCGCTGTGCGTCAGAGCGAATGAAAGCGCCTTTTATCCTCATCATGCCACTCTTGACGCTTCTTTTTTACGCGCTGTCCTCTCTCTCTCTCTCTCTCTCTCTCTCCGCACACATATACCTCTCCGCGCGTCCTCCCATTCTCATTTTCATTTCTCTATCGTGGCGCGATTATTGTTGGGACTCGAATTACGCGGCCCGTTTTCGTCTGGCGCTCTTTTTCTTTCATTTCGCGGACGCCTGACAGGCTCTCGATGCTGACGTGTATAGTGCCGGGCTGCCACTCGGAGCTGATATCTGTCGCGAACTTTTTAACAAGGTCAGCAATATGCTGTTTGGATTATGCGCGGGAAGTGCATACACGGTCATTGTTTTACGCGGAGAGCTTTATTTTCTTATCTAATTCCGATGCCGTCGATAAAACGTGACGGATCATCGATGAGATCACGCGGTTATTTCGCAGGAAGCGAATAATTGACGATTGCCAATAAAAGGAGGAAGTCAGCATTAGATCTGCATTTTGTCGATACAGTCGCTTGGCGATAATCAGGTGATTTGCGCTTCTAATTAATACATCCTGTGTTCGATTTTATGCCGATGATTCAGTTTTTGCAGCTGCCAATAATTTGAGTATACGCAATTCGCTTGCAAATGAACGGGGCGTTGAACTTTTCAAACGTGAAAAAGTTCATTCGAGTAGAAATTCAATAATGCGAATCAATGCCCAAGATATTGTAAGCATACTTTTCGTTATTTCTAACTTTAAAATATACTTGTGACATTGAAATATTACGCTGGCGGTACGGCTAAAACCGTTTACACGCAGGCATTCATAAAGTAATCTTATTTCGCCTCGGTATCGGTATGAAACATTTTATTCTCTCCGCAAAAGACGTTTCAATACAAATTATTCATACCGATAGAAAACGAGCCGTACCGCATAAATCACCGTTTCGACTTTAAATTTTCAATCTAAATGAAAACCTCCATTTTCTAAAAAAGCCTACATTCATGCCCCGAATATTCATAAAAGCAGCCTTCCAAAGAAAACACTTAATCACCTCCTTATCGCGCTAAAATATCGGGGTAAAATTATTTGTGCTCGTTCGCGCTGTTTTAAAAACCTGTCATTCTCCAAACCTAAATATATATAGCAGTACTCTCGAACAATGCCCGGAGACTACGTACTCAACCGCGAATTCGCTTGAAACGAGGAAAAAAAAAGAGGAGAGCGCGAGCACATACACGTGGAAGCGTTACGCATGCGCCTCTAAAAAAAAACGGCAGCTGCGCTTTTTTTCGCGCGGCTCCCTTAGAAATCGCGAGCTTCACGCACGCAGCGCATGATTCAGACACCTGCTGTGTGCACTTTTGTTTACTCGGCCCACGCGCCGATCGTACGAGCGAGATAAGCCGGCTCTCTCTCTCTCTCTCTCCCCCCTCTCTCTCTCTCTCTCTCTCTCCCTCTCTCTCTCTCTTTCTCTCTCTCTCTGGTGGAAAGCGCTTTTCTTTTTCGCGGGGAGGGAAAAAAGCCGGATGGAAATGAAGGCTTTTAAATAAACGAAAGCTGACTGGGATTATGAAACGGTATAAAAGTAATTGAAAGCTTCGCCAATAAAATCACTAAAATAACACGATCCATTATTTCGGTACATTGACGTAGTGTCGGTTTTTAAAACGAGAGCGTGATATATTTGCCTTTGAATTTCTTTTTATTTATATTTGACAGAACATGAACATTTACTTTGATCATTTTTCACGGGCTGTATATGTGTACGGAGCGTGTTTAAAAAATTATTTTTAGCAAGTACGCGAAATGCGCTACAAGTATTTCGTTTCAATTTAACGACTTAAGTTCAATGTTATTTCGTCGCGCTGCTTTTATTGTATTAAAATGTTTGATGACAGATTGAGATCACCGCATACAATTACTCATGTTTCATTATTGTTTTTAGTCGTAATTAATTTTCACTTTCGCTTCTCGCCGTTTCACGAAAAATTCCTGCTGCACGCTCGTATTATTTTGCATTTTAAATTTAATTTTCTTAAACGAATGCCGCGCGCAGACTTATTTATTAACAAGCACAAGTCGTCTCGAAAAATTAATCTTAAAATTGCAGTAAGAGCGATTTTATTCCCAGTAGAGCGTTTGAAAGCTGTCAGGAGACAGAAAAAGATAAGAAATTTCGCTCTCTAGCACCGGAAGTAGTGGTTTTGACAAGGCGCTCGCAAAGGAGAACGACGCGAATTTCTTGGATGACCGTTCTGTGTAAACAACGCACTCGCTCTTATCGCAGAAACGTATCTTTATTCGCCCACGCGCGGCTGAATGAAATTTCTCGCGATGACACATTTGAGCGGAACACTTCACTTGTCAAAGAACGGTTTGCACTTCTCGAGGCCCTCACTTTTTTCCGAGCTATTTTTTTCGAAATTGACAGCTTAACGGTTCGGTAAAAAAATTAAGAAATAGCAGAATTTAGTATGCGAAGTTTGTTCTTTCGCTGAGATGTAATTTCACTTTGGACACTTGTCGAGGACTTGGAAAATTTTTTAAAGACGACGAATGACGGAATGAATAATCGAAATTTTAAACACATTGTTGAAGAAGACTACTCATTTTCATGAATGATGTCAGAAAAATGAACATACAGGCCCAATTATTAGCAATAACGTCTATTTCGACAAAACTCGCAATATGTACAACCGAAATGAAATTATTTTTACTCCCACCGCATTTTTTCCTCGTTCCCATTATTTTTCTAGAAAACTAATAGGCGATACTAAAGTTCATTCTCACGAGAGCCCAGCACGAAAGCAGCCTCCTCCCAGCCGAACTTCTCACAGTCTCACTAAAACCCTGACATCGCGCGCGGAATTTTTTGCAACCCCCCAGGTTAATCCGCGAGCACACGAAGTACACGACAGTCCTTACGATATCGATCAGGAAAAAAGGCCTCCGCGAAACAAAGCCCATTGATCGGGCGCAAAAAGGCTTTGCTTTAGAGCGGCTCATTATCCCGTCAAGTGGCCGTCTTTGGCCTCGACGCCGAAATCCCGCGGCCGGCACGTCACGCTCGTCACGACGCCGCTAATACCCGGCGTAAAAAAAATAAAGCGCCTGCACACCACTCCGTGACTCATTACAATGCAAAGGTACACACCGTATAAGTAGTGGTTCCAGCGGGCTAATCCGTCAGTGTCGCTGGCGGCTCTGCTGAAGCTGCTCCTTGGGCTCAGCAGCACCATGTCACCGCATTTCGCGGAGCAGCTCGGGTAAATGAAAAAAAAAAATAAGATGCACGGCACAGAAAACAACAAGTGCTCTACTTCGTCGTCACTGATCGTCGAGTTTCGGTCTCATCACTGATAATGCGACATTCCGCTCACTGTCGAACTTGCACAGCGGGTGAGTCACAACTGCGTTTGGGGGCAGCCAGGCAGGCAGGTAGAGCCAGGCGGCAGGTGTAAAGCACACGCGAGATTCGAAGAGCGAAGCAGCCTCCCGCTCGGGCAGCACGTGGCGCACTGACGGCTCCGCGCTCGGCGGCTCCTCGCTCCCCCCACTACCCCGGAGGCGGCCTTCCCCGAGCGCGCTCCTCCTCCCCTCCAGAGCGCCGGCGTTGGGGACGAGCTGCACCCCCCTCTCCCCCTCCACCGCGGCCTCCACCCCTCCCGCGCGACCCCCACCACGAGCGGGGTGGACTGCCTCGGCGGCCCCCTCTGTGCGGCTGCCGGCTCGAAGCCCATTCCACCCACGCCCCCATCCCACTTTACGAGTTTTCAAGTCCCCGCTGAAGCGAGCGCAGCTGATTGCCCGGTGTAAGAGCGCCGCTGATTATCTCTCTCTCTCTCTCTCTCTCTCTCCCTCTCGCTCTCGAGAGCCAGGCACGGATCGTAAGGAGGAGACCACTGTACCTGTCACGCCAAAGCCCCGAGCTGTCCGTCTTCGTCGTCGAGCCCGATCTCCTTGGGTAGGAGATTCTGCGCGAGGAAGCCGACTTTTTCGAGCGATTGTAAAAAGAGTGCCGTTTGCGCGCTTAACTCGGCGCGAGTGAATGTGGTAGTCGGGCTCGCGCGTACATTTGTTCTGGTAATGGTGGAAACTAGTTTTTGTACACGGAGAGAAATACCTGATTAAAAATTAGTATAGTCTATCGTAATCGAAGGACAAACTCGCACTATCCTG
>JAWWEM010000030.1:1915559-1933099 GCA_035582935.1 Ormyrus thymus | reverse complement strand
TCTCTCTCTCTCTCTCTCTCTCTCTCTCTCTCTCTCTCTCTCTCTCTCTCTCTCTCTCTCTCTCTCTCTCTGCTTTTTTCTGACGGATTGGTCGCGCTCTCGCAGCCTCGACCAAACGTGAGAAATGGGGAAAAAGAGAGCTGCCCGGGCCGGGGGAAATGTCATGTGCAAACAGTATGGATTCCTGACGAGTTAAGGCTGATATTTATCGGGGGACAAACTTTTTTGCCGAGTAGCGCCGTCATTGACTCCGAGCGCGTGCTGTTTGCTGCCGGTCGAATTACGCATAACCGGTCTTGACAAATTGTGGAAAAGTATATATTGGAAATTGAGCGATTTATATTTTTGGGGAGTCGGGAATCGGAGGGCGCGGAGACAGAGGCGTTTTGTTGTTGCTGGGTCCAGGCAGGACCTAAAGTTTTTTTCGGGCCATCAGTTTTGAATTCGATGAGCTCGCTCTTTTGCATATAGATAGGAATGTCGCGCCCTTTGATTTTGAAAAACTGAGATTAATTCTGAGTTGTAAAAAGTGTGAACAATTTTTTAAATCTGCAATTTTTTTTGTATAAAACAGAATTCTTCATGGACATGGAAGTAGTTTTAAAAAAATTTATCGAGATTATAAAATAGTTTTTATTTCACCCTTGAAATTATTTTCTGATTATTTGTAATGAGTATAATAAGGTGTAAGAGTATATAAATTTAATACAGCTTTGAAAGGCCGGTAAACAAAAGATCGATTTGCGATTCGACGACTGTCTGTTTAAAAGTCACATTTTAAAGAATATAAATTAATATTAAAATAGCAATGTCAGCTAAAAACAATTTGTACACCGACCGTGTCATTACATGTTCCGCGAAAAAAAAAGAGTAAAGCCGCTTAAAAAAATAATTTCGAAAGTGTCCCGGAGATAAAATCCCGTACAAGAGAGAAAAACAAAGCTCTGGAAGTCTTCGAAAATAAATTCAGGCCGAAGCACCAAAAGCCGGCAAAATCACTTCAGCGAATTGAATCCTGGTCACGAGAGGCGGAGAGCGCTCGAGAGCGGCCGCATAATGAATTCAGCGCAATCGATTACGAGAAATCAAACACAGCTCTCTCGCCGAGAGAGAGAGAGAGAGAGAGAGAGTAAGAGAGCGGGGCCCGATCGGCCACGAGAAGGCCCGAGGGCCCTTAGCGCGCATACATCCACCGCTCGGCAAGATGGCCGCCGCCGCCGCCGCCGCCGCACGTGTCTTGTGTGCACGGCTCCGCATAAATCACTCGCCCTCCTCTCGCTCTCTCGCTCGCTCTTCTCAATGCCATGTGTCTTCCGTCCTTCTCGGCGGCCTAACTACGCTGTAAGCGCGAATGGAGGCACTAAGTTCGCGTCTACGTCTCAGGCGCCTCCGTATACGAGCCTAATAATCATCGGGGAGGGAGAGAGAGTTGCGTTTGCTGCTCTCTCCCTCTCTCCCTCTCTCTCTCTCTCCCTCTCTCTGTTGCTCGTGAATGAGACGTTCTCGGCGAGTGTGCGCGCGGCCGTATGCTGGAATTTCGCGCGCGGAGGCCGAATTCTTTGGGGATCGCGTTACGCTCCGCGGATGCCTCGGCTTCTTTTTCCGCAGTTTTTCAGAACTCTCGCCTGATACTTTTAACGCTTTTGTTTATCTGCTGATTGAGCAGTTTCTTTGCTTGAGAATTCGTTGCACCTCGGATTTGATAGCTAAAATACGTACATTTCATGACCAGATATCTCGTCGTAGTGCACGGGGGAATTCAGAATAAAAACTCATAATTTTAATGCTTCGCTTAAACATTTATAAACGCAAGTATTATTTCTGCCTTTGGAAGTAAATCATTTTTAACGCATTTCTTCATTTTGTCGACAAACGAATATAAAACCCTTCTTTCGCATAAAAAAGCATTAAAACAATAGCATTCGATTAAAGTAATCGGCAAGATAAACGGATAAAATCCTATAGCTCAGTACATTCCATAATCATACACTGCAGTGCTTAATAAACAACGTAATCTTTTCAGTAAACTTGCAACTCTTTCCACGAATTAGCCATCCTCATCTTTTAAATTGACTCCAATAAAATTGCCTCTCCTCGAGTCGCTTCAAACGCCTCACTCCGCTGCAGTTTCCCGGTAAAGTAACGAAAAAAAGAGCGAAAAAAAAGGGCAACAAGGTTACCCGCCTTGAAGTCGAAACTGCTCCCGCTGTTGGGCACTTCTTAGATGAAGCGCACTGCTTGTCTTGCCTGCCTATGGTGTTTCAAAGCTACTCTCTCGATTCTTTTTTTCGTTCTCTCTCTCTCTCTCGCTCTTTTTTCCGCGTCTTCGGCCCTTCTTCTCTTTCAGTTTCGACCGTCACCCTCGATATTTATGGCGAGCTTTAGAGCCGAGGGGTTCGACGCGCTTCATGAAGAACCAGAAAGAAAAAGAACGAGAAGCGGAGTGAACGAGAGAAGAGATAGAAACTAATAGATAATAAAATGCATTGTGTATTTAAATTTTCTGCGTGATGACATATAGTTTTGAAAAGTTGGAAAGCTTGTTTTTAGACCTGTATTATTTTAATCGCCATTTTGCAGTTAATTAGAAATACAATAAATAAATTTTACTACAGTTTTTTAATGATCGAAAATTTATTCAAACGAATAATTTTAATAAGCATTGTATATTTCACATCAATAGCAATTAATCAATGTGAAAAAAAGGACAAATAAATTTTACGACCAATCAATTAAAGGGACGATAAATCCATTTTATCACCGTTTCTTTTTTTCAAAAGATCGTACTAGTTTTGAAGGAAATTCCGTCGTAAAATAAATCACGCAAACATTGTGTAGCAAAAGAGCGCAAGTTGCTTAGCATCATGTCCATCTCGTGCCTGTAATAAGGGCAGAGGAGAAGGAATAGGGCTCATTGGGACGGAGGAGATAAAATCAGCAGAGTGGAAAAAAAGAACAAGAAAGGAAGGCCGCTGGAACATTTCCAGGTGGTATACGGACCACTAGAGTGGGACGCCAGCCTGTATAAGACATAACTGCGACCCCTGACATATCCCTTGCTGTTCTTTTCGAAATGATAGCCCTCCATATGTCCCTCAATCTCCCCGTTTCGTAAAAAATTCAATGCCGCCGCGCATAAAAAACGGAATATCTAATTTAAGATATTGCCGTTAAGATTAGATTATTTGGCAATAAAAAATACTCTTTTTTAATTAAGTGAATGCAGGAATTCTTTTAAACTCGATAAACTTCTGTAACGATTTCTGGCTAAATTAGACGGTTCGGCGGAAGCTCGGAATATTAAAAGTACTCGGCCCTTAACGAGAAAAAACAATGAACTGATTAACAACGCAAGTTCTACTGTCGAAGCTTCTCTCAATAAGGGAGGAACGGCCTCGGGAACTATGATTTCGAAGGGGCCGTTATTGTCCATTCTCAGAGGCCGCCACAGAAGCCCGGCTGTCCACCGGTAGCCCGGTCGCGGAGAAATTTACGCGACAGCCCCGCACGTAATAAGCCCTCGGCCGGCTCTCATTACTGCCTCGGATTATTCTTCTCTTTGACGCGCGCGTGCGGGCTGGGGCATCGCGCAAAAATGCCCTGCTAACGATCGCTTCGGCTCTGCCTTATAGAGACGTACGACTTTCGTAAAGTATCCTTAATTTAAAGAGGCTAATTCCGAGGCGTTTACACGCCACGGGGAGAAATGCTTCGGCGGCGACTCTTCGGGTAAGGCGGAAGATTTTTTTCGCTGTAAATTGTAAATACATCAATATAATAGTCAGATTCCGCTAATAAAACAGCACTCGGTTTGATAAAAGTTCGAGCGTCAGCGCGAGTGATGCGCGAGGAGATTACTCTAATGGAATAAAATAACGTCGCGCTCTTTATCACAGTTAATAAGTTGCATTCAGCCGCTTTCGGGGCGTGATTTACGGCAGCGTTTTCACCGTCAATTAACATCCCCTTTTTTACGCGTCCTCGAAAAAGCAGCCGCATAATATACCTCGTCATCGAGCTCTTGCACAAGGCTCTCTCTCTCTCTCTCTCTCTCTCTCTCTCTCTCTCTCGTCCCCGGCTATATTCAATTTTGCGTGTATGATTCGCCGCTGAATTATCGTCCATCGTCCGTACGCAGAAAAAAGCCCCCGAGAGAGAGAAGAAGTTGGCCGCAAAAAGAAAACAAAGTGAAGGAACGATTATGGCTCCGTGGAATAGAAACGATCCGCGGTGTGCGGTGTGCTCCGTCAATAATCGTAAATTAGAGAGAGACCGGCGTCGAATTTATGTGCTTTTCGGCCGGCGCGGCAATGACAACTGTCGTTCCTCATCGCTCGGCGAGGCCTTAGCTTCGGCCTTTTATAAGAGGGAGAGAGAGAGAGCCGAGCATGGGCGAGAGCGGGGCCGCCTCGTGATTTATTGTTCTTCCTTGCAAATTATGGTGTAACTATTCGCGAAGACGCCGCGCGGATAGACGAAGACGGACTGGGGGGGGGGGGGAGAGGGGAGGGAGAAGACGCACTCGACTTTCTCTTCTATATCGAGCGAATCCTTGATTCCGCGTCGATGAATCAATCTGAAACCGGGAGAAAGCTTTTTCCACCTTTTTTCGTCATCGTTCCTTACTTCCTCTTTCACGATTTATTGGATTTAATTAAATTTTTACTTTTTTTACGTTATTATTACTGCGATAGTCGACGCAATAAAACTTTGCTTTTTCGATGTAGCTTTAAAATGACAGAAGAAACTGATTTTGCAGACTTTTATCTTAAAAAAAAAGTTATATTTACCGTGACAATTAAGATCAACATTCTTGCCGCTATAATAAATTATAATGTCGCCGAAATATTGGCAATATTCATGCCAAAGAAAGTCAATGCAATATTTTTAACGCCGCAAGAAAACAAAGTCAGATCTCGAGGCAGATAAAAAGCCTATAACTATTCGAAATTAAAAGAAAACAAATGCTTTCCAATACATAATGCAGTATCGCTAGAACTTCTTCATTTCTCAGTTATCCTTTTTCTCTCTCGAGCGCATTTCAGCGTGTACCTCTCTCTCTCTCTCTCATTCCCGCACACTTTCATAGAGGATCGAGGCTGCGAATATAATTCACTTGCGCTCCCGTTGATTGCGGAGTTCCGGCATGCTCTGTTCGGTTCTCTCTCCGGCGAGCGCCCGAAAAAGAACTATCATAGTTACCTCGGCTGCGTCTAAATGCGCCCGTAATGTTTTATAGGGGGGCGTTTTCGATCGTCGGGTTATGAAATGCATCAGATGTAGGTGTGATTTAAGGCCACGGCAGCCAGCGCGCTCGCAAGACTTTCGTTTTACACTTCGATTACCGTTATGTCGACGCTCATAAATAAGATTTTCCATACTAATACCTTGTAGGGGGAAGCCTTTTTTCTCGCCGCGGCCTTTTTTTTGCCCTCGCCGTTACGAGAGAACGAGAAACACTGGAAATTGTACGTTTTCTGCTTCGGTTATTTATGAGCGATCCTCGAGATGGATCATTTTTACAAGACGACTTCTTTAGCGCGGGCTTGGACTTACATAAGACGCCCGGTCGGCTGTTTGTTTCGCGGGTCTCTACGTTTTAAGAGGTTTTCATCGTCGTTTAAATTGATTCTTGTCATTGAATTATTATTGGGAAAGCATTTCTGTATTTTGATGTTGCTACACGCGAGATAATAGCCGTTGCGAAATCGTTTGTTTTTCCGAGTTTTTAAATACGAGACACAATCGTACTTGTTCAAGCACGTAAGCATTCAAAATTTTTGAAATATCTCGCTGAAAGCTAAGACTGTATGAGTACATAAATTAAGTCTTTATGAAAATTGCGTTTGAATGGATTTATATCGTTATAGCGGCGCTTTAATATCGCCATTTACGCGGGAACTGAGTCAAGACGCAAAGTAGTTTTGCGATAAATTCATCAGAGTTTTATCAAGCACTATAAAACCGCTACTCGCATCGTTTTACTAATAAAACTATTGTGGATACATTTTTTTAAGTTTTATATTTCAAATTAAAAAAAAAACAAGCATTATTACATCATTTCACCGGCTAAAAGAAACATAAACAAGATTACAGAACACTAAAGTTTTCACTATACGGAAAAGAGAAATAACTGTGCAAGACAGCGGGGGTGACTATGAAACGCAGCGAGCGAACTCGAATCCGAGCATGACGAACTACACAACAGGTGCTCCTGAGAGCAACACCAGCGGTTCAGGGAGCGATTCAGAAAATTAAAAATAAATCCGCGTCGCGCTCAGCCACGCTCGGCTCGGCTCTCCGACAAAACGCGCGGGGGGAGAGAGAGCGGGGAGAATCGGTGACCCCCCCGAAGTTACAGCATCCTCGCACTCTCTCGAGACACCAAAATAATGGAGTCCTGATTCCTTTTCTTTCCTCCCACCCTCCCACGGCCGAGTTTTCGATTGCCGGAGAGGATGCCGCGGACACACGGGCCACTCGTGTACGGAGCCGCTTTAGTTTCAAGTCGGAGGGACCGCCGCCGCTGCGCCAGACGCGCTCCTCTTCGAGGAGGTCCGAGAAAAGCGGAGATTTATCGCTTTTCTCTTTTAATAGCGGACGAGATCCTCACCGGGTGGGACGGAGAAAGCGAGCCGGGGAGGGCTTCAATGATGGAAGTGCCGATGACGTTTGCCGGGAGACGCGAATTGATTTCTTTCTTCAGCTGGGCATTGTTCCCTTCCCTTTGCTCCGCGGATCCTGTTATTTTCGGAATCGTGGATGCTTTATTTCGAACTTTCGATTCGCGAGTCTTCGAGCTTGTTTGTGTGTGTGCGAGAGGCTGCCTGATAATCGGAGACATTATCAAAATGATCGCGCTGTTTTGCACTGTCGACTCCTGTCAGAAGAGAATGTTGTTTTCGGATTTTTCAAGGACATATTTTTTCTTTTGAGTAACTATATTTAATTTCCAATTTCTAACCAATAATGAGCTATTCTGTATTACACATATCTTTATAAAGATAGAATAAACAGCAATTTATTATCTAAATATTCTTATTTTATATTTTTATCTTAATATTAAATTTCAAGACCGATTAAAGCATTTTTTGCACATCATTGTATTGTATACATGTAGTAAATTTGGCAAATATAAATATATAACTATAAAATATCGCACACAATAGTAAAGTATTCCAAATGTCAATATTATTCAAATGCAGCTGCTTTAAAAATAGAATAAAGCGCAGTATACCAAATTTCCCAGCAAATCCTAATCGCGCTTCAATCTCCCCACGACGATTTTCGGCTCCGTGCGCCGATACGAGTGCAGGCGGCCGGGATCGAGTCACGAGCGTGGAAGGGCGCCGCGGGGAAAGTGTCGAGCCTCAGAAAAGGATGCACACGCGTCGCCCGCGAAAACGTCGTAAAAGCACTTTACAGCGGAAATAAAGAGTCGCTCGCGTACCTGCCCAGAAGCAGGTATGAATCGGCAGGTATAGCCGTGCGCCCTCTGACCTTGCGTTCAAAGCTCCCGAGTCTCATTGCTAACCCAATTCGGCGCGAGTTTTTACTGCCGGCGCTACAGATATGTATAGGTGTATACACCACCTATACGGTCCGCTGGCATCGGAGCGCAACACTGTTTAATCGAATTTAATTGAGAACTGCCAGCCTGACCTTGGCGGTAAAATTTAACGCGCCATTTTTTTACGGAGCAAAGGTGGCGGAGTCATTCGAGACGCTTGCCGGAAAAAAAAGGCCCCGTACAAATTGCCGTGCTTTCACTGACATTGAGCAAAGTGCGTGAGTTGTCACGCTTTAGTGCTCGGCTGACTGACAGCAGCGTAATTTCTGTTTGCGCGACACGGGAGGAGAGAACTTTTCAGGACTGAAAGTGATCAAAATGTGTGCGTCCGCTGCTACTCGTTTGACTTTAATTTATATGCGCGTGTTTATAATATTAATTATGCAGCTGGAGGCTCAGACGAATTTAATAGCGTGATTCAATTTTTTCGAACTCAAGGTCTGCAAGACTTCGCGAAATAAATGTAGTTTTTAATTAAAGTATACAGTTCAATTATTTATATGCAATTAAAATTATCAAACCGTATCCAAAAGTGATGCACTTCTTTTGCAAACCACTTCATACTTCATTTTTTAATAAAGTTTTATGGTAGTGGTCTGTTAACATTGCGTGAACAGTCAAGTGTTTAAAACATTCTTATATGATAGTATTAATGTTTTATAAGTAAGTATATCGAATAAAAAATCCTTTTCGTGATAATAACTAACATTAATTTGAATTAAATTAAAAAACATGATAGCTGAAATCTACATAGAAATTGTTTTGTCAGCCCCGCAGCTAATAAATCATTTTTAATTTATGTCTTCGTACGCGGAAAAAAGGGACAAAAAATATAGCAAGCCAAGAAAAAAGCATAAACTGTACAGCTTTGTACATCTTCAGCATTTGTATCTTTTAAAAATTGCTTTTATGCGCGTCGTAGCAAAATATACCAAGAAACCCTAAATTCCTCTCGCGCGTCCTTCACAAATCCATCCGAAATTACACCTTGTCGCGGAGCTCTCACGTATCCCGAAAAAATCGGGTGCAGTCTTCTGGTTTGGCGGGTTATGCGATATCGTCGCTTTGGCATCGCTCGCGAAAGACGGACGGCCGATCAGGTTTGGGCAGCTGTCTGCGGCCGCGTCACTCGTCGTTCCCGCGTCGGCCTCCTCTCCCCGAGAATGAATGGCTTTCATTATGCTCCTTATCTGCCTCGGCCCATCATCTCCGTCTTTATCCACTCGCTTCGCTTTTCCACCCCTTTTTTCTCCTGCCGATCGCGCGGGTATAGTTTTCTCGTTAGTAAGGCTCGCTCAAAGGAGTTAAGGATGCGTGCGTTTAGGGTCGACGGTGCTGTTATATACCTGCGAGCTTGTCACTTTTATTGTGTGCAATTCTATCCGCTTGAAGACGAGCTTGAAATTAGCGGCCGAGTGTGATACTGGGAAGGATTTACTTTATGCAGGTTTCTATCTCTCGCGCATCTTGCAAAAATTTGCTGTTTGTTATAGTGGGGTGTAGATGAGTTGATAGCGCGGCAGATTTAAGAGAGTATAAAATCTTTATCAAGCCGAGGAAGTGTAAAAAGTAAATAAAACGAAATTTTTATGATTCCTCTAAGACGAATCAAAGCTGCCTGGAGTATCGAATTATTTTGGAATAACATTTTGCGACACGAAACGATGTGGCTCGCTTTGTAATTGGCGGTAAAATTATTAAATAAACATGCATGTTTGCGAAAAAATTAAGGTTTTGATACTTTATCAAGATGAAGACTTACATTTAATGAGATATTACAAGTGCGTAATAAACTTCTGAAGTTATAAAAATCACCTAAAAATACATTTCTAGTGAAAACGCGAAAAAGCCAATTAATTATGTAATTATAAAATTTTGTTTTAATTTTATTACGAGGTTACAAAAAGTAAATTGAATTTAAAAACACTTGTCAACTCAAAAAAATTCCGCTTTGTTTCCCAGCAATTATTATATTACGTTAATGAGTTAAAAACGGCGTGTTAAACAACCCGAAAGAATGGCCAACTAATCAAACGATCGTAATTACAAAACAAAAACCAGCAGATTATGAGAAAATCCGTCTGATTAACGGCGCTACATCGAGAACACGGATTCCAAAGTCGCGTAAACCCCGTATTTTTCGCGCGCAAAAGTCAGAAACACCCAGACTCCGCGATCAATCTCTCCCTCTCTCCATTGGCTCGCTCGGGCGCATACGTTATGCGGAGGTGTGCAACTACTCCTCGGCGCGCTTTATGAAGTTCAAGTAAAAGCGCGCCGCCGCGGGCTTTAACGAAGATACACGCGGCCGCGGTCAGGTAAATACCAAGCGTTAATTCTCATAACCGAAACTTGCTAAACGCGAAGTTACGTATCGCGCGTGTAGTTAGACGGGGCCCGGGCATTCGTAAATGTCCTGACGGTGCAGTTAGTCCGCGGCGCGCAAAGACGTCGCGGGGCGGGAGGGAGCGGCCTGTCTCCGCGTCTACTCGGGGGAATCTCTCTAGCCGATATCAGCGTGAATTCATGATTCGCGCGCCGGCCCGACGACGCTGCTTTGAGGTTAGATAAACGGAATTTATTCGTTGGATGTGCCGGTAATTAATCACCCTTTTTTCGGATTTTCATATTTCATGGAATATCCAGGAGAAGCGCTTAAAAAGCAGCAAGAAATAAAATATTTTTTTCTTCATTTGAGTTATACGAATACTTTTAAGTAGATAAAAGTTGCTAAATTTTGTATCGAGTTTTTTAAAATGAATTGCATAAAGTAAATGAAAATTTGAATGAACAGCCGAGCAGAAATTGGATATCTAATAATAAATTTTTGCAACAGAATGTAAGGTAAGTAAACTATAAAAAAGAAAGCAAACAGGTAAGAAAAGTCGAATACAAGAAAAGGAAATGGGAAATGAAAAAAGCCGGCGAGCAATAATGAACGAAGAAGACAGAGAGAGAGATATGAAAAACTATAAGAATAAGTTAAAGAGATAGAAGAAAAAAGCTATGGGAGCAGCAGTAAGAAACAAAGGCACACAGAAAGTGAGATTGAAAAAGGAGAAGGAACGAAGAGAGAGGGTAGAAAAAAGCAGCGGCGGCAGCGGGGCTGAATGCGCGAAAGGGACAGACGAAGAGTGAAAGAAGCAGCGGCGCGAAGAGAGAAGCGCGGGAGGAAAGGAAGCTCGCTGCACAACTTGATAATAATAAACTGAAAAAGGAGCAAAAGACGTTATTTTAAAAGGGAAATGCAGAGCGCGCCGCATTTTTATGTCTTCGCCAGAACTTTTCATCTCTCTCTCACTCCCCGCGTCTCCCGCTGCTGTTAACCGTCCCTCCGCTGGCGCAAAACTAAGGAGAGAGAAAGAGAGAGAGAGGGAGAGGGAGAGAGGTGGGGAGGCGAAGGCGCTCTAAAAACGCGGAATGAAACGGCAGACTGCCGCTGATGAAATTCATAATTTAGATCCAATGCGCTCTCTCTGTACCTCGTTTAGAATACACTGCTATTTATAGTCGAAATTTTCTCCTTCGGAACGATCCTCTCACTTTTTCCCTTCTTCCTTCCTTCCTGCTATACTGCCTGGCTCCCGCCTACGTTTACTCCGCGATACGTAAAACTCCGCCAGCGAGACTTGTCTATTACGCGCGAGCGCGCGAGTCTTTACTGCGCGGAGGTGTGAGAGGCTTGAGCTAAAGTCGAATCCGGAGCGACGAATGAAATTGAGATTTTACAGGTGCGCGCAGCGCGCCCGAGAGCCGCCCTTTTTTACCCCTCTTTGTTTCGCCAAAGTGATTTAGCCCAAGCGCGGGATTAAGTTTTAAGCTTCCTTTCCAAGATTTCTTGCATTGCCTTCATTTTGTTTAGTTTTCAGCGGGGAGCTAAATTTCATTTTTCGCGGCCTGGAATTGCGAACAATAATTTGCGACTAATTAATGCGTCAGATAATTATAATTATTATTTTAATCTTCTTTTTATTTGAACTTGTTTGACTAAATCGCGATCGAAAGATAAACAAATGCCCATCAAATGTGTTAGAAATAATAATATCCATACGTTTCAAATTAGAAATATAATAATTTTTCCAAAGTCCCGCATATTTTACGCGAAATGCCGACTAATTACTATAAGAAATCGTAAACAAAAATTTATTTCGTCTAGGCGCGTTCGACTAATCCGCCATATATCAAAGTATCTAAATATATCGAGCGAGCCGAGATTACTTTCCGTCCAAATCAAATTCGAAGCAAATGTCTTTAATAGTGCCATTAATCGTAGGAAATCATTAATAAACCTATCTTTGGAATGATTAAAAGATCGACGTCCGAGTGACTTCTTACCTAATGGCACGGAACCAGTTTTGCCAGATGCATTAAGGTGAAAACGTTTTAAATTACGCCGATGAAAAAGTGGAAGTTTCCTCGCGCGTTTTTACGCCAAGCGGCGAATCGAACGAGACGAGATTATCTAAACGATCGACAGCGAGCCGATTGATTCGACGCCTCGAGTAACGAATGCGAGCGTGCACTCGCCGTATTAGAAATTACGCGCCGCCCTTACTCCCCGGTGATTATTTTTCCCGGAGCTTTCTACGCTTTTATTGCCCCGGCGTGTGCTTTTATTTTGACTACTGGAAAATTCTCACGTTTCCAGGCGCCTCGGGTTTGCTTTTTGCAGTGGAATGTAGATTTTTTTACTCTCGAAACGATTCGACCGATATAAATATTGGGAGACGCAAATTTTCCAAAACTGAAAAATCATTTTCGAGTTGAAGAGAAATTCGAGGTAATGCCGCAATATTAAAAGCGACAGAAATTTTATGAAAAATTTTGGATTTTCCTCTAGAAAAGGCACATGTCAACAGTAAAAATTCTGTCGAACGTTACTTTCAAAATAATGTACACTATTTTTAACAAAAATATTCATAAATACTTTGGCACACTTTCTCCGTGTTCTATTTCACGAAAACACTCGATTCAATTTGCAGTGGCTCCTGTCCTTGTCACAGCAGCAAACGTACTGTGACTATCTTGTAAAGAAAATAAAACCACGACAGTATATTTCTTTGCCTCAACTGTAAAACACGCGTAGTCGTTTGTCACACTTTAACCTGCAATTAATATATGAGATTTATAATTAATGTATCAATTGATTGTCAACATCTTTTCTCCCCTCCATCTTTTTAATTGCGCGCACACAGTCTCGATAAAAAAAAACTTGCTCTCGCTCGATAAGCTACAGTAGTTTAATTATTCCCCCTTTACTCTAATAGAAAAAGGACGTGGAAACTATTTATTGGCCAATAATTAAAGGTTAGAACGAACCTTCTCTTCTTTCCCGCGTCGGCAATTGAACCCCGGCGTCCGACCTTCAAGCGGCTCGAGTTCGACGTTCTCATTAAAAAGATTGCGCGACGAATACTTGCACGATCCTCTCTCTCTCGGCCCTATTCGCGAGTGACGGCAGGGTGGCACGCATGATCCTCGAGTCCCGGGCTGCCGTTTATCGTTTCGCTGTCGCGTTTCATCCGGCAGTTATTCCATATCCCTAATAGGATGTAATATTACACTCGGAGTCCACGTCCACTTGAATTCGCGCGCGAGCTTTTAACGGTGACCGGGCACGAAAGCCGCCGCCGCGCACACCTTCTTTCGGCCGGGCGCATAAATAAGCACATGTAACGAGAAATTAATCCCGGGACGACGGGGAGAAAGGGGATCGTCGATCTTGACGCGGCGAGCGAGGAATTTCTCCGCGCACTTTTTTCCCCGCTCTCGTCTCTCCCGTCCTTTTTCTCGTCCGCCGCCGCGCATCGAGCCGTGAATCTGCGTGCTGCGGTGTATATACGGCGGGATCGTCATTTCGGAGAACCTGACGAATTAATTTTCCTCGACTGCGCTTCTTGGCTCCCGGCATTTTTTTACAGACTGCTGCCTCCCCGAGGACGCGTCAAAGCTTTATTCGCTGCGGGCTTCTCGTTAAAAATGAAAACTTCATTTTTTCAGGGCTTTACCTTTTTATTAGTTTTCAGCTGTTTGCTTTGATTTAACAAAAAAAAAAAGGGAATCGACGGAATAATATTTTTACATTCTCACAAAAGTGAATTAAAAAGGTTTAAATTTAATAGAAATCAGAATCACATAATTGAACTTTTTCTCAACCTACACAAATTTCACCTGCAGAGTCCAATTTTAATTTTCATCTGATTCATGTCGGCTTTCAAAACATTAAATTTTCTTAGATAATAGATACTTTAGCCTTAATACGTACCTTAGCATCAGCAATAAAAAGCCCGACATTATAAACCTTCAAGAACGATTATCAAGATTTAATAAAACTAAAACTGCAGCTGCCAGTAACAGCGTTCGAGCAGGAGATTTAGAGAGGGAGAGCGAGAGAGCTCCTGTAACCTGGCCTCGGTTAATTCGGCGTACGGACACGTACACAATTCGGCCAATTACTGTATATACGCGTGGGGGCAGAGCGCCCGAGTCGAGCGTACAGGGTGAAATATATAGGTATGAGAGTATTTACGTCTATGCGATGCATGCATTATACAAAGTAGGAGCAACGTTTAGCCTACCTACCCAGGATAGCCCGATTCGGATTCGGAGCGATGCGCCGTCGAGTGCGCATTAAATTGCCCGTAATTGCGTTCAGCGCTACACCTGGCGGGATGGATCAAAGTCAATTGTTCGGAGAGTGACGGATCGGCTGATCGAGCTGCTACTCATGTTGCTGCCCGCTGATGCTGCTTACAGAAGAAAGTGCCAGACCTTATCTGTATTACCTGCTCAATTTCGATTTACTTTCCGCGCCGATTCTACCTTTTCGAACATTTTTATAGTAATGCAGCACTTTTGGTTCAACGGATATATAAAGAATTACGAGATCCAGAATTACGAGATCCGTAATTACGTACTTAAAAAATTATTTTATGAAATTCAGATCATTTGTACGCAACATTCCAATCTTGATATGCTTAGCTTTATATTTACATCTTTCTTGCATAGAAATGGCTTTGTCAAAATTTATTGTACTTTCTACTGTCTCGTAAATATGATTCTAATCTATTTACAAGCACCACGCTTTAATCTAATATTTAGTAACAAAATGTTTGCCTATGTCTCACTAATTTAAACACCGTGAAAGCCGCAATTTCTAATCAGTTTAAGAATAAGCTGACTTGTCATCTTACACCAAAATCGAACGTTATTTCCCTGAAACTCTATTTTGGGTTTCTAAAAAATGCGTTCCTCCCCTTTGGATGCAAGTTTTGAAAGCCATTTGCCGATAAAATAGTTAAAAACTTATTTTCTAACGAGAAAATTTGTTCCATTAAGAAAGCAGCAACTGCAGCGTAATTACGTAATGAAGCAGACATCAGCGGCAGCAGGAACATCGGCTCTCGGCACCGAAACAAATGAACGAAATCGAAAACTCGATCGAAAACAAAGGGATCAGCTCTACCGGAGCGTGGCTCGTGTCAACGTGTCGATTATCATTAACCATCGCGCTCGTCTGCGTAATGCGCCGGATGAACGCGGGGGTGAGAGAGAGAGAGAGCAAAGAAAAGGCGCCGAGTCGGATGATTGGCGTCGAGCAGCAGCAGCGCTCTTTTTCCCCGCTAAGAATGTCGAGCGTCAAAGTGTCCCGACAGCGGCGGCCTTGTCAAAAGCCGAGAACAACGTATATTTGAGCTGGCCGCTCTCGCGCAAAGCCCTGTAAACATACTTTGATGAACGCGGCAAATCGATTTTTCAACCTCGGGGACTTAAACTTCTTTCGCCCGAGAATTTATCGCCTCTGCCCCTTTTTACGATTTCGTTATTTATTAATGCCGCGCGGCACTGATTTTTATCGGGGCTTTGTTTAGAAAGTAAAAACAGCGCTGATTAGTTCTGTCCAATAAATTTAGCGCGCTTTTCCCGGCTGAATTATGAATTACTTCTCTCCCCCAGCAAAGAATATTCAGTCACGATCGACTAGCATACGCCTCGATCCTCGAAAAATCCGAGAAGCCAATTTATCAATCAGCGGCAGCGGAATCGTCCGTTAACGTATAAATTACACGGCCGACTCATCGATAGGCCGAGAGCTCCTGATAAGGCCTGGCGTTCCAATAAATCAGGTCCATCGATCTCTAAGAGGCACCGTTTCCTCGAAAATAATTAAAACGTTGGCAATGGACTGCGACTCGAAAATAAAAGCAGCCTCGAACAAAGCCGCGGTAATTTACGCGCGCAACGAGAGTCCCAAATGCGTATATGCAACGTGTGTTTAAGTACCTGCGCCTCGAATTAACCTTTCGTCGAGCGCGCAATCAATCTTTTGCCGGACGCGACAAGAGAGAGAGAGAGAGAAAGAGAGTTTGTATAGACTGGCATTATACGATCGAATGGTCAGCGTGGGCACTCGGCGGAGGAAGGGAGACGGACGGTCCTTGTCGATCCTGTCGCGGAAACTTTCTATACACCAGAGAAATAACCCCAAAACGTCCATCTTTCCTTTTAATGCCAGTCTCCAAGGAGAGCGCGATTGTGCCGCTCGGTCCTGCAATATCTCTCTCTTCGGCCGTTGACAAAAGCGTAGATTTCGGCCTTTTCCTCGCAAAGAATCCGCGCAAAAAGTCGAAAATCACCCTGCGACCGGAGCGCCGAGTGCAGAAAAAACAGCCTCCAGCGGGGAGGAGCGTCCGAAAGAAGAGCGAACCGACACGAAAGCGTCATGATCATAAATAATTCGATCACCCGCGAAACGCAAATTTATGGGTTCGAAATGAATTCCGCGAGGCAGCGCAAAAAGCCCGAGCCGTTATTTATGGAAAATTGAAACGCACTCCGGCCAGAGCCCCGATAAGCTCGCCGCGGCCAAGTGTCAACGCGTCCCCGGAATATATAAACAATAATAATGTTTAAATGATAATTCCGCGCCGTGTTTTATGCGGCCCATTAAGAAGACGAAAAAGCCAGGACGAGGAGGAGGAGAGCGGAGTTATGTTACGAGTGAGTGAGACGAGTCGAGAGAGTTTTTCGGGCAGCTTCGCGGGGCTTTCCAATAAATAACGAGATAATCTCCGGTGAAATCAGGCGAGTTATGTCCGCCATAAAGGCTCGGCCAAGGCGGCGCGAGGAGACTCTCTCGTCGGGCGAGCCTTTTCAGGACTCACGCACTCCGATTGATTTATCGATGATTATCGGCCATTCCCGATTTCTGTCGCGGCTCTCCTTGAGGGCGACTGTCAAGGCTGCAGCCTCCGTGGAGTTTTGAAGCCCTCTGACGTAATTCCGCGAGCGAGAACCTCCTGCTGGGGATTGATTGAAATTTCGCTGGATTTTGACCGAAATTTATGTGGCGAGTCCCTGCATCGTACAAACGGGATGGGAGTGCTTTTTTTAAAAAAATAGAACGGACTCGTTGCTCATTTGAATGAGCGTTTGGCAAAATAAATAAAATATCCTCTTAATGCTGCCGTAAAGAGCGGCTGCAAAAGTGCAGCTTTGAATTTCCATTAAAATAAATTTGATGTTCTATTGTTGAAATATCAAAAAGACAAATAATACTCTTATTTATGGTAATTATGCTTCCCACTCTGGTCGATTTGCACGATAGTCGTTACTTTTAATGTGATCGAGCAGTCGATCAAGAGATTTGTTTTTATTTCGCGGGAGGAAATATTTTCAATTTTCGTCCGCACAAAAATGTTCGAATATAAAGCCGAATGTGTCTGAGAAGTTTATTCGCGACTGGTTCTTATAGCGAAAGGATATGTTTACGATAGACATTCATTCGCTTTCTTTTTTTACGCGAACGCTCTCGCTTCTAGCTCGAATTGTACTGAATCACCAACGACATTCTTCGAGCGTTTTTTAACAGCGTTCAAATTAATAAATTTACGCGGAGAAAAATCGCTAGTAAAATTTACTTAAAAGTATGCAGTAAAAAATACTGACTTTTATATAAGTAAAATTTGCT
>JAWWEM010000030.1:1902051-1913620 GCA_035582935.1 Ormyrus thymus | reverse complement strand
CGCAGAGAGAGAGAGAGAGAGAGAGAGAGAGAGAGAGAGAGAGAGAGAGAGAGAGAGAGAGAGGGAGAGAGAGAGAGGTACAACGTATGATTATCCGTCCTCGTGGGACTTCCGCCGGCAAGCAACGGTTATTAGCCGTCGTTTTTATCTTCGGGCTCAATTAGCGAATATCATTCCGTAATGCAACGTGACGCGCTTTCCCCTCATTTTTCTTTCTCTTTCTGCCTCGCGCTGCTCTTCTTTTTCGCGCATTTTTCCTCGCCGCCGCCGCCGCCGCCGCTCTTAGTTGTATAGGATTTCTGTGTCGATCGCCGTGCGAAAGGAGCGCGAGCTCGTTGTGTGCTTTATCGGCTTTTTTACAAGCGCCGATCTCTGGATAATGCAGCGAGACGTTCGTAATAATTAGCGTCGCTCTTGTTCCACCTACGGCTCTACGTGTCGCCAAGATAAATGAAATAATCGACGATTTCGAGAGCCGGCCGTTTGAAAGCGAATTAAAGCTAATACATCCGCAGATCCGCTCTTGAGTATATATACGTTGCCTTATTCAGCGGACTGATATTCATTCTTTATTCCTTGTTGACTTTGCATTTACGTCCGCAGATCCGTCTATCAATGTACTGCGAGTACAGGATCAAAACGGCACTGTATAAAAAAAATCAATTTTTCTCAAAGGTAGGATCGAGTTTAGCCAATGTGTGTTTTGTCGGTTCGTTTATTCTTTAAATGCAAGGATTTAAATTTTATTTACTTGTAATAAAATGTTTTAGACAAAATTAAAATAATGTTTTGCCGAAATTTAATGAAAGCTTTCAATGAACATAAATTTACTTTCTGCAGTATGATTTTTGTGAATTACGTAATGAATGTCATAAATCGCAGTAAATGAAGGCTGCAAATCATACGATTTTAAACAAAGAATTAAAATTCATCAAGTAATTAAATGCACTTTTAAGTAACAAGTGAAATTTCAACCTGTATATGATTATTGGAGAGTTATAATTGAAAATATATTACTAATGGCTAACTAAAATTAATAAAAGTGTTCATTATGTAAATTTAATTAAATTTAAAATGTCTGTTTTCTATCTAATCTAAAACTGAATATAATACTGAAATTGCTTTTACCACGGAACAGCAAATCTATGATTCACTGCATAAAAAATTATTACCATTCTCATTCTCGACGCGGCTGGTTGCATTAAGTGCCCAAATGGTCAAAGTTCGTCTATCTAAAATTATTCAAGGCTTTATAATACTTTGACTTTTATCTAGGTAATAAGTAAATTTCTCCTCTCTCTCTCTGTAACCGCAACCCTTTTATTACCTTGAAACAGAGCATCGGCCAGTTTTTACCCCCAAAAAAATCCTATCGCGGATCCCGGCATAACATTACTCACGGCCGGCGCTCGTAAACAAGTGTCAACATTTTATCCAGGTCCGCATCCATTCCTCGCGGCGCATCACTCGGATTAGCCTCCGCTCGCTCGCAATATAAAGTTAATTATAGACAGGCGGCTACTATGCACATCGCAGGAGGAGAGTCCGCAGGCCCATAAATTACGATCGTTGTACACATGGGTACGAACATGATGTACTCGTATATCTCGTGACAAGTTTGCCTCAATCACGTAAGAGCGTAAACCAATTATTATCAGCTGCGGCCGCGAAAAAAGCGAGCGAGACGGACGGACGGGCGGACGGACGGAGGAAAAAAACGAGAGGCGCATCAATATTCATAGCGACGCTCCGTTAACGCGTATTAGCCTACGCACACGGCTATCGATTTATGATCGGCTCAATATTTAATTAAGCATCAGTCCCGGCAGCGAACGGATCGGAGAGCGACTCTTTAATGGACTTTTATCGCCCGTTGTTTGCGATTCCGCGCCGGGGATATCAGTCGTGAGAGACAGCAGGGATACGTTTTTATTGCTGCAGTCTTGTTTTTCGCGCGAGAGCCGAGCCGAGTGGCATTGAATCGACGTCGTTTAACCTCATCTTCGTTAACTCGATTTCGAGGCTTTCTTTGTGAGGCTGCTGGTCTGACTGATACGTGTCTGTCTGTGATGTGCCTCGCCTGTTGGCTCTTTTTTTTCACGGTTTTAATGATTTTTTCTGGCCGTTGTGAAATGTGATAATTCAAGGTGATGAATAGACATTCTATCCAGAGTTGAGTTTAGAGTTTGGACTTTTTAGAAAATCAGCTTCTCGTTGTCTTTCAAGGTAAGATCATCTTTCTGAAACTGCTCAAATAAATTAAGGAACGATGATGAATATAAAATGATATTAAATTTCAAAATATATTTGAACGGACTTTCTCACAAAACCAGCCATTTTAGATAAAAATATAACCAAAAAAAATGTTGATAGCTTCAATCGATTAAAAAGTCAAAGATTTTTTTTGATTGCTAAAATTTTTTATGACCTACTAAAATGGAAGTTTATTTCATTAATTCCGAATTTTCATCAAATTCTTTGATTCGAATGACAATTACATAAAATTGTACTAATTTAATGTTCACTTCTTTACCCATCAAATACAACACTTTTATAATAAGTTCGCAAAAATAAATAAATTGATTCCTAATCATCCCCATTACAAAATCCCTTATCTGAAAATCTCAAAATCGGCAATAACTTCCAATTAAAACAACCTTCGAACTGAAAAAGTCCCGCGAGCAAAACCGAGCGGCAATAGTCAGCGCGAACGAAACATAAGCATTTTCAATTAAAATTTTTGCCGCAGCCAAATAATATATTCGCGTCCCACGCGCGGAACGCTTCACGTCAGAGCGGAGACAATCGCTCGGGCCGCCTAATTAGACGGGTAAAAAGCCTCGGCAGGCGGCGAGCGGAAAACAATTAAAATCCCATAGAGAGGCCAAGAGGGAGGGAGGGAGGAGAAGGTAACTCTAACCGCGCGTGCGTTCATTTTCAAATTAAGGGTCGGCTCAAATCTTGTGTGTGTACCTTAACTACCTCCGGAGAGGAGCCTACAAAACACGAAGGACTACTCGCCCGCTTCTCCGGGGGTAATGAAGGGAAAAAGAGATCGCGTCGCGAGGAGGACGGGATAAATCAAGCGGCGGAATTGGTAATTAAATTTCTATTTGCTTTGGATAGTTTTATGAACTTTCCGGTGTGCTCCGGTTGGCTTTGTTTAATTTATCATCCGCGCGATGGCCTCAGTAATCTATTCCTCGCTCTGCTTTCTAATTAAGCAGGGAAGTTGCCGCTTGACGAAACGCTGGAAACGCGCAAAGGGCGAGGTAGAGGGGAAAAAAGAGCGAAGCTTGCTGGTCAGTCAGCTCGATGTCAGCTCGCTAATTGGCAGCCGTGTCGCATAGAGAGGCAGCCGGTTTCGCTGTAGTAGGAGGCTTGTCGCGTAATTCGTAAGCGGCTCTTGCCCTCGGCGCAGCTCTTACCTCCCACTCTCTTTCTTCGGCTACTCCTCCCACCCGTCTTGCGTGAAGGTAAGATCAAGAGTCTTTCGGCAACTCGGCGGCTCGGGGAAGGCAGTGGCCGATATTCTGTAGGAAAGCTATTTTCCTTCGCCGAGGAGCGTTTCTTCAAGGGAGCATACGCCGGTTAATAGCTTACATTGTTTTTGATTCATACAAGCTTGGCTTTAATTAATTATACCACTGTACAGAGTTATTTGACACGCGGCGCTGTATAATTTTTTATGCTTCAAAGATACAACAATTATCGTAAGTAAGAAAAGTCAACTTTAGAAATGCTAATGTGTTTTGAGCTCTCAAGTATCTTTCATTGTGCAATCTGTCATGAATATTAAATAAAATTTTATTACTTTTTTTATTAGATGTATCTGTAATAAATTTGTCCAAAACAATAGAATTCTTAATTAAATAAAAGGAAAATACGACAAATAAAACCTACGCCTGCTTTTATCGTCAATTAGTAACAAGTAATGGAATAAAACTACTCGAGTAGTTGAGAACCTTCCACTACTTCTGTTTCGCTAAAACATTGATCGCTATCTACAATTAATAACATAATGCATCCTTGAACTTTCTCAAAATCCGAGACAAAGCCTTCATACTCCGCACGACGGCCGCCTAACGAATAGCTCCAGCTCTCCGAATCCTCGCGTTTCTTCCGCATCTGCCGGGGCCGGCTCGCGCGCTTGTCCAGCGCGGCGTGTCGCGTGGGTGCGAAAGAAAGCCGAGCGAGCAAGAAAGGACAGCTGGAAATCGGGCTCGCGCCAGAGAGAGAGAGAGAGAGAGAATGTCTTGGTACTTAGGGGAATAATGGTGGCAGCTGGGTGGTCGCTCGCCGCGAATTTGTCATCGGCCGAGATAATGAATCATTGCCGCGATAATCCCGTCGGATCGCGCGGAGATTGCGCGCGCGCGCGAGAGAGAGAGCGAGAGCGGTTTTCATATCTTCGATTGCCGCGTTCGATTCCTCTATGTAACCTCCTCCCCGAGGATTACGGATTTATGGCATTACGTGTATGGATGATTGCGGATTTCGGCCTTGTCAATTATATTTGGGTGGCCCCGATCATTATCCCGACAGCGCGGAGATGTTATTAAAAGAAATTAACAATTTTTACAGATGCTTTTTAACGGGCTTTATTGTTTTTCCTCGAGGATTTCAGTTACTGCGGCTTTCGATCGCACGCAGATCTCTTCACCTCGAGTAAGAACAGTATTAAATTATTGTGAATTCAGAAGTTTTTTAATAACTATCTAAGTGCATTTTCCGCAGTTATTGTCAGAAAAGTTATAAAACTTGTTATTCGCCGTGAGCTGAAGGAATACATTATATGTAATGAATATACTAACTCCTCAGTTATATTCTTGATACTTTCATTGTTATTTACGTGTAAGAATTTATCATTGTCCATAGCCACACAATTAATTTCTCATTTCAATGAAACGAGAATTATTTTAATAGCATGTTATTTTTTCGGAATATTTAAGTATTTTATTGAATTTATTGACTTATTAATCGCAAAGACGAACCAAAGATTGAATGTAAGTGTAATAGTCCTTAAATAGTAATAAATCATCTTCATCGATCTCATAATAAAATAATAAGATTTAAAAGTCAAGTGCAAAGTCGAGCCGATACTCTCCCTAATCCCGTCAAAGCGACGCCCTAAACTTCTTATCCCTCAACCACGGAAAGGTAGACCCTACAAAGAAAGGGTCATTCAGCCGATCCCTCATTACCCGTAGCTTTCCCTCTAATATTGACGCCCAGAGGCATCGAGGACAGCAGCAGTAGCAGCAGCAGCTAAACACTGACAAATTAGCCAGCGTCTCCGTGATAAATGCAGCGTGCTGTCAATCCCGCGAAACAAAAGCAAGAGCAACTCGCTCTGTCCCAAGCAGGTAGCCGGAGATCCGGTGGCGCCACCTGCGGGGCCCAGCGGCAGCAGCAGCCCATCTATTAAGGCTCGTCGCACCGCAAGACTCGCGGCCGGCCCTTTCCATCCGTCATCTCGTCATAAACGCGACTCGCACACAGAGCCCCGACACTTGACGGATGGGCCCTGGCGCTTGGCTCCGGGTGATATTAATTTGGTAATTTATGGGGCCCGATTAAGCAGAGCTATCTGTCGGACTAATGCGCGAAGCGTTGGCAGGTCATCGCCGGGAGGGCCGCCGCGACACCTACTCGTCTCTCTCCGTCTCTGTCTCCGTGAGCTGGCGCTGCTGCTACGCGCACACGCGGCATTGTCTCCTGCTGACTTGGATAAGGAGCCCTGAGCCGTGAGGCGGGAGCCGGGGGGAGCGGGAGGTAAGCCGTTGCGCGGATGGCCTGCATTGAAATTAAGGGGGTGCGAAAATTAACGGGGCCACGCTCCCGGCTTCCTACGCCGTCTAACAGCTGGACCTTTGATCTATTGCTGTCGCTCTCTCTCTGGCTCCCTTGCTCTGATTTACGGCGCGAGCTTTTTGAAATTTCCTCAAATTATTAGTTTAACGCTGAAATGGAAATTCCGGGAAATTGCGAGAGTCAATGTTTGCCGTTCAACAATGTGAGTTGGGAAATTGTGAAGAACGCGTGTATTTGCGAAACGATTTATTGAATATTAATTTGCTTTATGAGTTTCGTTGTGAAAATAACCTGCAATCGCAAGGTGTTTTATTAAATTGAGTATTTTAAAATTAGAAAGCCGCGCTGGCTTAATCTTTTTCATATTTTCGAAAGTTTTTTAGGTTTTCTATTAGAGAATTTATAGTTTCTACTGTCAATATGTTGATAAAATTTGAAAAAATGTCTTTTATTGCATTTAGACGTGCAAATTGCTTCAAAGTGAAATTTGATCCTTTAATTCGCTCAATCATTAGATCCCGCCGTAGCAAATTTTCTCTGCGGTTAAAAACTAGAAAAATAGCACATTTTCGAGAAAAACGTGCTCGCCATAAAACTTTTCAAAAGTATCGCAATTTTTCCGTACTCTCGGCAGTCTATGATTGTAAAGCAATTTTTCCTAAAAGATTTCAGTAGACGGTTGAGCAAAAAGCAATAAAGCCGAGTATGCTTAGTAATTAAAAAAGCAGTAAATTGAGAACTGAGCTGTCAAACGCCGGGTAATAACTCAAGTTTAATATTACACAGGCGCGCTTGTATTTGGCGTTTTTCGATGTGAGAAAATCGCGCGAATGCTCGCGAGGCGACGTACGAGTTTATAAGTGAAAGCTCGTCGAGCTACTTTGGACTTTTGATTAGGATTTTATGATAGTGTTAAAGGCTTGCTTTATGTGTTGAACGATATTGATCGATCGATCGAATTAAGATTAGCTAGTAATTAGTTCGCGTAAAGCCTCGGCCGCTGTCGGCTTTTGAAAGTCAAGACGTCAGGAATCATAATCGGCTTGCGCTTTTCCAAATCCCCCCCGCGAAAAATCCTTTCTCCCCGCGCCTAATTCAATTACGCGCCCAATGACAAATTACGTCTCGGATACATCTAACGGGGTATAGCTTGTAGGCAAAGTAGCCGCTGGTCATCAATATCCTTAGAGGCTTAACACGGCGGAGTCGTCGCGCGATGACGGCTAAAAGCATGCGCGAGCGCCGGGCGGTCCCTTCCGTTTGACGAGAGTCATTCATCCTCATCCGCCCACGCCGAAGCTCCGCGCGCCTGTTCCTACCATTGTGCGTTCATCTATCACGGCGGTCCGCGGGGGCCATAGGTCGCCGCCGCCGCCGTCGCCGCTGCATAAGCGAGTGTACGACGGTAGTGCTCCTGATGGTCGCGGCGCACTATGTTTGACGCGACGCCGAGCCGCGGCAAGGAGCTCGCCTTGAGCCGCATTGTGCACTGTGGAGGCTGCTTGCTTCGATCACCGCGCGGCTGTCATTGATATAGTGCCGGAAAATATGAACTCCGAGCCCCCCGGCCTTGTCTGCACTTCGATGAATGCTAAGGGGCTTTTAGTGTTTTCTGGTTGCTGCGCTTTTCGACCGAGCGTCTTTTTATACGTGTAAAGGGTGCGGAGGGAATTTTGATAGATGTTGATTAACCAAATGAAAAGGTACTTATGGATCTTGGGATTTTATGGGTTTTTATAAATGGATTGGATTTTACTACTCGTAGGTCATGTTAAAAGTATTATTGTTACCATAAAATCTTATAACAGTCGTAAAAGTAAAACTCTTATGTAGTTACTTTATTTTATTCTAAATATATAAACCAATATCAATCAATTTCTCGAAATGTAAATAGATGAAAAAGGCTTTGTTAAAAGCTAATTCGATTCGCAGCATACCGAATGCTTTTTATAATGGCGTAACGTAAAAAAATTTTATTATACGTATATTGAAGGAATTAATCACAGTTAAACTTACGTATTGGAAGGGTACTTAAGTAAATCAGACACTTCTATTCAACTCACCTGCAACATAAAAGAATAAAATTAATACCTCAAAAGCAAATAATGGATAATAAAATTTTTTTTCTTTTAAATCTAAACGCTTATCAAGATGTTTCCCAATGAAGAATGATACGTCATCGTTCGGCGAAGTTTTCATTTTTCCCCAAGATTTATTCGCCGACCCCATGACTTACGCGTCTTGTTACACAACTAGTCATAATAAGGCGTATCAAAAAGCGACTGAATAAAGACGTTGAAAAATCGTCATCAAGGCGCGCAATCAAGCGCCGCAGGAGATTAACTCGCCCGGCAGCAAATAGAGCCTCTCCAGTCGGCAGCCCGCAAGAAAATCTCGATAGATTTCGTGCGGTTGCTTCTTGCGCGCGGCATCGCGCCGCCGCTGCTTCCGGTACGTGGAAAAATCGCGCGGCGTTCTTCGCGGCGCTTTAAATTTAGCTCGCCGTCGATACAACTCCGGGCCGAGCTCGGCATTAATGAGCTTATTAAAAGCGGGATTCATTTGTTAAGGCTGCCGGGTGCATAAATAGATTTTACGCGCCGTTGCGCGCTCTTTCTGCCGTTTCGTACGTGTTTACTGTTCGCCGCTACACATCGAAGGCGCGTTAAGTGCCGTAACGCATGAGATGCGACAAGCTTAAACTATAGACTTTTTCCAGGGGGGAGGGCTGGAAGCGAAAAACTGCACCGAGTTTATTTATAATTTCGGCAAAAACGATCGGGTGCAATCGATTGGAACGACTTAAATTATGCGCACGATGATTATTAAATTGAAAGTTTATCGCGGTTAATGGAATTTTGTGTTTTGACTTTGAGAAAAAAAAAAGATTGCAGTAAATTCATTTTATTCTTAAGGAATAAATGAACTATTAATATAAGCGTAATGGATTCTGTCGAAAGGTATGCAGTTTCATTTCTAACATACAGCCGTTTAATTCCTTAGTTTACAACTAATATTTTATTTTTATTTTATCGATATTAAACAGTACACCATTTAACAAAGGCAATGTGATAGAATTAAACAGTATTACTAGTAAATCTACATATTAATTCATTTTTGAAATGTAGATTTATAAGTGCTTCTTTTCAAGTAATGAAATAAGGTCATTAAAAAGATTACTATAAGAATATTTCCAACAGCTTTGTAGCTTATTGAAAGTTTTATGAATATTTATAACAAATAAATCCTTTTCTCAGCCTACACATGCACACGAAAATAAGAAGTCGCGTAAAACATGCCCAACACATATGCAACTTTCTTTGAGAACAGCATCAGAACATGCGAGTATCAAAAGAAAAGCTTCTTAAACCCCGAAGCACGCAACGACTCAATTCAATCATCAGATCCTCCCCGGGTCATTTTCCGGCTGCGCTCTCGATCCAGGCAAATCGAGAGAAAAAAACATCCAGCCATCCATCCACCTCAGCAGAACAAGAGCAAAACCGGCTGCCGAGAGCAGCAAGAAGCAAAAGGAAGCAATCCCTCCCTCTTGGCGCTCTCCCGCAAGCGGCGTCTCTCTCTCTCTCTCTCTCTCTCTCTCTCTCTCTCTCTCTCTCGCGGAGAGCTTAGGCCCGCGCGGCGTATAAAACCCGCGGCGCGGCCCTGCTAATTATAGACTCCTATTTATTTTATTTACGCGGCCGCTCTCGTACACAGATAGAGAGGCTGCCTGCTCTCCGTCTCACGCTCTCGTTCGCCTCCTCTCGCTCTGTCATAAATCAAAATTCCATTTCAACGTTTTAACGAAGGATCAAATAAAACACTTTAATTGACGTTTTTACGGCGCTCGGCAGCCGAACTCCTGCTCGCCGCCGCCAAAGCCGAGGAGGCTGACCCTCTCTCTCTCTCTCTCTCTCTCGCGAGCTGGCAACTTTGCCGCTTAGAGCCGAGGCGAGTTTTGCGCAAAGACCGAACGGAATAGCCCACTTTGCCCGCGCATGGACGATTTGTACGACAATATCGAAGCGTCGAACTGTTTTTGCCTGGCTGAGGAAGAGACGTGTTTGGCGATCGACAGATTGATTTTGTTAATTGTACATCAATTGCATTCGGGTCTGTATTAAGAGCGATGGTATTAGCATTTGATTAAGGCTTTATGCGCTTGATAAACTAATAATGAAGACAACTGTTGTTAAATCATCTACTTTGCTATCAATGAGTTCAATCGAACGCACGTTTAAGAGCTTTTTTTCTAGGTACCGATTAATGATTAAAGAAATGACTAAGTCGACAACTATCCTATATTAAGTGCTAAGGAATGTGTTATTATCTTGCTGGAGAGAATTATAAAATTCTTTATCGAAAGATCCACTTTATCATAAAATACTTTTATAATATTTGCACAGAAAAATCGATCTAATCATTCATGAAAAAAAGTAATGCATTCCGAGTATAGAAGCTTTGTAACTCTTGACTCTCTCGAGCTTATCCAATCATCAAATTCCGTCTTATTAAATAACAAGTTCGCAGTACACATTTTTCCCCGACCCCATCCGACCGCGATTACCTAAACGCTCGTGTCCAAAAGTCAAAATCCGTGAGATTAAGCCGGGCTCCATTATCGCATCGAGCAAGCCGTCGAGGGGGAGGGGAGGAGAGAAGACAGTGCGAGAAAAGCTCGGACGTGCCTTAGCCGCGCGGCTGCTTACGTATTCCTCGACGGCCCCCGCTTTTACCCTCTTCGAGAGTCGCTTCTCAAGTGCCGACGCAAATCCCAAAGGTTGAGTTAGCACCGAGAGTGTTTTGCCTTTCCCGTCGCCGCTGCCGCGGCTTCCCCTCCAAATCTTCGCCCGTTTACTGGCAAGCTTACTTTCATATTAATTATCGTCTTCTATTATTCGTTCCTCGCTTTTGATTAAGAAAACATGGGATTCTGCTTCGAGTTAGTGTTTATTAAGGGTCGGAGTTTTTTTTCGGGAGTGGTGGTATCGATGTATTGGGGAAAATTAGGAGCGAATAAAAAGGGGCGACTTTGTCTCCGCGGTTATTGACAAATATCATAATTGAGAAAGGTTGCCGATATTGAAAGGAAGTTAAAATGTGTAAAATAGAATTTATTAAATTATTCTCGTCATCTGGTGTCAAGTCAAAAACCAATTCTTAAATTCTCTTTCAAATATATAGTTTAAAAATAGTTTTTGTCAATATTTAAAACGATTTTAATTTATTTAGGAAAATGAACACTTAATTTATACTGCAAAATTAAACAAGCCCTTCATACTTCATATTATTTGCTTAAAAATAATTGGTATAAAAGTATTTTTGAAAATTACTATTCTCAAAAGAAAAGAAACACGTCTAATTTAGAAAATATTTAATTTGAAAACAAAAATGTAATCAGAATTTCGATCGACAAAATGCAGCCCTATTTACTTTTTCGCTTAAAAATAAAACCTTTTGAGCCTAATTATAAAATAAACGAGACTTTCAGAAAACAAAAGGAACGGCTCTTATACCGTGTATACTTTATTACCCCATCGCCGGAATCTATAAACCCACTTCGAAAGTTGAAGGAATCGCTCAAGAGCTCCACAAACGTCCATCTCCCGATTGCGAGCGGCGCGCCGTGCTGACTCAAGGTCGAGCTTCGATCTATCTCGTTTACCCATTGAATCCACCTCTCTCTCTCTCTCTCTCACTCTTCCCCGTCCACGCAATTATGGCGGCCGGAGTCTCCTCCTCCGTGGCTCAAAAA
>JAWWEM010000030.1:1877732-1895684 GCA_035582935.1 Ormyrus thymus | reverse complement strand
TTGTAAATGTGGCAGTATGTCCTCCAATTACTGAGGAAAATAGTAATTTTTACACAATAATTTCTCTCAGTGTATTATTTTGCAAAAGCATAACATATATCCAATCGAAATTTAAATAGTAAATCGTTTGGGCAAATAAAAAACTACTGCAATTCTTTCTATAATTATCATTGCAATGTTATACCTTCAACAAACCGAGTAGAAAAAGTAGATTAGTTTTTGAAGATTTTGCGGTAATCGAGATTTTCATACTCGTAAAACTTGCACGACTTTATTTCTACACAGGAATAGAATAATGACCTACAAAGCAAATCCTCCTCTTCCCACGACACTCGCGGAGCAGCTTTTCAAAAATCATAATTCCTTCAAAAAATTCAGCAAGTCGATATAAATTTTCGTTAACATTGTTTACACGCCGCAATTTCGCTGACGTACATCAAATAAACTAAAAATACCGCGACAAGAAATCCCGGCTAAAATATTCCTCCGTATTATTCAATTCTATCCTCGTTTCCGTCATCACAAAAATACACTCTCTCTCTCTTTCTCTCCCGCGGCATAAATTTCGTATGCTTCCGAAAATAAAGGCCATAACGGCGAGGCTCCGCGGCCGGCCGTCATCGGAAGTAATCCGTCAGGAAGGAGGAGCGCTTTTTGCCGTCTTCGACAGAGGGAGAGAGAGCAGTTCTCTCGCTCGTGCCAAATAAAGCCGATGAAGCGGCGCGAGAAAAGCGGCATCAATTAAACGCGGAGAAAGAGAGAGAAAGAGAGAGAGGCTCGCCTTTGATGTCCCCGGCTGCACCCCCGCATCGGAGGTCTGTCATCCGGCCGTCTTTTTCGCTCGGCAAATTTATTAGCCGCCGGGGATAGGCTTGGAAGCCGCTCAGAGGGGACGATGGACGGGGATCATACCCGCGGCTTCTGTCGTTAGTTCGTTACTCCTCGTTACGTATGTGCGCGAGTCGCGGTGGCGCTCTCTCTCTCTCTCTCTCTCTTTCTCTCTCTCTCTTGAGATCGGGAGACGCGAGGCTACTCCGGCGAGGCTTCAAAAGTCTCCCGGAAAAACTTGTTACTGCAGCTGATGAAAGGAAAAGGCGTAAAGTTCCGCGGTCGAGTCCGTACGTCGCCAGGGCTTTTTGTTGCTGTGATTAGAGAGTGTCTACTTGTGGCTCGTGTCGGCGATTATTAACTGTTAACGATTATTTAGATAATTGCAGCCGGTTTTAGACGCTTCTTATCTTGAACGACTAGAAATTTCCATTTTTCCCATTCCTGCACGCTTTCTAATCAGTTGTTTTTTAAATTAACATTTTAAATGCACTTTTAATTCCTTTGTAATAATTTCGAATATTTTTTAATTCCAGAATAAAATTTAATAAATTTAATAAGATTTTTTAACGAAAGATATGTACAGACTCGTTTGTAAATTCAGTTTTCAATCGAGCGTTGATCTAGAGCAAGAAATAACCGTACAGATATAATATTACGAATTCCAGAAAGGAACATTCCGTAGAGTCACCGTCCCATTGACGGGGCTCTAATTTATGGGCGTCCGCGTGAATCCCATGCAGAAGCGCATTACGCAAAATGCGAGTGCAGGTATCGAATCGAAAAGCCGAGCTACCTGCCGGTCCTCGGCTTTTCCTTCGCGGGCGCCCGAGGAAAAACACGTGCCCGGGGCCGCCGCCGCCGCCGCCGCCCATTGCGCAAAACTTTCACCGCAAGGGTGGCCCCGACAAAAGGCTCGCTTCTCCATTGTCGGCCGGATCTTCTGCTCGTTCTCGGTATTTGAGTAACTGCCAGTCCAGATGCGCAAGCGCGACGACTCCGACTCTATACTCGCACGACCGGCCGCTATAAATCCTTCAAGCGGGGCAAAAACTGACGTGTCTCCGGCGAGACGCAACGCTACGCTTTTCCCTGACGAAGGTTCCGTAAGTCTCACGGAATTTCCAGTCGGGATTCCGCGCTCGCTTCGCTCTCGTAAGTCACCCGACGTGTGTGCGAGGAAGAGAGAGAGGGAGAGAGAGAGAGAGAGACGGCTGACTTTCCGAAGGGAGACGAGAATAAATCAGATAAGATTCATGTACGGACAAAAGCAAGGCCCGACGGCGACGCTTTACTTGTAAGTGATTTTTACGCGGCGACAGTTTTAGATGTCGATAATTCAAATGCGTCCTGGGCACCGATATGCGAGATGCGAGCTTCAATAAAGTTGACGAATGACTGCGGACGTCGGCTCCAGTTTAGTCGTTCATCGTGCTATTCTTATTCTCAATTTGTTTAAGTATTTTTCCAACTTTGATACCTTGATTTTATTGTTTCAGTTGAAACATGTTTACTTGTTAGCGAAGATTTGAACAATAATTACCTACAAAATTAATGAAAACGAGCACGAAGAATTCAAAATATTTTCAAACAGATCAAGTCTTCTTACAGTTCCTAGCCTCATTTTTCGCTTAAAGGAATTTAAATAAAGATTCTGGACTCTTGCAGTTAAGACATCGACTCGCGAGCATACATATATATTTTTACTTTGAAAAAAGCGCGCGCCTGAAAGAGATCGATCTGGTTGGAATAAAGCGTGCGCTAATGAATGATCCGACTTAAATACAGTAGGCGTCGGCATTGAATAAATTAGGCGCATCTTTCGACGAATCAATCATCGCTGACGTCTGTACAGAGTCTCTCGTCGCATTTGCGACTAATATTTCAGACGTCTCTCTCTCCAACTCGCGATCCATCTCGCTCTCATCTCTGTTAATCTCCCTCTATCTTTATATTTTCCCTCTCCCACTATTTCTCTCTCTTTCTCTCTCTCTCTCCTCGTTATTCGAGCTGTATATCTCTGTTTCACATTCGCTCTTCTCGCGTACTTCTCTCTATCGGCGGTCGTTTAGAAATGCGGCCAAAAATAACTACCGCTGGTGTACGCGGGCGAACCGATTGAGCGATTCTCTTTTCTGCCGCGGCTGCAAAAATTCAGCTAACCTCTTTACTTCGTTGAGACCTTATGACAATGAAAGGCGTCAATTTGGTGTGCAAATTTTAATGCGAAAATTTTAAAGATTCATTCATCGTGCGGATTTTCAATTAATTTTTCGAAGCCTGTTGTCGAATAATTGAAATAATTTTGTATTAGTATTTTTGAAAGATGAATCGCAGTCTGAATTTTTTAATCGAAATAATGATTAACGGCTAAACTTTATTGTATTGGTGAATATTGAACATTTATCAATACGCTAAATATTCAAGCTTAGTCAAAAACAGCTCTGATTGTCTAAGATTTCATCTATGCTTGCTGAGCTGCATAATATTGCACTTTCAATGTTTGTAAAAACTAGTGAAAATAATTTAATTACTATACTAAAAATCTATTAGCATTTTATTTATCTTAACTACAACTATTTTAAAATTTCTATTACAGAACTACAATTAATAACAATCTACCCATCGAGATTAACTCTAATTGATTTTTAACGCCTCCGCTTCCTGTCTGTAATCCTTACCTAAATCCACGAGCCCAGCCATAAATCAAATCGAAAAACCCCGCTAAAATAACAATTTCACAAACGAATAATTTCCCGAAAAAAAACCCGCTCTCCCGGCCACTTTTAAAAATACGCCTTGAAAAACGCCGGAATCATTCTCGCGCGGCGAAAAAATGCATTACCACGTATCGAAGAAGCGTTACGTCAGATTAAGCTCGGCGCGAGCGTAGACTACGAGAGCACGTGCGTGCGTGCAAAACGAGCGAAAGAGAGAGAGAGACAGAGAGCTTAATAACGCCATAAAACCGAGTGGGCACGGTGGACCGTTTAAAAAACTAATTAAACTTTTTCGCGATCGGACACGCTTTAAAGTGTTCGTTAAAGGCCTGCTCGCGGGGACGAACTCGAATTACTGCCTACTACGAGAGAGAGAGAGAGAGAGAGAGAGAGAGAGAGAGAGAGAGAGAGAGAGACGCAAAGAGCGCTCGGAGAGGGAGATGCTGCTCTCAAGGTCGTTTTTCTGTTATTGCGCTTTTGCTCTCGATTTGCGCCTCTCTGCTTTCGAGCTTTATTTCCTCTGGATTTTCTTGGGCCTTTTTGTCTCGCGTGATTTATGTCGATAGGAGCTATCAGTCTCGCGCGACTCGCGAATTTCAGGTATCGATAATGAACGAGGCAGAATTTAATAAGTTTTTGCAAACTGCAGATAAGAAAATTGCGAGAAAAAGCTAACCGAGAGCTTAACTTTATTTTACATTGGATAATGGTCGATAGAAAAATAATTGTACAATATACATTTTATTGTAACATTTATAAATAATAAATTGAATTTTGCATATTTTACTGGCCAATGAAAGAATCTATATCAAAGTTTAATAACTTAATCCATAAATAACTTAGTAGCAAAATAACATAAACATAGACTCGCAGGCTCTATTGTACAATGATTATTAGCTGAATCTATCGGCATTAAAATTCCTTGCCATTGATTGCATTACCATATCAAGAATAACTAGATATATTTCCCCGGCCTTATAATTCATAACAAGCGAGCGATCAAACATCTTTGTTACCCAGGCATAAAGCAGGCCACACTCCGCAATAAAACGCTCCTCATAACCCGGCATTTTTCTCGTCAAGAAGAATTCTCAAACTGCCTCGCGCTGAAACCGTAACGATCTGGCAATGGTCACCGGCAATAAAGACCACTCGATAGCGCATCTCTCTCCTCGCGTTGCAAAGCAGCAGCAACAACGGCAGCGGCAGCAACGCGGCAGGCACGCGTAGTTAAGCGTCCGCTCATATATATATATCCCTTTCACCGGGACACCATAAATTAAGCGAAGAAATTAACCGTCACCATGGCGACCCCCGCTCTCTCGCTCGCAGGCCCGTATTTTATTTCCTTTAACGCACGCCCGCGCGCGCGTCATCCACTTTCGCTGATGGCTTCATCCGTGATGGAAGGCAAATTTTGCGCCTCGTTTACGGCGAGCCACTTATACCGCGCCGAGAATTATCGCCGCCGCCGCGCCGAGCGCGCGGAATTCAATTTTTAATTATGCAAAGATTCGCTGATTTACGGGCTTTTTTCCCCCCGCGGCCGGCCTTATCTCGCGATTGCCCCGTTCTCGTTATGGCTCTGGTGGCCCCGAATTTTCAGCGCCGAGAGAGAGGAGAGAGCGAGCGAGCCGCTGGACGAGTGAGCTTCGGCTTTATTGGCGAATAACTTTTCGCGCTGTCAGTCAGTAAATGGTTTTTAAAGATAAAATATCGATGCTTAATGCACTGTAAATTTTATCTGCGCTAAATGCACGATTGTAATTCTCGACGGTGACTTTTAGGGGCTCCAAGGTAAGTAGGTGTTTGATGGCTGTATTTAGATATTTCCTTTGTCGGCCGCCATTTGCATATTTCTATTATCAGCCTTTCGGTACAGTTTTCCTTTTATGCTTTGGAGCACTTTTATGCCTTTCGTAAAACTCTGTTAAATCTATACAGTTTCCCAATCATTTTAAAACAGATTTTACTTTTTAATAAGAAAGTCCAATAGTTTGAATTTTTATTAAACAATCAAAAGTAGATTTCCGTAGTTTTCGAAATTATTGATCATTGCTGCGTTTCCATTCTAATTAAAGAACCAGCTCGTAAATCCGAGTTTTCAAAGGCCGCGGCGAAACGCAAAATCCTGGATATGTAGATTGAATTCGACGAAGTAAAATCTCGGAAGAATTAAAATTTCTGACATTCAGCGGTTTTCATTATTCGCAGATCGTCTTCCCTAGAAAAACATAAATCCAAGGCTCGATGAAGGGAAACAAAATTAAAATCGAACGCGGACGTTAATTCCATTCGAATTCCTGCGGCGCGCTTGAGCTCTCGCGGCTTGATTTATCGCCGCGGCTCCGATAAATATAAAAAAAAAGGAAAGGAAAACAAGGGGAATTCGGAATAATGACGGGCGCAGAAAAATTCCGACCAATCGGCCGCTCTGCGCCTCGAATTTCCTTTCACGTCGGGCTCCGCGTATAAAAGTCGATCGGCGCAGGCGACGCTTTGCGCCATTACTTTCGGAGAGTCGGGCTCAACCTCAATGACATCGGCAACGTCGATTCCAAATATGTACGTCGATACTGCGGCTCTCCGAACGAGACGAAGGACATTCGTCGTCGCGAATTCGACCGAGAGCCGCTCAACGAGTAAGTACCAGTGCGCCACTCGTGTATAATGCAGCCGGCTTTACGGAAAAATCGAGAGTTAAGAGCGCGTAGAAACCAGAGAGCGGAGAATCGAGAGGGAGGAGAAAGAGATTTTTAAATAAACTTTGCAGAGGCTCTTTCGTCGCTGCAAATTTTTGTGATGCATTAAGATGTTTAAATATTTATTGTTTACTTTGTTCAAGATTAATCATTTATTAATAGGAAAACAGAATTATTTTTCGTGAAAAATAAATAATGTAAGCGAGTCGAAATTTTATGTAATGGAACCGTGAATTTGTGTTCTACTATGTATAAGTTGCTTTCTTAAGATATGTGCGAGCACGATTTTCGACTTGATCAATAAAACTATAGAAGCGATGTGCCCTTTTGAAAATATTGCTAAAAAGGTTTTGTAATCAGAAATAATGATTTTTAAATTTCCAACACTGACTTTGCTCCGTTTACCCTTATTAAAAGACTTAAAATAGAATCGAGAGATTAAAAGATAAAAATAAGGAAATTGGCTTTCAGTAATTTAATCCTTTCATTTCGAATTGCAGAAAGCTTTGCTAATCAAATCAGTGATAAGTCACACGATGATAAAATTTTTAAACTTTCAAATTGCAAGGAGCATTAAATATCAAATTTCATACTCAGCGTTTCCCTTATCGAAAGCAAAAACCGGTGCTTCGTGCGCTATCAACTCGTAATATGGTTTTCTTACTTAGTACTAAGTAAAAGTTCACGTTTTGGCTTAAATTTAATTAACTGAAAAATATATCTGCCAAGATATTTTTTATTAAGAACAAACAAACAAATATTTACGACCGCATAAAAATTTTAATTTACAGCGTTTCTGCCGGAGATTGACTTTAGATTGACTTCTTTACTCAAAGCGTGTATTTCATTACAAAAAGCATTAATAAAAAAGTACTTAACCGAAGCAGTAAGACTTTAAATTTTAAATTTCCTTCAAATTCCAGTACATTAAACCGATTCCTTAAAATTAATTAATAAAATTTATAATTCAATTTAAATTCTTTTTCGCCCGAACCTGCCATTTTTTCGCGCTAAAAATTCTGCTTTATATACTTTATTATGAATTCTTTACGTCATCTAAAATAACAATCTCAGCACTCTTTAAGAAATTATGAATTCTAAGGATCTAGATTTCTTAATTCATAAATTCTACCGCTTCTTATTTGCATGCCACTTGACGCCTTGTTTATATATAAGTTACATAAGCATTCTTTTCAAGCGCAGCATCTCCGCCAGCCTTGCATTCCAGATTATTTACAATTTTCGTCAAAAGTGCTCGAATTAAAGGAAAATTAAGCATCGCGGCGCATTTATTTTTCCGCACTCGACGCCGAGCGCAGTGCAGAACACTCGGCAACGGGGGAAGCGGGCGATGTAAACTTCTGGCCGGAAAAGTAGAAAAGAAGCGAAAGGAGAGGAAAGGGAAAGAAAGGCCAGGCGGATTTATTCGCGTTCGCGACTGCGACCTGATTTACCGTCGGCGTCGTAGCCCGAGTTTTTCGGAGGCAAGTAGGTATAAAGTGAATCGTAAATGCTTCCTCTCCCCCGGTCGGCTTTCGCGCGAACAAACTTCAACTCTCTTTTCTAAGATGGCGCGTTAGAAGGAGAGAGAACCTCTGCCGTCTCTCTCTCTCTCGAACGCGGGAGTTTGTTTACGCCTCGACACGGCTTCCCACGTGGCTTCCCTCGAGCGCACCGACAAATCTTTCTCCGCGTCCGGGATGGATGTGCGCGCGCGAGGAAAAACTGATGGCTCAGTTTTTGGGCTGCGCCTCGTGCCGAGCGCTCGAGGAGGAAAGGGGGAGGAGATCGTCGCGGGAAAAATGGCTTTTGAATTTTTACGGCCGTTCGATCCCCTTTGGCGGTGAATTTTCAGATTTTTCGACAGATTTCTGGAATTAATGGGCGATAAATTTTCGAGCGGGCTTCTCGGGCCTACGCGTATTTTTAGAGCCGCTTCCGTGGCTAATGCGAGGCTCGGTTAGGCTATTTTTCGTTTTATGCCTTCATAATTGCATTTTACTGCTTCGAAAATTGAACGCGGCAATTTCGAAAGCACACTGAGCTAGAAAATTTTGTTTACTTTCGTCAGCGGAAATCGGCGTGCTTATCCATAACCGAAACCGATTTCTAAACCACCAACGAAGAACCAAATCCTTCTCCGAAAATGAAGAAGTCATTTTTCCAAGTCGAAAAAGCGACAGTAAAAAAACGAGCCGATCACGCCTTCAATTTCTGATAAAGCACTCGTTGATCAAGCATAAAGCAACTCACATTTCATGCGTTGCGGTGCGTGCTGTTTCCTACGGGTCATCTGCGTCCTGCGGGCGGTGTCGGCTCTCCCTGTGACGGCCTCCAGATCTCTTCGCTCTTCCGGGCGACTCTGTATTCCAGCGTCGACGGACGTTCACCGAGAGTCACCAAGACGGAGGAGGACCGACAATCACTACCTGACGATCGTCGACTCTGGCCTCGTCATCGTCAACGCACGAAATATCTCCGCACAACGGAGGCCTCTCGCACTGTATTCTTTCTCGAATAGCCACACTTTTACCGAAATATATATCAGGCCTTAGTCGTGAAAAGGAACAGACGGATCGTGTGCTTCGCCGGTGGTGTAAGGTCACGTCTCACGCATGATGGCACTTGACATTTGCTCACTCGTCCGCCGATTGTCAACCGATCCCCATTAGCTGAGAGCTCACTCCTCGCAGCGCAAACAACTTGTTCCCCCGTCACGTGCGCTAAAATCCTTCGTCCGCTACACACTAGAACATCGTATACCTCACGGAGCAGTTCACCAAAGTCGCTGGCGAACGGTCGATCCCTCCTAAAAAAAATCGTATACACATAGAGAGTGGCACAGCAGAGCGCCGCGCCGACTTCCGGTTCCTTCTTCCTCCTTCGAATCGTATACTTGGTTGCTCGCGACGGCAAAAAAGAGCGCGCTCGCCGACTGGAGAGGGGGAGGAGAGAGAGAGAACGAGAGCCGCGGCTCTCCGGAGGGGAGTGGGGGAATCCTCTCTTTCCCTCTCGTGGGGGAGGGGGGAGAGAGACAAAATCGCGAAGGAAATTCGGAAGCCCGGGCTGGCGACGACGTGCGATGCGTCGAAATGGTGCGGGCGGCGGTCCAGCGCTGACTGACTACCGGAGAGAGTGCCGTCGCGACGGCGGCGCGATTCGCGCTCTCCCGCCGATGGAGGGGCAGACGACGCGCGCGAGGACGAGGAGGGCCGTGTATAGTGCGCCTTTTCCCCTTCCGCTGGGAGTCGCGAGCCGAACGCTTCTCCCCCTTTGTGCACACACCGCGAGAGCCGCTGCCGCTGCCGCCGCCGCCGCTGCTCGGAGAATAGAGATGATCGAGACCGCAGAGAGGAGTGAATGAGCCTAAGAAAGGTGCGTGCGAGGAGAGGCGCACGCGATTCGAAACTTTGCGGGAGCCTGCGGGTTGTTAAGGTCTTGGAGAGTACTGACCGACACGTAAAAGTCGCGAGGTATTGGGGACTCGGTCGAGGAGATGCTTGCTGTTTGGGTTGGAATCATTGGAGAAAAGATGTCGTTCAAATCCGTTTTTAATTTGCTTATTTTTTTTCCAATACTATTAAAATCACTAATAAATTCTGTTAAAAAAACTAAATTGCACTGACATGTATCTTGATGTTTTTTCCAGATTGAAAAATTTTGACTATTATTTTGTGTCACATATACTGCTAACAATTGAACGATTATCTCTAATAGAAGATTTTTTATTTTCTATATCTTTCATAGATTTATAAACATTTAATCTTTTTAATTACAATATTTATCAACAACGAGTCATAAAATAAACAACATAAAAACACAGTCAAACAAAAAGAGCAAAAAAAATCAAAACGTTCTGCACAACACTCCGAAAAAAAACGCATACAATCCGTGAAGCTCCCAAAATTCAGCGAAACTTTCAGCGGCGCCGGTGCGGGGAAAAATCAGCTGTGGCGTCGTAAAGCAAGTGAGCACGATGCCACGCTTAGGCCCAACGACGGCCACATGGAGCAGCGGCGGCCGCGCGCAGCCGAAGGCGGGGCCCGCGCCGCGGAACAACCTGAGAGATCTCTCGTGCGTGTGGGGGGTGTGGGGGTCCCCCTCCATCCTCCGTGCTTTATTGCCCGCCCCGCGTCAAGCCTGCCTCGCTCTGCGTGCCACCTCAACGGCCTCGAAGCGAGAGACGGACGACGCCGGAACTACGGTCGCGTGGCGCGTCAGCTGTGAGTCTCTGATTGTTTTCCTGCTGATTTCGTCGCTGCGGTCAGCCTGGACCGTAGGTGAGTACAGTGTTTTGCGTATTTTTTCTCGGGATATGCGTGGGAATGAAGGGAGATCGGGGGAGACGGCGGAGGCGGTGGGATTTGCGAAAGTATAAATCTAACCTCAAAATTTGGTTTCGAAATAAACGTATACGGAAATTTTATTTATGGGGGAAGGTAGGTGCAAAATTTTGTAAACACAAGTTTGCTAGTGCATGAAATATTATTTATACATGCTCGAGCATACGATACCCGTTGTTTTCAAAGAGATAACCAAGTTAAAAACTGCGATTTTCCGAAAATTTCGTTCGAAAACCCTATTCCCCAGTTCGAGCATTCTCCCTCCAATCCGACCCGTACAGCCGCTCGTTCCTCAGAGCGTCGAAGAGCGTAGAAAATCCAAAGTCGATTATCAAGCCAGCGCTGCCCTTGTCGGCCGCGCCGGGGCGCTACGAGCCGAGGCTTCGTCCAAGACCCCGCCCACTCCTCGGTCCGGGGGGCGGGGCGCGGGTGATCTATAGCGTCATAGAATACCCCCACCAGAGCGCCGCCGCCTGTGAGCTCGCTCGTCAAGGCCACGCCCGCGTGCACCGGCGCTTTAATGCGCCCCCCAAGCTCCGTCTCTGTCGCTCCTTCTCCGCTCCGTCGTCGTACGTGGGTTTTGCGCGCTCTTGCCGGTGTGCGCGCCGGGTGCACCTATATCCCGCGGTAGCCCTTCTTCTCGCCCGATGTTTATGCCCCGTGTCTCTATCTGGTCGCGCCGGTTTCTCGCCGCGAGCCAGGCCTCCGAGAAAGGTGGCTGCCGAGAGAGAGTTGAGAGGCCAGTCGAGGTGATGACGGGGTTGCGCCCCGGCTTTTCGGCTTGCGTTTAAAGGTTCGATGTTCCTTTTTTTTTTACCAAAAGGTAATGAGCGTTTTTCAGAGGGTTTTTGGGAGAGAAATTTTGGAAATTGAGTATTATGTATTGTTATATGCCGTTCAAGATTTTATTTTTTTTTAAACTTTATTCCAGAATTTATTGAACAAATAATTTATTAAATTTTTTACATTCCCTCAAATATATTAACTGAATTTATAATATTAAATAATAATACTGCTTTTAGTTCAATTAAGTCAATGTTTAAATCCATGATTTTATATGACATGTATCTTCATCTTCTTATAAGTTTTTGTAAATTACTTTTTCAAATTAATATTTTAATAATTTTAATAACAAAATCAAACATCTAATGCGTATTTTTCAAAATTTTTAATACATGCGCATTTTAACTATTTTTATGTAGAAATTGATTTAATTTGGTTCAGCTGGAATCGACCACTTTATTTAATTATATCATTCTTACTTCTTAGGATTCCGAAGAACCATTATTCGATTTTTTTCAGCCACTATAATAGCTTCCTGGACCTCCAAGGTCAAAGTGTCAAAACAGGTATATTTTATGCTGAATTAGGAACCGTTGCAAGAATGGTCAAAGGTTTAGTAAATAATTGAATTTTTCGCAAAAGTATATGAACTCATTTTTACCCTTTTTTCTTACAAAGTTGATTTCGAAATTTTACAAAAGTGAATAAAAAATTTTTGGCGAACAATCCAGCTATTCTTCAGTTCATTAAAAAAATCCCATTTTTAAAGCAGCGTCCCTTTTACCCTTCAAAATAAAATCAACGCGGCATGATAAATAAACGCGTAAATAAGTGATAAAATACAGCGCCTTAAACATTAAGTACACTACATAACTCAGGCGGGTTCAGTTCATTATGCACTCCCCTTTGTCTTGGACTCGATGCAGCGTAAAAAAAAAACGAAGTCATCGGAAACAAGAGAAAAAAGTGGGCAAAGATCGAAAGGCGCAGTTTTCATCTTTCGGACTCACCATATCCCATACTCCGAGCGTGTGTGCGGTGTGTCCGCTTAATTCGCCTTTCCTCCTCCTTTTCCTCTGCTCCTTCATCCGTGCGTCCGCTTTTTTCTCCTCTTCTCGGCTCTCTCTCTCTCTCTCTCTCTCTCTCTCTCTCTCTCTTGGGCAATTTTTCCCTTCCTTTTTTTCCCCCCTCGAGAGAGCTCTCCTTTTCCCCGGTAGCAGCAAGCTCGTGTCTTCTTCTCGTGTCGGGGCGTTCATTACCGCTAAACATTCCTGTCAATTAAAAGTGCATGCGCGCGGCCCGATTTAGTGGCGATCCCCGCATACTGGGCCTTAAACGCCGCTGTGAAAAATAAAACGGCCACGAGGGGGAAGGGCGGTAGAGCACGGACTACCGCTCGCTCTCTCTCCTCTCTCTCTCTCTCTCGCCTACACTCTCACGCCGAGGATACGTAATGCAGTACGCATCGGACGCTGACACCCGCTCTCAATTATCCGCCGGCTTTGCTAAGGGCGTGAGAATCTCCCCCTGCGAACGCACTTTTAGATTGGATTCACGCGGCTACTGGTAGCACCAAGGTGCCTTATGCTCTGCTTTTCGGAATTCGAGTGCTGCTGTTGCATCGGCATACCGTTACTTTTTACGTTTTCTTTATTTTTTCCTATATTTAAAAGTCTCCTGGTGGCGTGGAATCAAAGATTCCTATTGCACTGCCAAAGACGAAATATTGGTTTTCGTTTAATGAAATTTCACAAATCCTAAATACTACGCCGATTTTTAAAAAGACAATTATTTTAACCACAATTTTATTGTCAGAATTGAATGCGTTACATATCCAATCCAGCAGTTCAAAGTAATAGTTTGGCGCGCCTACGTAAAATGCAATTGCATAGGTTTACAATACATTTTCCGAAAAATGCAACGAAAGATTTTTCATTTTTAGCGGCAATGAAAATTTAAAAAATATCACCCACCCGAAGGTACAAAATCCGAAACGCCTACGCGCAAAAATTCTAATTTACTTTGAAGCATAAATTCGACGGGGAACAACAAAAATGTTGCAGAAAGCCACTGCGCTCTTATCGTACCCTACGCAATTTGCATAAACAGTTCAAGCGCCTCGTGCACTTTCGACAACAGAGCGATAAGCCATCGGGTATACGCCGTATTATAGCAAATATAAAAGAAAGTCACGTATCCAAAAAGCGGAGAAACGAGCAAAACCCAACGGATCGGCTTCTCGAAAAAAAGTGATTTGCGAGAAGCTGCTCGGGGATGTTTTCACGTCAGCGTCTATCTCTCTCTCTCTCTCTCTCTCTCTCCTTCCCTCCGAACGACAAACAGACGCGTACACAGAGTCTGAGTCGCCTCGTCGTCCAAGGAACGACAGGCTCGTACCTCAGAATGAGTGCAGCACGAAGAAAAAGAGAGAGGAGGGGAGGGAGGGATCCTTTACGAGCATTGTCGGCGACGACGTCGTCATAGTTTCCGTCGTCGTCGCGTCGCAGTCCGCAGGATCCCGAGGCAGACTATGCTTTCTCTCGCCCTCTTTCTCTTTCTCTCTCCCTCTCTTGTTATCCCTCGGAATGAGAAGGAGAGCAAAGTTTAGGACGAAGAAGAAAAATAGAGAGCCTCGGAGAATGCATATTTATGTATGTAAGAAAGAGATGGAAAAAATGTAAATACGAGGAGGAGAGGAAATAACATAAGGATAAAAAGTAACGTGGATAAGTTAAGTTATGTATTTAATAACGTACATCTGCTGAAGAAAATGCTGTGTATCTGCTGTAAGGTTTTTATGCTTGTTAGATTACTCTAGTTTTGCTTGTTTTGTCGTTGGATATAAATTATAATGATAATCAGTTGCTGCATTAGGTATATTGAATATATAGTCTGATTTATTATTTTTTAAAACTAAAACTATATTTGAATAGAAAATAGATCCTCGACTTTTCAAGGTAATAGTTAGTTGATTATGGTGTATCAACTGACAAATCAAAATTAACTAAACGACATATATACGATACTTCTACTGCAAAAAACTTTTAATAGCCCAATTTATACTTACATAAATACTTTGAGTTAATTAAAAATTAATACGTTTCTCGTGTCTCATTTACTTGTTAAATTCTGCTTCAGAATATTTCCTGATCGAGTATCCTCATTTTAAAAATAAAATTACATTCCTGATACTTTAATAAGGCTCTTTATGCTGCGAAATAGAAAAGATTTTGTACGAATCTTTATTCTTTCTTATCATTCTTAATATCGCCTTGTAAAAAATATTATAAACAATTAGTTGAATAAATGATGGTAATTCCGCATCGCTCGAACGGCGCGCCGAGAAAATCGAATAACGAACGCGCAGCCCAGATGTAGGAGAAAAAACCAGAAAAGAAAGTTGGGATCATTCGCTAGATAAAGCAGTAACAGATAGAGCGAAACAGCTAGAGGCGATTTTTTCGCCAAAGCGGCAAAAGTCGCATATCGGGTCGTCCTCTAGCGATGACCTACGCATCTTGGCGTCGGCGAGAAAAGCAGAGAGGCAACGGGGGGCAGCAGCAGCAGCGTGGCGCATTCGGCGCACTAAACTAGCGAATATCGTCCGGGCCGAAGATATCCCGTTATGCAACGCGCCGCAATGTGGGTCAGTGCGCGGCTTTTTCGCCTCGCCTCGCGTCGCATTTTCTACCCCGGGCGCGGTTTTGTCCGCCCGTCACCGCTGACGTACTGTCCGCTCTCGTGAAACGACTTGCATATTTCTCCGGGCGGACGTCGCCGCTGGACGTCTCCCCTTGAAATGTTGGACCAGAAAAGCTAGAAAATCGCCCTGATTTTCCGAGAAAGTCGGGACTGGATAATGCGTCATCTTGATAAGTGCTTTCTCTTCGCTCGACTTTCTTCTTTTTAGCTTCTTTCGGGGTTTACGGCTTGTCAATGGGAAATTATAGGGTATGTAGAGGTCAACGTTACGTGTGTGACGATTTTCAGGAATACATATTGATGTAATTTATGCGAGAGATCTATGATGTAGACAAGAAATTCTTTAGATGTCTAGTAGCTTGTATGGCTGTGACGTTATCATAATTTTGTACCATTAAATCATTTGATTACTTTTGATGCTCATGCTCAATATTTTTTGTTAAATAAAAATTTGCAAAAAATTTTTAACAATGTCAAACTATTGCATATATACAATTTTTTAACAAATAATTCAGTATTACTAGTTTTATAAAAATACGTTGCACCACTAACAATAACTACCTGATTATTATCATTTCTATTCTTGATACAGCGCGACAAAAATATTGTCAGACTTTACAAAGTATTTTAATTAAAATTAGCTCAATATATTAATAAAACGGGCTTTAAAAACAAAATATTTTCAACAGGCCGAGATTTTTATAAAGCGCAAACTCGCGAAAAATGCATATTCGATGTAGCGACTGTCGGTTAGCCATGCATCTTGAAAAATTTTTATTAAGCCAATAATTTCTGAAAACGTTCCCAAGGCTGCCCGCGGACATTCATCACTATTTACGAGACGCAATCCGCCGGCAAAATCGAAATCCTCCGTCTCGGACATCCTCATTCCCCCTGCCGCGCTAATCTCCGGCACTTGTAATACACCCGAGTAAATAACATTTTTCTCCCACACGTACAACGTTTGGCCGGCATCCTCCAATATCCTTATAACTACCCGCTTATCTGCCTCCCTCGGAATAAGAAGAACCGTCAGATGTTGCGGGGCGCATTCCCGGCATATTATCGGATCGTCGCCTGACGCTCGACTAAAAAGCAGCGACGGCGGCGGCGGCGGCTCTTGCACATCGCCGAGAGAGAGAGAACAAATTGCGCGAGTGTCCGCATCGGCATGCGGGAGCAGCGGCGGCGAGTCTTAGCGGGGGGACGTCAGTACTTTGTAATTGGGTGAATCGCATAAATCGTGTTATACGTACGTGTGCAGCGGCGGCATCCGCGCCGATAAATTCCGAGAGATTGACGCGACACGATATATGCGCCGGTGGACCCGTATGGGACCGCGAGAGAAAGAGAGAGAGAGGGAGAGAGAGAGAGAGAGAGACTCGAGCGGCAGCAGCAAGTGTGTATGAAATGCACGAGCGAAAGATGCGGGGAGATACGGAGGCGACCGGCCGGCTGACTCTAAGCGAAAATGGAACAGGCAAAGCCCAGAGGTGGAAATTAGCTGCGACTCGGGAGAGACTTTTTCTGCGAGACGTCATAATTAAGCCAGGGGCTTTCGATTTTCAATTTCGTACGGTACATTCGTGTTTCTCGAGCAGCTTAATATTTTAATATTTACATTAGACAGAAGTATTATTTTAAATAAAAAGAAGATGCTTGCAGTAACTAAATTAAATTTTGATTAAAACGTAGATAGAGAAATTTATAAGCCGAAAAAAGCCAAATCAAAACGTTAAACGTTCAATTGAATCTGCAGCTCCCCGACCGAATCCCAACCTCGCTAAAAGTTCAGCGAGGCTATATTTCGAAAGAAGCGGAATTTAAAGAAGATGGTAGCCCAAGCAGTTCGCGGCTCGCGCAAGACGAACGGGAAATACGTGATAAAATACAACTTCCTCGCGAAAAGAGGAATAATAAGAGAAGTACATAATTTTATTATGGCAGAATGCGTTATATCGCGTCAATCTGGAAATTTATCGCGCTAAATATTCCCTCCCTTGAAGCCCTCGGCTTGCAATATATATTGCCCTCCCTCTCTCTTTCTCTTTCTCTCGGAGATAGAGAAACTCGCGGGTTCCCACATCACGTGCGCAAATCTGTAAATTACGACGCTAAAACTTAAACAAATCAATGCGGATTAATTCGTTTAACTCCGGACTTACATGCTCAACTTCGAGATCGATATTGCAGATAAAACCGCCTGAATCACGACGAGCGTGCAGGTCGCGCGACATCTGCGCCCGAAGCGGCTGAAAACTTTTCCGGCCCGAGTCGGGTGCGCCTAAGAAAGTGTCCCCGCCCGGCGAGCGCTAATAAAAAGCCCGAGAGGAGCGCGATAGAGAGGAAAAAAGGACGTTTCCTCCGCGAAGTACTCGTCGTTCTGCGGAAGGCAGCGGAGGCGAATTACATGTATCGAGGTCTTCATCGTTTGGGAAATTTTCTGTCGTGTAACGGATGTCTTTGTGCGAGTAGAAGATTAATTGATGGTACTTTATTCCGTGGATTTCTCATTAAATCTTAATAGGTTTACAATGTACGTTTGAATAGTGCTTGAGTCTATTTTTATAGGTTGTTTTTCACGCTGTCTTGTAAAAATTTTGATTCAATAAAGATATTATTAAATAGACATTGAAGTCGTTACCGCTATAGTGGCTCTTATGAGTAGAAACGCTTTTCAACATTTTAAATGACATAAAAATTCCTCAAATTCTTTTCGAATTACCCTGGTAGAAAATAAAGTAGTCCTGCTGGTTAAAATATTAAGCACTGCCTAATTTTTTTAAGCTACTCATTTGATTTATATTTTCTAATTTCTGGCTAAGCATTCGTTTGTGAGGAGTGCGGCAGTGCTGGCGGCTACAGGTTACCCTC
>JAWWEM010000030.1:1807969-1827191 GCA_035582935.1 Ormyrus thymus | reverse complement strand
CACAATCATCAAAAAAGGTCGGAGAAAAATTCCGTTCGAAAGCTTGAACTCTGCTCCAAAAGAGTCCACTAAACATTCGACGGGCGTCGCTCGCGACATTAAGTATTGTTCGAGCTCGACCTCTCATCTGGCGGCTTTGTGCGGGCCTAGAGGCGTCCTTTCCCCCGCTATCTCCGTAGCTCGTTCCGGTTCTGCTTCTGCGCGCGATTACTCGCGTCTCTGGGGCCTCTATATCTTGAATTAAACATTCGACGCCGGCCGCGCGGAATGCGAATATGCAAAGCACGGCCGCGCATATACATGCGGGAGTGCGTCGTGTCCCGCCCGCCGCGGACTTAGTCCGCCACTATCGTTACCCGATAGGGCCTTATCCCGGGCGAATTAAAGGAACGGCCGCCCGCCGAAAGAGACTCCCAGCTGGAGAAGAGAGTCAACGGTAGCTAAAGGACGCCTGTTTCTTCGGAGAGCTTTTTTCGGCGTCTATCGGCTTTGTTAAGAGCTATCTGGGGAGGGAGAAGCTTGGCTACTGCATTAATTTCAGCTCTGGAGTTCTTTAGTTACGGACAATGGTATCTAATCGACGTTTTTCTTATTTAATTTACTCCAAATATTTGTTCACTTGTATTGTAAATGTTTTGAAAAATATAATCCAGTTGCAATTGACATATATAAATTCAATTTGAATTCTAAAAAATTACACAAATAATAGCCGAGATATATGTTTTTATATGTACGTCTATTTTGAAGGCAGTCAACCAATTCTGTAAGCCGAAATTAACGTATACATACTTCATATTAAATACAACTTGTATTTACGAAGATAATCTTTTTCGCTAAATAATTTAACACGATCCTCCATTATTCGCGGCGAAAATAAATTTTCAGCAACAATACCCCACAGCCCCATATTAAAAGGCCAATAGCGACGTATAAATAATAATCGTCCCTTTGAACAAGGCCGAAATGAGTTCTTTAATAACGTCTCCAGCTCACGCGTCAATTATAACTTGAGCAAATTCGCATTACAGTCTCGCGCGCCCGGCATAACTCCCGCCTCATATTACAATCTCGCGCCTCCGTCTGCAAAATCCGAAAGCTTTCTCAAAGACACTCGGACATGCCGTCACGTTCGCATTAGCGGGGCACATACGACTCCGGGGGGCACATATTGCGGGGCACCGGCTATTTACGATTGAAACAAATCAAACGTTATCAAGCATTCCGTCCTGGCGATAAAGAACACAGAGGGGACGTCGAGGCATTCAGGGGATTCCCCGGGGGAGGCGTCATCGCGCGGCAGGAAAGGATCTCTCTCGCTCTTCCGTCTCTCTCTCCTGACGTCGAAGCCTGCCGCTGCTTGTAATGCGACGCGCGCGGCTCGCTGTTATTGTAACGTGTTACGCGCCTGTTATCGTAACTCCCGCGAACTTATTGTTTCGCGCGAGTTATGAAGGAATATGAAAAATCGTAAATAAGCGGATATACCTGAGAAGCCCGCAATCTCTTTCGCTTGTCTGATGCTCCGCCGCGCGAGAGAGAGAGAGAGAGAGAGAGGGATGCCAGGAGAGTTGCTGCGGGCGCTTTTCGCCTTTTCGAGAATATTTATTTCGGCCCGAGCGAGTTATTGAAGATTTTCATTTGTGTCGAGTCTGAAGTTTAGGACTGCTTTTACCTTTTTTTATAAAGGAGCTCATAAAAGCAAATTACAAGTTATTTTCATTTAATAAAGTATGAATCCTTTGAACAAATAATAACTCGCTTAGCTACGTGCTTTAAAAAGTAATCATTTTGTGATTTCTCGATTCCTTTATTAATCGGGGGGACATAAACTAACCGAAATAATTGCCCGAATTTGTAGCTTTTCATTATGAAGTAATGACTCTTCTGGTTTCGCTGCTCCTTTATTCGAAGATTTCAATCCTGAAATTTATAAATGCTTTTCCCCGCGTAAATCAGAAAAAAAATATACGTAGGATGCAAAACGGGCGAGAGTTACGTCCTTAAAGTGCAAAAAGAATCGGAATAATGAAACTCGTTTGCATCCCAACTATAGCATTTTAACAAGCTCACTCGCGACCCGAGAGCGAGAAAGAAAGGCCGCGCGCGGCGAGTAAAATATTGAAATCCCGCGTACGCGTAATAACGCACCTGAGAAACGAGAGCCTCGCATGCGTGTATATACGTACGGGAAGGCAGGTCCGGCGCCTGATTTATAAAGTCTCCCGTCCGCGGACTTAAAACGGTTTTCGCACGCAATTTATCTCCCGGCGGACTGTCAATTGTTCGCGATCAAAACACGTGTAGCTACCCGCACGCGCGCGGCTTTTTTCTGCGGCTGCATTTCACGCGCGAGATAAGAGAGGAGAGAGAGAGAGAGAGAGAGAGGGAGGGAGAGTAAGCGAAAAGGGGGCCCCAAGGTCCCAAAGAGAGAAAAAGGCCGATTCTGACAGACGTAACAATACTATTACGAGCGGCTCGGGCGCGAAATAAATCGCTCCGGTTTCCCCGCGGCGCGACGTGTGCAAAAGACGGATGGATTTCTCGGGCCCGCTGGAACTCGAGAAATCCGCGAGCCGGCACAAAACGGAGCGCGCGGATAATTATAGGCGCGAACGCGAGGAGGGACAGAAGGAGAGAGAGAGAGAGAAAGAGAGAGAGAGAGAGAGAGAGAGGAGAACTAATAGCGGCCGGCGAGAATCGGAATCCCCGAAATCTACAGGCCGGAGAGGAGGCGAGCCTTAAATATAAATCCGTCCTTTTCTTTCTTCGGGAGGAGAGGGGCGGGAGGGAGGGGGGGCGCATGCGAAAGAAGGGACAGGAGACAGAGAGATAGATGCGAAGGAGGTGGAGAGGATGCCGAGTGATTTAGGGCCATCGTTGCGTGTATCACGCCGGTTCGTCCTGCCGGCCCGAGGAGGAGGAGGATATCGGCCGCAGGAACGCATATCCCTGAGAGAGAGAGAGAGAGAGAGGAGCTGTGCGTATTGCAAAGCTTCTCTCCCAGCCCGCGGTTGGTCCCCTCCCGAGTGGACTTCTCTCTCTACTTTCTTTCTTCATCGCTGCGCCGTGTCTTTGAATAACGGCTGAGGATATGGGCGATGAAATTCTTGTGTATCAAAGTCTGATTTCTATGATTGGTGGTGGATGAGTTTTGAATTTTTCGTGGTATTTTTTAAGAGAGAGGTGAAGAGGCGTGATGGTTTTTTTACGTATAATCAATAATGTAAAAAAGCATAATATACCGGGAGGGAGATTTATAGCCTTTAGCGATGAATATTTCTGTTATATCAGTGGGCTTAAATTAAGTGTTTATTCAGAAAATCACTTCAGGAAAGTTTTACTAAAAATATATCAAGATTTCGATTTTATAGAAAATTTTTTACCAATTCAGTTAAAAAAATAAATATTTTTCAAACTAATGCAATTAAACAGTATTTTACCTGAATTTATTATTGTACTCTCATCAATCCCAAAGTATTCCAAACGAAACCGTAAAAATTTCAGCCTTTAAAGCTCATTCTTACAGACATCAAACTGCACTCAGCGTCCCGGCACATACCCGCTCCCCTTTCGTAACTCATCGTCTCGCTCATGCTCGCGCATATAATTATTTTTTTCAGGCGTAATTCAATCCACTCTTACACGAGCTGAGCATCGGGCCCCCCCGATAGCATCTCCTCGCCTCAGCCGGGCCCAGCCATTAATTTTTCTTTTCCGCGAGAGAGAGAGAGAGAGAGCTGGAGAGGGAACCCCCCAGCTGATAAGTCGAGAGTCGCGCGCTCGGACGACACGCCGCCGCTCTCTCGGTACCGAGAAGCGCCGTGTTTACGATCGGCACGTCGGCTAATCTACGGCGGGCCGCGGTGCCGCGGCGCGATCCAGTTGAGTTGATTTGTGGCCGGGCGAGCGGTTCTCCGCGGATGCTTTATGAACCGATCAGCCCCGGACGAGGCGCATCGGGGCCCCATAAACGTCAGGCTTTCGGGATAAGCGACGGGACTTTACACGCTGCTTTCGGCTTGCGTGCAACCTGTGTCGATGTATACGTGCAGCCTCTCCCGCTCTCTCTCTCTCTCGCGTGCGGTTCTTCGCTTTGCCCCGAGGAGAATCGTTGCTGCGGCTGTGGCAGGAATAAAATACGCGTGTTTGCTTATCTGCTGGCTTTGTAATGCGAGAGAGGACGCCGAGGTTATGCCAATTAGTCGGCGAGAGTGTCGCCGAGATGCGGTTGAGTAGTAAAGTACCTGAGTGATGATTCGACGGCTGAGATAAGAATATTATTGAAGGGCTGCTTTACTCTTTTGGCAGCCGTAACGCGATCTGGAAGTGAATAAAGGCTCTTTGAAAGTAAGTAGAATTTTCGGAAAAGAGATTCGTTGCGGTCTTGTCTGTTAATTTTTCAAAACTTATCGAGGCATTGAAAAGTTTTGCAATATATAAAGCAAGGTTGATGGATACGTGCCGATTAAAATCAGTTTCTTAAACATTTTGGAAAAAGCTATAAAAAACGAGAAAATAAAAGCAGCGCGCACATAATTATGCATTGTGAAATAAGAAAAACGCGCGCTCGTGCGCTACACATAATCGATAGCTTATCTTCGAAAAAGGGAGGAATCGAAACAATGCAGGCGTCAGCAGCCTAATAAATCGTTTAGCCTCCGAAAAGTTGTTAAAACGTATCAAAGCAGCTGAATATATTTCACCGCGATATATCTGCACCGGCAGCAGGACAGACTCTCTCTCTCTCTCTTTCTCTCTCCCGGCTGCAACGGCATCAGAAGCAGCAGCAGTTCCACGAAAGCGTTCAATGGAGTCCCATATATTCGAGCAGCCTCGCCAGGAGCCCATGGATCAAGACAAACTTGTAGCTTCAACGAGAGGAGAGAGAGAGAGAAAGAAGGAGCGAAAAGGTGCAGAAGCCTGGAATCAGATGCCGAAGATCGTCGTCGCTAACGACGAGCGGGACTAGAGTCGCAATTCCTTTTCCATCGGGCCTTGATAACGAAGACGGAGCGGGCTCAAAGCACGGGGAGATTGTGCAATTAAATATAATTATATCGCCTCGCCTGAAATGGAGAGACCGCATTCTAATGCTGATAGGCTAGGCGAGATGCCGGTTTTTTCTTCTTTCTTAGGCTTTTCTTCGGCCAAAGTGTTGGGAATTGTGAGAGAGTTGATTCTCCCCGCCGACTGCGATTCGAACTTGCCGAAGGAAGAAAAAGTCGCGCGCTTTGAATGAGAAAGTTAATTAAGGCTAATTAGTAGTTACTTTATGCGAATTAATGCGCAAATAATCTTTTTTCTTTAGACTTTATCGTTCCAAGTGTACAATTTCATTTAAAACGATTACACGTGTTTACGACCTCTGTGGTTGTTTATTTAACTCCGATACTTGAATTCTATAATCGTTTATAAAATGCAATTATCGTTTAGATAATTATTTTCGAAGCAAGCAGTTCTTTAAGGAAAGGAACTTGAGAATTTTATCACAGGTTATCGATTGTTGCTTCAAGAAGATAATTGTTTTGACTCCTTAAAATCAACAGCAATATTACAAAACTTTATTTAGCCGTAAACGACTAAACTATATGAAAAAGGACAATTACCCGCGAATCTCTCACGGTGAAAAGGGCTCTCTCGCATCATTAAATACCCCCGATAAATAATTACCCGCAAGAAATCTCGGCGAAATGGCAAAAAAAGGCTGCAAAACAATAAAGCCCCCCTCCGCCTTCCCCCCGTGTGGCATTTAAAAGACAACGGGCGCGGAGAAGCGCGCCCGCAGCCCTGCCCTTCGCCGTTCGGCCGGCGATAATGTATGCGCTCTCTCGGCCCTCGGGAGCAAAGGACGCGACCGATTCGCAGCGCGATACCGGTGCAGCTGAGAGAGCGCGCTCCGGCGCGGGAGCTGCGACACGCCAGAACGCGGATTTCTACGTAAAGTCGCTCGTTCGGCGAGGCCGAGGAGAGAAGGGACCCCCCGATACGATCTCGCCGCCGCCTCCTCCTCGCAGCTCTTTATCTCCGGTAGCTCCCCCGTACGTTTCCGTCTTTGTTTCGCGTCGGCGTCGTCGTCGTCGTCGCGCGCGCGCGCGCGCCCGCAAGCCCGCACGACCGCCTATATTAGGCGAGTCACCGTCGCGGCGTAACACATTGCCCGCTCGCTCCTCACTTAGGTCAGGAGCCCCGCGAACTTATTACGCGAGATGAGCGCCGAGATTGCGAGCCCGAAGACGCGCGGTAGCCGGGATGCTTTACTCCGATTCTGCCGGGACTTTTGTTGCGCTGCTCTTTACTTTTTCTTTTGCTCCTCCCGCAGCTACCGAACGGTGATTGATTGGAGCTCGGTGGGATCGGTAGCCTTCCGCGAAATTGTTCTTTTGTACAGTCTTCGAACACAAATTGACGCGTGAAATTAGAATAAACATGGACTCCGTAAGCTAGAAAGTAGTTTTGAAAAATGCATGTACTGTATTATTAAGTGAATTTCAGTGCCTCGAGAAGCATCAAGATCGGCGAGTGGAAATAAGGCTTTCCCGCGGACTTTTTATCATTCCTCAAAAGCTTTCATCACGAATACAATAAGCCTCTCTCTCAAAAACTCTTTAGCCAAAACAATAGGAAATAACACGCATACTCCTCTGCGCTCATGAAAGCGAAGCGAGCGCAAGCCAGTATGCTAAACCGCACGGGGTCTCCCTCCCTCCCTCCCGGGCCGATAAAAATCGTAAGAATTTGATTCGCATAGCCATAAGGCCCTTGCGCCTCGGCGAGCTGCGCAAGTAGCGCATCCTATTATCCTATCCCCGCGCGATAGAGGCGCTCGCCTTATAAGGGCGGCAGCCTCGGTGCAGGTAGCCGCGCCGCTGCCGCGCGCTGCTGCATAATATACAGGCGCGAGCCGGCCTCGATAAGTGTATACGTTTAGCCGTGTGCCGGGGAAATCGAGGATCGCGCTCGATGTTAATAGCCCGCGACCCGGCCGCGCGACGGGGGTAATCGGCCCATTATGCCGCGCACCGCTCCCGCCGCGGGGATTGTATATCGGGGCTAAGAGCGCCCGTCATCGAGCCAGAAGCTTCTGCCCCGCGCGAGTTATGGCCGCCGCGGCCGATGCTGGGAGCCGCTTTTTTACCCGGCAGCGAGGCCGACGCCGAGGTTTACTGGCCAGCTACCGCCGGAAAGGTAGTTTTTAAGCTGCGTCGAAGGCTAGCGTTTAAAGATGCGGCAAATTGAGGCTTCTGCTTTCGAGGCTAGGATTTAACTTACCTTTGATGTAATTCTTTGTGAAACTGCTGTTTAGGGCAGGTTTGTTTTCTTAATATTAGCATGCACTGTGGCTTTCAATTGCTTTTAGTAAACGTTTCATGTTATTTTCTCAAGAGTATAAATAAATTAGACCGTCTCCACAATTAAGCATAAGTTATTAATAAAATGCTATCAGGTTAAGCTCCACTGTACGAAAAATCAATATAAAACTGTAAACTGAAATAATGAAGAGTGCCTATCCTAGAAATTTTGCTAATCAAACTTGATTAATTTATAATCATAGCCTTTTGCGTAACATTGCCTACAAGATTCGTTCCAAATTAAAACCCGAAAATCTAGAATCGCGTCTCCAAAGTGCCAATTTACGGACATTTGCGTCACGCGTCTCAACCGATAAATTATTCGAAGGCCCGGGCACATATAAATTAAGCACCTTAGATTTATAATTTCTGAAAATAAAAAAAAGGAACGCGCGGCAAAGGAAAGACTCTCGAGCGAAACTTATGCGACGCCGCCGTCTCCTCCAAGGCTGCCGGAAACACAAAGCAAAAGCGGCGAGAGCTTAACATATCGTCGATTTGATTTTGAAGCACTCGAGACTTATAATTCAGAGCGGCTCGCGCGCTTCGGGCCCGGACAGGTGTAGCCATCGATTAGCATAAGGTAACGACGCTTAGGAGCGCATAAACATCGCCGATCGGCAAAATCAAATCCACCGCCGGTCTTCGGCGAGCGCGGATGATTAAATGGGGGGTTTTAAGGACTGGCCGTAACGGATGAGCGCTCCACACTCGGAAGGAGCCAATATCTTTCTGTCGCACAGGTGGAAGGCGAAGGGCGACTGTGATTGTGTATATATATGTATATATGACCGTATAATATGTATGTAAAAGATTAACCTTCCGAGTGTGAGTTCGTTGCGATTTATTTGCGATTACGAGCCGACCGACGGAATGTACCTTCTGATAACTCAGGAGCAGTCCTTTTGCGTCTTTTTGCCGAGCCCCGCCGATGAATTAAGTCTGTTGTACGGAAAAATATATAATGTGTATCTTATGATAGAGAATTTAGTGCCGCGCACGTTGTAAGTAGGGGAAAATTTCTGCGATTTTTTTTAATGGATTTAGTGCTGCAATTATAGGCGTATTATAAAATTGAAACGATCGAAATCATGCGAAGAATTTTTCTGTTTTACACCGGTAGTTGCTTGCAAGCGTTCGATGGTATTAATACGTAACTAATTGCAATGTGCTTTTCATTAAAGATTGTTTATGTTTTACCCATAAAGTTAACCGTTTAATTATTGCTGGAAATACAATTTATTTCTTCGCATTTTTATAAATTTCATTAAATCAAAAAATCGGAAAAGATTTTAAATTTAAGATTTCGTCAAAATTAACAGACTTGCGATACTGATTAATTGCAATAGAAAGTGGATATTAACAGTATTAACAAATAAAAACAATAAATGATTCTTTGTTTAATAAATTAACTAGTAAACGATTTTCAATGTAATAATTAAACGATTTTAATTTTATTGTTTTTCAAAAGCAAGACGAAACTCAAATAATAAAAAATATTATAATTAAGGATAGTTAACAGAACGATCCTTCTCAAATTTTTCCATTGTCACAGTCATCGTTTCATAAGCTACTTTATTGAAATTACAGTAATAAGCATTCCGCATCGATAAACGAAACGGGTCTCTAATAACCTACGCAAAGATATGATCGAGGGTTAGAAGTAAAACACGGCCGCGGCGGAGAAAATCCCCCGGAATAAAAGGCAAAATAGCGAAAGCTGCACAGTCGGGAGAGAGAAAAAAGTGTGGAGGCAAAGAGAGGTAAAGGAAAGAGAGAGAGAGAGAGAGAGAGAGAGAGAGAGAGAATCGTGACCTTGTCTGAGATTAACGCCCATGTTACACCGACTCGGTACACACGTCGAGCAGCCGCTGGTAGCCGCGAGTTCAAGGTCGCGATCGTCGTCGAAGGAATCTTTGGAAGCAACTCGGATTTCTCGATTTCCCCCTCCCTGCGAGTCGCACGCCTCTTCTTTTAATTAAAGGAACATATTCCCCCCGCTCGCCGGGCGAAAGAGCTGCTGCCTTCCCTTCATTCTTTTTTGCGAAATTTTTCACCTCGCCGACGATACAAGGAGCATAATGCGCGCGGCCGTATTTTATTAGGCTCCCGCGATTCTTGCTCTTGTGACGCCGCTGGAAAACTCTGCTATTAATAGGATTAAAGCCAGCGGCTCGGGAGTTTATTTAACTCGCGGCCAGCTCTGGTATGCGATCTTTGCGTAAACGCTGCGAGATCGCGCTTGGAAAGGCGATTTTCAATCTCTGGAGTAAATTGCGACGAGGTGTAGCTTCTTCGTTTTCTGAGTGGCGATCGAATTTTATTAATGTGGGACTGGAGGCTTAAGAAAGTTCTCGATGGCCGCGCTTGTGAAATTATTATACATTGTAGATCGGCGCTTTATCGTTCGTTAGCAGCGATGAAAAATTTCGAAAAAGGAAGAAATAGTTACAGCTTTATTGTCGGATGTTACTTAAGAGCCATCAATATTACAATAAGAAGAAAAACTATTATTTTTATGGTTTTAAGAGTCATATTTTCCATCACTTGCGATACAAACTTTTTACGAGCTCATTAGCAGCTTGCCCTTGCTTTATCAAGCACTTATAACTTTCGAAGCTTACAACCGAAAGGTGCTTACTATCTTTAAATATTTTATTGATTTAAGCATCATGCAAAAGTTTCATTTGTTGCCTCAATTTTATGCACTTGTTACGCGTGTACAAAAACTTTACTGCCGCTAAATACGCTGGATTATAGGATTATTTTCAGTTAATAAACTGAAAAACTATTTGAAAGTGGCTGGCTAAAGTGAACTTATGGAACGCTCCCACACTTTGCCGGTAAGATAAATTATTATTTATTTCATGCTTTTTCGACAGACTATAATGTAAATTCGATTTTTCATTCACCAGTATTTAAAGTAAATGAATGAAGTAAATGTTTATTCGAGCTAACTTATTATCAGAATTTCAACTTTGAAAATCGAAACTCACTAACAAATTTATTACCATTGATCTCCAAATGAACGGCGATCCTAAACGTGCTCCTCAAAACGTTCGAGAAAACGAGCACGCCGAGAGCGCGCGCGAATGCCTCCGGGGGTGGGGCTCAGCTTGCATCTTACACGGGCCATCGTGGGCAGGCGCGTCCTCTCCTCGGCCAGTCCTCAAGCAGAGCTTTGGCTCACGCACAGTGGGTGCATTATATGCAGAGCAGGCAGGCAGCGCTCGTAACTCGGGGGCTCTGCACGCGCCCGGAAAAAGACGCGGGGGCCCCGGGAGAGAGCGGGAGAGAGAGAAAAGGAGCAGCGCGGATAAGGTGAGCCAGCGGAGACGAGAGATACATAGACGCGGATGCACGCAGGAGGGGGGGAGGAGATAGGTAGCCAGTGGGCAGTTTCCTCGCACCGCCAGGATTTATATCGCACTGTCTCCGCTACGCCTCTCTCTCTCCCTCTCGTTCTGGAGGGGCATTGCTTTAACCCGAGCCCGCAGCTGACTTATGCAAAGTGAGAGACGCGCTCGGCCCCAAATAAATGTCACTAGGAAACAAAAATGTTCGCTTGCCTCCGAGGCCGCGCCGCTTTCTGACCCTTTTTATCGCAAGAGAGAAAGAGAGAGAGAGAGGTAGGTATGCGCCAGAATCGAGAGAGGATGACCGGCGTGGCTTTCGCTTTCTGCGGCCTGATGCCGAGCTCATTTTTTCGGCTGCTTTTTGCTTGGCTTACTTGCTAATTTGCGCCGAGAGATTAGTTTCAGTCAATTGATTTTATAAATATATCTTATTTAGAATCGATCGGTAAAACATGGGCAAAACCATCTCACCTTCATCAAAAGACACAATTATTATCCCTTTACGTCCCCTTGCAATTTTTAGTTCTTAAGCTTATATCAGTCCTTCATTCTATTGAACCAGAACACCAAATGATTATTAACTCGCACCACACATCACGCCACCGCGCACAAAAGCAGCAAGTGCATGCGTGCACTCGTGCGGCATCACGCGAGCATACGAGTCAAAAGCGGACAAATCCAATCCGAGAAAAGAGGCCTACTGGAAGGCGACGAAGGGGATTGGATTTGCCTTTTTGCTCGTGGAGCAGCAGCAGCAGCGGACTGGATTCATTGGCTCGGTGACAAAGCACCTGCTGTCCTTCGCGCCGCTGCCTTCTTCGCCTAGAGGTCCCCTTTTTGGCCTACGGCCTCTCCACACCTTTATCGTCCCGCGAGCGCACGAATCGCAAGCGCGAGGCTTCGATACGGAACCCCTCTTGCCCATTGTTCTCTTGCGCTTATACATCCCCCAAGCTCGGAAGCGCGCGCCGCTACTTCTGAGGCGCAGCTTTTTTGCTCGATTTTTTATTTTCGCTTTATTCAGCTTTGCGGAGTCGGAGTAGATTGTAGCTGGACGAATTTGGTTATAAGCTGGTTGTAAAATTCAAGTCCCGGGTGGATTTTCAGATGTGTTATTTTTTGTGAAGGTCCTTTCTCCTTTGATTTTGTAGGCTGTAAACTTGTTGAATATGCCCATTCCCAGAATATCAACCAGTATTGAATAATTAAATTATTACACTACAATACTATTTTAATTACCAAGCAACGCTCCATTAATAGCAAGACGCCGTCGGCCTAAAAAATTCCCCGCAAGCAATCTATGCTCGCCGAGGCGCACATAAATATCCCCAGGCAATTTTTATCAATCCACGTTCACTTAGCAAGCCGTTCATCTAGATTTAACGCAAAGTAAACCCCGCCGCGGCCTGTGCCCGGTGCAAATCAACTCCCACTCGTTCGGCGAAATATAGCGGGGCCGCTCTCGTAAAATTTCGGCCTCCGGCTCCCCGCGGCCGTCAACGCCTCATTCGAGGCATAACCGGCGCGCGCGCAAAAAAAGCGGCCGAAAGTCCGCGGCGATAAGCGGGAGAGCTTTCTCTAGTCGGCCCGCTGATTTATGCTCCGCGCTGCCTTTAATCGTCTTTATCGCCTCGCGAGCATGTAACGTAACGCGTGATTTAGGCGAGCAGCCCTCCCGAAAGGAATCCTCTCCTCCCGAGCGCAAAAGAAACGAGCGGAGGAAAGAATCCCTGGGGATCCCCGAAAATTAAGTCGTGCGAGCCGGGTGGAGCTTAATAACGGGAGCGGAGCCGCCATCTGTTGGTTCGAGGCTCAATTCGCCTGGAATCTTACGGGTAACTTCTCCTTGGCTTTCTCTCTTTTTCCTGCGAGATTCTCGCAATCGTAAATCTGCTTTTTATGCCTGTAAAAGGCAAATAAGGTTCTACAAGCTTGCATGAAATATTTATGCCTCAATCGAGGATTTTTCGAAGAGGATACTGAATTTCGAAGCGCGTTTTAGCGCTGATATACTTGGGCATTACTTGCGAAATATTTTCGTGTTTTATAAAGATTTCGAAAACTTTATGTTTTGAGGGATTTTCAGACAAACGGGTAGTAATAAATTTTCAAAACTTTTCTGAACCGTAAAAATTAATTAGCTCGTAGTAAAGTTAATTCTTTGCTGTAGGAAAGACGAGAATTTTCTGGCTTTAAATTATGATTTTCGATTAAATTTATGGAATATTTATTGAATTTCGAAATAAAGGTCAGTTTTAAATATATACTTATTCGTGACAGATTTTATGATGCTGATATCCCAACTTATAGATGCTTTTAAGTCATTTCAATTGATATTCTATTTATTAATTTAAGCTAATCTCAAAAGCATTTGTTTAATGATCAAGTATTCCCAATAAATTGATAATCTATTAAATAATTAATTAAAATTAAAATAGATTTCCCAAAGGAAACATGAATTTTTAACCAAAATATCAACATCAGCAAAAATAACTGACGAGAAATCCGAGCGTTACACCGCAGCGGCCAATTAAACTGTCCGCACTCTTTTTGCACCGGGGATATTTCGTGGCCAGCGGCGACAAAAGAGACAAAATACTTTATTTAATTCGCGACGCTCTTCCATTAAAATAACTCGAATTTGTAGTAAATCTATTCGGCGGTGCAGTACCAGTCCCTCTCGGTTTTTATCCCCAGTCAGAAGGAGCGCGCGCGGCACAGCTCGCGACAGGTTGGAATACGACGAATGTCTGAAAGACGTTCTAAAAATTCCCGAGATCGCCATAAATCAGGGCCGGCGCGCGCTGAGGTCCCTTCTTCTCTCGCGCCGCGTGAACCAGATCCAAAGGAAATCGGATATCGAAGCTCGTCGACCGAAACAACTGTATATACACCACTGCTCGAGGGAAAAAATCCCGGGGCTTTTTGTCCGAGGGGCAGGTGAGCACTCGATCTCTCTGTCGTGCGGGTATAAAGCTTAAGTCTCGAGAAATATTCGGCCGATTCTTATATACCCCTTGCTTCTTTTTGGGGGCCTGCTTTGATACGCAAGTCGCTCGTAAATAAGAAATATTTCGAGGCGCTGTCGTTATTTTCGTCCTGAGCGATGGCGAGCTGATTTGTGGGGAATGCCGAAATTATACGTTTTATTTATTCGGACGATAAATAATTTAGAGTTATTAGCAAAAGTTTGAGTTTTACCTGGAAGAGCGGCGAGATGCGAGACGCTAAATAATCGGGAGATTTATTGTTAGCGTTGAACGAAATTTAGCATTCGGGCAGTTTTGTAAATGTATTAAAAAATATGTTGAACGAACGTCTTAATTTATATAATTGCATTATTGATTTGCATCCAATTAAGAATAAATTCTAAAAATGTAAATTTTCTTAATACTTTTTAATAATATTACTATTCAGAATAATGAAATTATTAATGCCTTAACGCTCCATCAAAAATTTATACTTTTAAAACGAATCTGTGCCATAATTCTATTTTTAAGCTGTTAATCAAATTCCTCTCATTCTTCGATTGTCCCTTTTTCCCAAAAATAAACCGCGCGGCCTCGAATCCAGTTCGTCCGGCAAAAAGCTCAAAAAGTAACGAAAACTATCAAGACATCAAGAAAGAATCCAAAGAAAGGATCGAAAATCACTAATCATCGCAAAAAAGCATCATCCACGAGTCGCGCTTGTCCTCGAGCATTCGTCGGACGGCTCGCGTCAGAAAATACGAGCGCGAATCGTGCAGCTTGAAAAAAAGGTCGCGCTCGAAAAGAAGCGCGTCGATAGAGGCCCCGGAAAAAAGAGGCGAGCAAAAGTGGTAGTGTCGCAAAAGGAAAAACGAGAGGAGAAATAAAGAAGGGTGGGGAGCAGCAAGAGAGAGAGAGAGAGAAGGCTTCGCTCGCTGATGAAGATAACGCCAGCCGGGGTCGTTTGAATTACGACGCGGACCGGGCAATAATAAATTCCGGCAAACATTCATTTTCGTACACGCAACTTTATGTCGTCCTTAGGCCACGGGACAACGCTAAGCGCTCGCCAAAGGCCTGCCTCTCCGGCCGCCGTCATTTAGTATCCCGGTGATGGCTCTAATAGCCCCGGTCCACCCCGGGCTCAATGGACAATCCGCGGGATTTACAGTTCGACCGGTCCGGCCGAGACAAGCGCGAGCGCCAACTTCTTTGATGGTAGCGCTCTTCTTCCCGAAGGCCTCCGCCTCTCGACGACGTCTTTTCCGATACCGGCCCCGACGATCGACCGCTGTATAATCGGCCTCCTTCGTCGCTGCATCATGCGAGAGCGAGCTTGTTCGTTCGCGGGAGATAGTAAAGCTCTCGTGGGTTATGCTTTGCTTAATTGCGAGGGAGAACGCCGAGCGACCGGGCTTTTACTTCGCTGCGCTTGTCCTCTTTTTTCGCGATTTATATCTTCCGACGTCTTTGAGTCAATAATTTTCGGTTGGATTTGCGATTAAAATTATATTCCACAGAGGGAAAATTCAGCATTGCGTTGTATCTCTATTCAATAATTTGTTATCAAAGGCATAATATTCTTACAGTTCTACAAGAAATAACGCTACACCACAATTTGTGAAGTAAGCGATGATCACACAAATCTAAAAAAGTACTGAAAATTAAATTTGTTTATTACACAAAGTCCCTAAGTTACAAGGAAATTCTTTTTAACCCAAAGCTAAATGCAATAGAAAGAACAAGTCCTTTATTTGAGTAGACCCCGCGAGTAAATGAAGCATGCAAATGCAAAGACTTAAAGACACCGCTCTTTGAGGTCAAAGGCGGCCCCGGCAATTCCCATAGCAATACATACTAAAGAGGGCGTCCCGGCCCCCGGAGATCCGGATGTTTACAAATGCTTTTTCGATTAACTTTGGTCTCGCAGAAGCGGGCAGAGTGCCGCAGCGGCTCTAAGGTGGAGCAGGTCGGCGCTCTAATTGGAGGCGGCCTATCGAGTGGGGATCGGCCGCGATTCCACGGAATCGTGGATCTCCTGGCCGAGCGGAGCCACCTGTAGGAGCCGTGTCGCGTGGGCCTCCGGAAGATAATGCGCTGATAATGAAAGACAGCCCCCGCCGCCTCCTTTAATTGGGAGAGAGAGAGAGAGAGAGAGAGTCCGGGAATTAAAGCGGGGACGTAACCCTCGGCACTGCCCTCCGGGATAAAGGAGGGACGGCGATTCTGCACCGGCGAACGCGACGAAAAAAGCGCCCAGCGCCGAAGAGCTTTGTGGGAAAGCAAGAGTTTTTGCCTCGCTCTATGATTGCTGTAATGGGGTTGTACTGCTGCCGCACGAGCCGATTCAATGGGTAGTTCGAGAAACTGAAACTGGCTGCAGTGTTATAATAAATTCAGCACTCGTTGTTTGAAACCAACCGATTGCGTAATCTGATAGAGGAAAGCAATTCACTAATATGTACAATGAGTCTAAAGTAATCAAATTAAAAGGACATTTTTTAACAGATAAAGAAGTGCAATTTATTTTATATATTGAAGGCAAAAATTGATTATAATTTTTGCATTTGTTCGATTTCTTGAAGGCAAATGAGTTATTACATCAGTTCACTAATAATTAAAAATTATCTTTTGTAATTTATGTTTAATTACGTCACTATATTTCGATATTAAATCGTGCAGTATATTATAAACTCTTGATTGAATATGGAGATATATTTACAGTACAATGATCTATCTTGAATTTTTACGCCTCTTACAACCACTTGAAACGACTCGATATTTGTTAGCCGATTGAAATCTCTAAAATTCCTCCCTTCCCCTTGATATTTAGAGCAGAAACTCCGCCTAAAACATCCCCCTGACAAATCCCCCAATTACTTTCCCGGCGCAGCATCCAGTAAATAATTCGGAAATCTTAGCAAGTCAATTACACAGCAGGCTCGAGCTGCGCGCAACGAGCGTATACAAACGAGCGCTAATTATAAAATTCAGTAGCGAAATCTCGCACGCACTCGCGGATTCAGCCGGTCGGCTCCGGGGGGGAAAAATGGTGCGCGCGCAGCCGCGACAAGTGAAAAACCGGTGTACGAGCTCCTCGGAGAAAAGCGCGTTAATTGAAAAAAAAAGGAAAACTTTCCGGGGGGAAACGGCGGAGAGATAAAAAGCGCAGATAGGCGGGCATGCATATATAAGGGCGTATGACGAAGGGCCGAGTCGGGGAACCCCCCCGGAGAGGGAGAGGAGGCCTCCTCTCTTTCCGCGCGGCGAATTAGAAATATGGCCGCGGCGCACGAGAGTCCCTTCTTTCTCGGGGCCGAGCGCGAGAATTACGCCGGCCGTCAGCGGCTTAAATAGGATTCCATTACCGGCTCATTTTTCGATGCCACTGATTGCGAGGAGGGACGCGGCCCGAGAGGCGCCGATTAATAGCCGCCGATTTGTCGCTCGTTATTATTGCGAGAGCGAAGGAGAGTCGATCCAGGTGGATGGAGAGGCCTTGCTGAGAGAGAGAGAGAGAGAGAGAGAGAGAGAGAGAGAGAGAGAGAGAGCTGCGAGGAGATCGGATTTATTTGCAATCAGAAACATTGTTTTCAGAAGCCTCGACCCTCGGGATGGCTCTGTTGCCAACGTTGTAATGAACGTTTTATTTCAATTGAATTGGCGTACAAATCTAATTGGGTTACAAATCTGGCCGTAACTTTAAGACTTGCTCTTTGTGTACGAAATGAGGTGCAATTTACTCCACCCATCAAAAAATTCCAGATTTTTTAGAAAAGCCTGTTACCGAATTATCGATCATCCTTATTACCAATGTAGCACTGACTAACAGGTACACCCAGATATACTACTTACTTAGGCAAATTTCATGCATCAAACTTTTAAATTAAAATCAAATAAGCTCAATAAACTCACTAACAACGCGAGGTGAATATCATATCTCAATAAAAATATTGCCCGAGGCAATCCACCTTCGTACCTCCTCTTTTTAAACTCCAAAGCCTTTCTCTAAAATAACACTGCTCGCAGTCGGGCATCCATACCTCAAGTCTGCCGATCCTTCATTAAACCGAGCCTCGAAAGCGCAAGTCCTTTGGCGCGACAGAGGGAAATAATTCGATTGGCGGACGGAGCGTCGGGCAGCTCGCGATCATCCACGTGAGAACCGGACCATTCGTCGTCGTCATTTCTCATCTCCTTCCCTCTCGGCCGATTTCTCGCCAAAAAAGAAGAAGAACGGCGAAGCAAAGATTAAGCGCGGCAGAAAGACAGAGACGAACGAAGGCATCATATCGTGTATATATATATAAGCCCGCTGTTGAGCAGCTCCACCTCGTCGAGGCTCATATAATTGCTGGCATCCATAACGCTGATGTATTTATGGCATTAACTTTGCTCTCTCTCTCTCTCTCTCTCTCTCTCTCTCTCTCTCTCTCTCTGTCTCTCTTCTCCTTTCGACGTGTCTTTCTCTATTTTCTCTCGAGCAGCGCTTCCATCTTCCTTCGTCTCTCCCCTCCCTCTCCATTCTCAATATTTCCATCCGCGTTGTCTTCGACTCGGCCGCCTCCTTTAAGGTATACGGCTGGACGCTACGAATAATTGGTTGAAAACGGCGCGAGCCCGAACGGCAATATATCCAGCTTACTCCCTGCTGTCGCGCCGCTCGGATCACTTTCCCGCCGCTGAAGCTGCACGCTGCCTCGTTCTTCCCTCCGCGCGACGCGCTTGTGTCCTTTTTTGCCGCGCTGACTCGCTCGCAAGATTCTTTGAGCGTTGTGATTTTCGCGATAGTCTGAGTTTTGCTTACCGCGACTTCTTTCGATTTCAGCGCTCTTTTTAAGGTATTTTATTTAGACAGAAAATGGAGGTGGTGGTATTATTTCACTTGTTACCTTTTAGCATAAGGGTTTAATTGTTTATGATTATTTATCGACCTTAGCCTGCACGTATTGTTTATTTCTTTCTTTTCTAGAAGTATTTTTCAAAGTCTTCTATTAATTAATATATATATTTTTTGTACTAAAATATACATTTTTGTTGATTTCAACTGTTAATAAATAATTTATTTTTATTCTTATTCACCTTAAATGTCTGCAAAAAACTAAAATAAACAGCCAGGATGCCATCAGCCAGCCATCCTGATTCAATCGACAAGATCGACACTCGACATATTTATAAGGATTCAGGAGTATTCACTCCTCGGCGCAATCTCTTTTCGGTCTTGACAACCCATTCGGCTTCCCTCACCGAGGCAGATTCTCCCCGCTTCTGACTGTTTCTTTTCTCCTCCGGAGCCTATTTGTTTTGCGATCCGCTCGCGTGCCTCACCTCGCGATCGTCCTTCTTTTCAGCCCCTCGATCCTGTCAAACGATTCCCTAAATCTGTCCTCCGTGTCTCCTCGCTGACTTAAGCATTGTGTGCGAAAAGGGATTTATCGAGCGAAAACATGCATTCCTCTGACGTTATACTTTACCTCGATGTTTGTCAAAGTTAAGCTATTTTTGGAGTGATTTGTGGATAAAGCTGAACGACGAGCGAGGATAGATA